>JABFDZ020000010.1:364537-375188 GCA_019775955.2 Pollimyrus isidori
CCAACATTTCTAAAGAATGCTTTCAGCACCTTGTTGAATCAATGCCACGTAGAATTAAGGCAGTTCTGAAGGCAAAACGGGGTCAAACACTGTATTAGTATGGTGTTCCTAATAATCCTTTAGCTGAGTGTATTTCAACCATAGAAAAGCAGTGAAATGATTATGACTGGAAATTATCATCACCATTTCATCATCATCAAATTGGAAATTATCATCGCTATTACAGCCAGCAGAAGCGATGGGCGGTGAACGTGTTCCTGGTGTTTATCCTACTGCGTCCCATGCCGTCATCCAGGCAGCTCCCGTTATTTTTCCCAAGTTGTCTGAAGAGTGCGTGCTTTACATCTTGGGAATCGCTGACTAGCGTGGGCTAAAAATAGCTCTTTCTGAAAGCAGATGCAGACGCATCACAGATACCGAAGGCACCATTTCCTTCCTGTGCTTCTGGATGCGTCTTATAGGAGGATCTCAGATGCTCAAATGGTTGTTAAAATTGTCATCTCAGTGAGGCAGTGTGTAATCTGTTTCTCACTGCACCTACACTTTAGATGTATCAACCACAACCCGGCAGAATAAGGCACATGACAGAAATTGCATTAAGCCAAAGGCACTGCGGACAATCATAATTTTTCATGGTAGTCAAAGAATACTTGTAATGTTGATAAAAAAAATACGTTATTCTGTTGTCTAGTTTTAAAATTTATGATAGAATGGCTGTATTTTTTTAAGTTGTTCATAGAATGCCTTCACACATTTCTTCTTTGCCCTTGACAATTAATTAGAGAAAGTTCAATGATTTATTCTTGTTCTCAAGTTTCATGAATTATAAAATAAAGGGAAGGGATATGTGTTAGTTTTTTTTCTCTTCTAGAGGTAGACCTTGCAAATAAAAATTTAATTTAACGTGATACAAGAGCATAGCAAAAGTAATTTGATTTTGAATTTCTTTTGGCAGCTCAGTCAAAGCCAATTAAGAGTTCAGCTGTAACAATTCTGACAAACTCAGTGGTGGCACGTTTGGAAAAACAATTTGAGAGAAGAACATTGGCTACACACAAATGAGTGTCATGGAGGACTGTGTCTTTATGTATTGTCAAGCATATGAACTATTCCAATTTTTCTGTGCCTCCTGTATTCTCTAAAGCTGGAGAAATGAATAAATAATTTGGCCTTAATTTAAGTCAGGGATCAGTATCGGAGAGCATCTTCTGGCATCTCAGCTTTGTCTTCTTTTAAAAATAAAACGAAATTAGCAGCTCTATTCCTTCATCCATTCATCTATCCGTCTTCCATACTGCTCATGGAGTATATCCCAGAAAACATGAGCACCTTGGACATACATGCACACCTTCTCCTGACCTTCGTGTGACCTGCAACCAAAGAAGAAAGGATATTTACTCAGTTTTGCCTTACAATTCCAGTCAGAAAGCTTCCTCTTGATGACGTCATGTATTAGAAACAGATAATGGCTAATTTCCCCCCTACTGTGTTTTGATTAATGCTGGAACCCACGGCGTCTCTGATTTACTGTATGTGCTGGAGTCGAGGTAAGTTGAGTCCCAGAGGCGGGTGTCTGAAGGTTTGTGCACACTGACATCGAAGGGAAGGTACCGAATAGGAGCGAATTGGCATGGAGCTCATACAGTGGGACCCTCGTATTCACGGCTTCAGCAGCCCCAGTTTGAAAAGAATTGGAAAATTCCAGAAATAAACCGCACGTGAGTTTCAAGCCATGTGCCAAGCAAGTAAAGGCTGTAACACGGTGAAGTCTGCCAGCCCTCCATTGCAGGTTATGTACAGGTATATGATGCCCCATTTTTCAATCTTTCAATAGGTCACTCCATCATCCCTATTCGTTGAGAATTTAACTAAAATATCAGAATCCCTTTAATTTGAGAGAGTACTGTATAATGATGTACAAAGTACTTTATTATTATCGTATTAATGTTGATCATGCCTTATAGTGTATATTTTCTCACTTACTGACTTTACACATAAATCATTTTGGGGTCCAATGATGATTCCCTTCTCTGCGGATTTGCTGTCTGTGGTGGGTCTTGGAACATCACCCCGGATACAGGGGCACTACTGCAGTGTACTATAGGGCGGCTGAGCCACGTTCTGGAAGGAGACTGGGGGTCAGGGAGGCTATGATGGGTTTTATGCAGTTTTCTGTAGCTGAAATTCATGACGGCCATCAAGCTTGTTAAGATGTCTGCATGGCAGCTTTGAAGTCCACACTGGGAGCAATTACCAAACAATCAGTGATTTCCATGGTTTTTCCTGATTTTTTTATCCAATGAAAGAATAATAATCCAATAGAATAACTATTTAAAAGTGGCCTGAACTAGTCCATGATTGCCCAAGCTTGTCTGTCCCACCCATGTTGAGTTTCAAAGCTTCTTTTTCCATATCAGTAACTCTAAGTGAGCTTTTTCTTTCATTCATGTTCATGTTGAAGAGGTCTGACAGATTCTCTCTTGCTCTGCCCCGTTGTGAGTTCTGTCACCTTTGTCTGAGTCACAGTAGGGTGCTTTGAGTCTGGGGAGGTTTCTGAGGTAAGGTGCACCCCCACTTATAACGATAATGGAGCGCTCCAGGTGAAGACCTTGACAGGAGAAGGTGACTACTACATGGCATTTTCTCTGTGACTTGGGTGCTCACAGCAAGAATGGAGAAGGGTTTCCGGGAATCGGGCTTACCTGTGCCGGCTGGTTTTCCCAATGTAATTCCTCTAAAGAGCCAGGGATTACAGGATCCACATTCTCTTTGAGCTGCCTGCTATGTATGACAGGAGGGTCATCTAGCAAGAGAATGAGGTAAGAAGCGGGTTAAAGCAGAGTTTGAGGGCTGTGCAGCAGAATGTGTTTGAGAAGCTCTGATGTGTCATGTGATGCTTAGAGTTGCTGGATGTTAAGAACTTTGGGATGTGATTACCCGTGCTTTCCTTTGGGTCAGGGAGTGGTCACTGTGCCTGAAAGTCTGCCATTTCTTTCATTTTGTTGATGGATGATGAGACATGGGTGACGATCCAAGGCAGTTTTTTGCATAGATACCGCGTCCATTATCGTGATGCCACGTGCTGGTCCCGGTGCCAGGTCTATGCCTTGAACATTGGGTGTTAAGTTGTGCTGCCTCTAGCTTCCTGAAGGTGAACTGCACCACTATAGGGTCTTAAATTTCTGTTTTCTGTTACCTGGACTCCACGGCCCATAACTAGTTCCTGTGAAGTACTTCTGGCCCTTTCTACATCTTAAATTCTAGATGCTATTTTATGCGACCAGAATGTAAGCCTGAACTGAAATACCATTCTGTTGGAGAGTGGGATCCTGTGCCTGCACTTCACCCTCCACATGGACAATTTCCATCGAAGACTACAAGGAGGAGTACAGGCCATCTGCACTGAGGGACTGGTGGCACGGGTGTGATGCTGGTTCTTGGCTCCAACCCATCCTTGCTTTTTTCGATCTCACTGGGGGGCAGCTCTGAGCAGTGGCCCATGCAGATCTGACAACCTCATAACAGCAAAAAACCTAAAGGCAATTTACTGCACTCCATAATTTAACTTTCCCTCTTCCTGACCTGCAGGACACACACAGGAAGAACAAAAAATTTAGAAATTCAATGGCTTCGTTTAGTTTTCTTTTTTATATTATGTTTCTCTCCTTTACGATTCTCGTTTTCAGCCCTTTTAATATATACGCTGTTAGTTTGCTTCTGTAGGTGTACCTCTGTAGTCTGGGGTTCCTACAGTTGCTCTGGTTTAGTCCTGCACTATGAAAATGTGTAGACTTCCCTTGTGCCCTATACTACCTGGGATATCATGGGATAATAGGGAAGTTTTCCAGTTTCTAGGATCCTTCCCATTCCGCTCCAAAAATCCTTGTTCCCTAGCGTAGCTACGCACAGGACTGCTACATCTGAAATGTACCCGAACACTCTCATCGCTTCTTTGTTGCATTTTAAAGGAAATACAGTAATTCTTATTATGAAACCTCCATTATGTTTATTTGTAATATTCACAGATTTGGCTCATTTACATTTAGTTTGCATTATCTGTAATAACCTTGCAGGGTACTTGAGTTGCTTGAGCAAAAAAATGTCTGATTATATGCATGACCATAAGGCTCTCGGGAAAACGGTCTGGAGAATGGGAAGAGGTGAATGTGCGTAAAGTGTACAGTCTCTTCTGGTGTCCAGGTCTCTTCACATAATAGGGTTTGTGTTGCACCTTGGACAGTAAATAAGTGACTGAGTGGCAGGCTGTGTACTTCCCTTGCAGAGAGCAAATGAATCAGCTCATGCAGGTAAATCCACATTCTGCCTTTTTCTTTGAGCGTTGTAATGTGTCCCCTTTTGATAAGGAGCTTCCTCAAGCCTGGATTTAAGGACACCCTTATGTGGAAGTAGAATATTTTTATCTTGCAAAACATTGCGGGTTCTTGTGATACTCTCAGTTTTTCTTTCCTCTGGAAACCTTGATGTCTGACATATTCTAAATGAATGGAGGCTATTTTCTTATGAAAATTTTTTCAACAGAAAAAATAATTGCACTGTTAGAAACCCCCAAGGTTGTGCTGGATTTCAGTGCCAGTGGTGTGGGCACTTTCAATGATTTCCCTGCACTTGCGTGGGCTTTCTCACGCCATCCCAGGATGTGTGAACTTGGGTCTAAACTCCCCTTAGTGTGTGATAACCAGTATTGTAACTTATACTGAATTAACTTTTACCATTCAACTTGTCTACTGTGATTGTGTGTGCATGATTACTTATGCATGTGACTGTCCTGCATTGGACCGGGAGGGCATGCTTCACATGTCCAATTCTATGTCTATGTGTTTGTATTGGTGTGTCTGTGTGTAGATGTCATGTGAGGATCCAGTGGTATCTCAGTTCTCAAACTGAATTCATTCTGCTATTTCTGCCGAATATCACTTAATGCAGTGAGAACTGATTTTCAGTTAATTTACCTTGTAAAATAAAGTTTAATTGAACGAGATAAATGCTCTGATAGTACACGTAAGTTAGTGGTTTATTTATTGTTAGTTACTGTAATGTTGAACTGCTTTATTTGGTTAATCTTCCTTGAAGAAGGCATTCAAGTAAGAATTGCATTGTAGTATGACTACACTGGCGCATACAATTTATATTAGGTTAGCATTCATGGTTCAACTTCTGATATTCAGATCGAGTTCTAGGTCAAACTGGTTTGTTTGACTTTCAAGAAATTTGAGTTCTAGTGAGTTCAAGAACCAAAGTACCACTGTAATTGGTTCCCGCCCCCCAAAAATTACACCTAAATATGTTTTTTAAGCATTTAAACACAAAACGAACAGGTTAAAACAAGAAGAGCATTTTTTTCTTAATGGCTTCCAAAACAATAAAGATCTTATCCCAACATTACCCCTGTCCTGCCCCGATTGTCCGCTCCTTCCGTGTGCCACACCCCCTTGTTAACCTCGTGTGGGATTACCATGTGATCAGCTGTTTCTGGTTGTTGTCATTAGTCCTCTGTATTAAGTCTGCGTTTCAGTTTCTTTCCCCAGTCTGGTCATTAGGTGCGTTCCACTTGCTTACAGCGCTAGCTTAAACCAACGCATTCTGATCCTGACGCAATGCATTATGGTTAGATGCATTTCAACCTCTCACCCGGCTGCACAAACTGGAACCGCCTCCGTGATGACACACCTTTGCAATTATTGGCTGAAGAGTTTAGTTACACGCATGATGTTTGTATCCCAGGTGTATGTAGAACCTTAGATCAGGAAGCAACTTTTGCCACGCGGACACAGAGGCCACATGTATTGGTAGAGGAAAAGTGGGCTTGACTCTGAATGTAGATGTGCCCCCTGATGCCGAGGAACTGCCCTTGAGTTTGCAGAGGTACCCATCAGCCTGTGTGAGAGCTGGCAGTCTATGGTGTATACTCTGTTAGCTCTGCCTCTGCAGTCTGTCACCATGATGTCCCTCGACTGCCTTGCAGACCTTGTCCCTCTGCTCTGTGTGCTGCCCACTGCGGTATGAGAATCCTGTCACAGGCTGTTATGTAGCCCCGGGCACTTGAGGACGGTGACACCCACCCTAGGAGCTGCTGTTTTTAACCCCCCGTAACCTCTGTCTCTCCCTGTGTCCTTCAGCCGCTCTGTCCTCCCGCACCTGCATCTCCTCGTGTCCGCGTGGCAGGGGATGCCTGGGCGCTGACGCTCACAGCCAAGCGCTCTGAGAGGTGTAAGCGTCGCTGTCGCAGCAGTACAGGTCAGTGTCTCCTTCCTGCCGTCCTCCCCACTCCCTCATTACCGCCAGCTGTCACTGCTTCAGCTCTGTATAGGGGGTAACAGTAAGACAAGGGCCACTTTGGGTTTATTGGCCTAATGCATGTGCTTATGAGCATGTGCTACTATGTGGGAGCGCCCATGGATGGTGGCCAGAATAACAGAAACACTTACAGTATATTAATGCTTTGGACTATATGAAGTGTAGGGCCACCCTTTGCTTCCAGAACAGCTTCAGTCTTCCTTGAAAATGTGGTCATACCAAGTTCTGCACCATTCTGCAGAAGTAAGGCCTGCAGGGGGGCTACAGATGCCCCTACAGATCCCCCACATTGCAGTTTGAAGGCTCAGGGGTCGGATGCAGTGTCCTTGGATACAGTGTCCTTGGATGCAGTGTCCAAGCTACTCCCATTCCTCTTTACCGAAGCAGTTTGTCCTTGTTTGTTAAATGCTGTAATAATTCAAGACCATTTGTCTAGACACATAAAATTATTTTACAGTTTTTGTGACTGCTGGTTGTCAGATCTGTTTTGTAGCTCATGCATACTGCTGACTAACGTATGACTCACCTATGTAGCAGTAATTTAGTTGCCACACAAACAAACATTTTTAATCGAGGCATTTCCATTATTGTGTTCACTGGCTGTGTATTAGTGTGTTTAATGATTGGGTGTCTCAGCATTCTCCCCCCTCCCTCATCCTGCTCTTCAGACCAACATGGACAATTACGAGCTGAGATCGGCCGCCAGCATCCTGGCTTCGGTCAAAGAGCAGGAGGCCCGTTTTGAGCGCCTGAGCCGCGCCCTGGAGGAAGAGTGCCACAGCCTGGCCCTGCGGCCCACACCCAGCAGCCAGCCCCTGGCCTGGCAGCAGGTGATCATGCAGGTACAGTAGGTGCAGTCCCTCTTCATCCCGTAATTGCTGGCATTAAGCTACAGTACTTTCATTAGCACGGTCGTTTTCGGATGGTCGCTAAGTAATCTTTTTACCAGGATTGTCACTGATTGGGTGATTGTCTCCTTAATGAAATCAGCCAATGAGAATCTTATCAGGGCATTTATTGGGTGATCTCTTCACCATGCTGGATGTCATTGGCTACACTTTTTATGTGCCTCATGCTTGGCTCACAATCCCCTTTTGCTCAGCACTGTTTTGTATTGCTCAGTGTCGTGGATTTGTAAGTAATTCTTTTTTTTTGCGTGATGTTTCATGTCTGATCTTCCAACGCAGGCTAAAGGCTGTCTTAGGGTTGAGACACCAATTGGCTTCTGATTTCTCAGCTTTTTTTGACATCAGCCTGACATACGTGTAGGAATGACCCAACCTCTTTTCCAGTTTTGCTCCTGGTGTTGTGGTCAAAGAATGTAATTACATTTTTGCCTTTCCCTGTGATGTGAAATGGCTTTGTGGAAAATTGATTTTACAGATAAATGCCTTAAGATTAAAAGAAAATGATCAAGCACTCTTTTTTTCTTGCCATTAACTGCTGGGGTCAAGGGTTTAAAGAAATTTGTCAAAAGTACATTGGATGTGTGATGACTATTTTTTCCACAGACTTTTATATTAAATATCTGTTCCAAGTTAAGTTACTTTTGGACAGTTCTGCCAGAACTCTGCATAGCTGAATAATCTCTGTGGGGAACTTTGTCAGCCTTCCTCAGAGTAGATCAGACAATCTCTTCTGAGATCTGTGTCAGTGTCCTTTAGTGCAGGCTGGACTATTTCTGTGCAAACCGGCATTCCTTAGAGTAGATCAGACGATCTCTGTGCAGATCTGTGTCGGCCATCGGCTGTGCAGGTCAGACAGTTTCTGTGCTGACTTGTGTCAGCCTGCTTTAGTGCAGTCCAGACAGTCTCTGTTTAAATGTCTGTCCAACACTGTGGTATCCTGGTTTAATATATGCCTGGCTTGGTCTTCCTTGGTCTCCCTTTCTTCACTGCGGTCTTCTGGCTAATTACCAAGGCCCCAGTGGACTCGTTTGCATTGTGGCGTTTGAGCCGTGATAAGAATCAGAGAGGAATCCTGGAGTTTCTTCCTCAGCACATTCAGCCCCCTTTGTTTCAGCATTCCCTCTCTTTTCCCTCTGAGTGCTTTTAGAGGAGGACGTCATGGCTCCAGTCACAGAATTCAAACAAACTGAAAGCAAATTAATATGTGGAATCTGGGAAGTGATGATGGCCTTTGAATCATGTTACTGGCCTTAATTTGATGGGATTGACAGAAGGAGCTCATCACAGAGGCATGTTAATTGTTCCCTTATTTGGGGGTCTTCTCTGAAGAACAGTTCACTTCTGAGTAACTGCCTGTTAATGAATTCCGTGTTTTTATTCTCTCTTCAAATAAAACCTTTCCGTGGTTTTGTTTGCCTCTCACTATTATGTGTTTTAAGGTGACTTAGACAACAGCATTCGTTGATCTTTTGCTTCCGAAGCTCATAGTCAACAGTGACATTTCAGAGAAGCCCATCTCCTCAGAGAGATGTTGGTGCTTTCTGATTTCCCAGAATCACTTTTCCTGTCAGACTTGACGTCACCTGGCTGTGCGGGGGTGTACGTGCAATGACCCGATGGCTGGCGGTGGAGAGGCTCTGAAACCCACGGTTACTAGGATAATCCCACGCCCTCGCCACTCAGTTTGACCCAGTAGGAAGCAGCTTATTGGCTGTGCATGGTAATCCCGCCCACCATTGGAGGGAATGCGGAATTTCCCCTATCGTTGCCAGTCAGCCCCGAGTTTGTCACCATGAGCTTCTGGAAAGTCACTCACAATGCAGGAAGCCCAGACAGAAAGGCTTTGGCATATCGGCTGTCTGTCTGGCTGGGCATGTCGGCTGCCATGAGGTGTAAGGTGTAATATTATTAATTATATATAGAGGTGCATAGTTTACTGTTTCCGTAAATGTCGACCGAGGACAGTGCATTACACCTACATTCTTAGTGCTCCCGTGCTGTGAGTTTATGATCCTCACAGTCCTTTTTTATTTTCCTGCCAAAAACATGAAACACCCAGAAGTGCCCACTATGTGTGTCCTCTTGAAATGTATGCTGGTAGCTGTGTGGCATCATACCTGGGTCCCAGGGGGCTGTGGGAATCTGGGGAGGGGGTTAGTACTTGCCATATGTGCTTCAGACAGGAGAGTGCAGTATAGCTAAACTAATTAGCCGGACTGCAATACGTCGGCTCTGTCGGCTCGGTGGCTGGGCCGAGCTGAGCCTGGCACATGGGTTCCCTGGGAAGCACAGATGAATAATTGAGCATGTTCCACAGGACGGCCCTGAGCGGCGTTCGGTGAGCTGAGGGAGTCAGAGGGAGCGGAAACCCACAGACTGCAGCCCTCATTGTGGCCTCTATGTCAGACGGGCAGATCAGTGTGAAGGAGAAGGGGGAGAGATCAGCGTGAGGGTGAAGAGATGGAGGGATCGGTGTGAAGAGGGAGATGGAAAGATTGGTGTGAAGGAGAGAGACTGAGACAGGGTGTGAATGAAGGAGACAGATCAGTGTGAGAAATAAGATCGGGAGAAACTGATGGTTCAGTGTGCAGAATGTCCACAGAGAGATCAGTGTGCAGACAGCGCACAGAGAGATCAGTGTGTTCAGAAAGATCAGTGTGAAGATAGCAAGTAGAGGGAGAGGATGCAGAGAGTGTTCAGAGAAAATGCAAAGACAATGTACAGAGGGATCAATGTGGAGGCAGCAAGCAGAGAGAGTGTGTAGACAGAGTTCAGAGAGATCAGCTTGGTGGCAGCAGACAGAGGGAGAGTGTGCAGACAGTGTGTACAGAAAGATCAGTGTGCAGACAGTGTGTACAGAAAGATCAGTGTGCAGACAGTGTTGAGAGATTAATGTGCAGACGGCGTTGAGAGAGATCAGTGTGTAGACCACATTGAGCGACATCAGTGTTCAGGCAGTGTATAGAGAGACATCAGTGTTCAGGCAGTGTGTAGAGAGACATCAGTGTTCAGGCAGTGTTTAGAGATACATTAGTGTTCAGGCAGTGTGTAGAGAGACATTAGTGTTCAGGCAGTATGTAGAGAAACATCAGTGTTCAGGCAGTGTGTAGAGAGACATCAGTGTGCAGACAGTGTACAGAGGGATCATTGTGGAGCCAGCAAGCAGAAGGAGAGTATACAGACAGTGTACAGCGAGACTATTGTGCAAACCGTGTACAGAGGGATCAGTGTGCAGACAGTGTATACAGATAGATTAATTTGCAGACTGTGTTCAAAAACATCAGTGTGCAGACAGTGCATACAAAGAGATCGGTGTGCATACAGTATTTTCAGAGAGATCAGTGAGCTGAAAGTGTACAGAGGGACTAGCATGGAGACAGCAAGCAGAGAGAGTGTGCAGACAGTGTACAGAGAGATCAGTGTGCAGA
>JABFDZ020000010.1:398171-416444 GCA_019775955.2 Pollimyrus isidori
TGGACATGGGATGGAGCCAAGGGACAGGGTGGGACTAGGGAGGAGATGCTGGATATGTGAGTGAAATGGGATGGGACAACAGGGCATGGCCCTGGTGGGGACAACAGGGGGCGCTGCAGAACCTCGCTGCAGGACACTGGACTGTGAGTGAACTGGACATGGGATGGAGCCAAGGGACAGGGTGGGACTAGGGAGGAGATGCTGGATATGTGAGTGAAATGGGATGGGACTATGAAGGGGCATGGCCCTGGTGGGGACAACAGGGGGTGCTGCTGGGCGACGGGGCAGGATGAACACATTCACCTGTGCCTATGAAGAAGCTGTACATAAGCTGTACATGTAGTATGATTCGGCATTTGAACAGGCATGACTGGCAGGAGGGGGGGTACCTGTGTGTGTCATCCGTCAATTTCACCTTTACTGAAGCTCTTAAGACTCACTGCTGCCACCTACTGGAATTAAAATAGAAGTGCATGGCTTTGTTGACTCCAGACGGGAGCGCTAGGTGCTGTTGTGTGCAGCTCGTCATTACCGAGTAAAGGTCGCAGCTGAGTATTTCCTATTGTAGGGGAAGGAGAAGGGATTGACCTTTTTATGTTTAACAATGATACATAACAGGTTTCCGGGCATTATTTAGCTGATAGTCCTTCAGTAGCCCTGTGTTGTGTGTCTCCTTAGTGGTCCAGATACATCCGGGCAACGGTGCGTAAGGAGAAGGGTCTGCCTGTGCTGGTGGAACTGCTGCGCTCCCACGCCGACACTGTGGTCAGGGCTGTGGCCATTGCCCTGCGCAACCTGGCCATCGACCACCGCAACAAGGACCTCATAGGTAGGTCTCACGGTGATCCGCATGAACAAGGCTGAAATCCCATGAGAGAACCTTCTATTTCTGACTGCAGTCTTGAATATGCTCAAGCTTAATGACTGTCAGCAGATTTATTCATTTATCTGAAGTAGCATATAATAAAAGAAGGGTTGCGTTTTATGTGCGCGCTATAGGATTCGGCTCCCTCTGCATTGCTAGTGCAGTGCTCTACGTGTTGAGTTACCACCTGAGCATAAACTCGGCTGAGCTAAGTAAGGAGAAGCAGAATCGGGCGGGAAGGTGGTGTGATAAACTAAAATGTGGATTTGCTGGGCTGGTCCTGGCTGTGCAGACAAATGTTAACATAAAAATGTTGAGATTCGGACGCTGTCTGACCACAGGGAGCTACGCTCTGAGAGACCTGGTGAACAACCTGCCCAGTGGGCAGCAGCGGCCGGCCAAGAACCTGGAAGAAGACACCGTGGTAGCCATACTCAACACGCTGCATGAGATTGTGACGGGGAGCTCTGAGAACACCCGCTCCCTCATCCAGGCGCAGGCCGTACAGAAGCTAGTGGCCATCAACAGGACCAGGTAACATCTCAGCAGACTGAAGGCCAAGCTCACCTTCAGATGAGGGGGGGGGGCAACAGTTTGCTCCAAGAAAAACGATACTTGTGTAAAAGTTTGGTTTATTTAACAAGAAACATTATAAAAACTTCCAAATTGAGTTAAAAGATGTTCATGTCCAAAAGCGAATTAATTAAAAACAGCCCCTGGCACTAGCTTTTAATTGCTAATTGTTTTGAATGAAGCTAAGTTCTTGTCTGTCCTTGGTATGAGTCACTTCCTGTCTTCCCGCTATCAGTCAGTCGCCCCGGGAAACCAAGGCGGCATCTCATGTGCTGCAGACAGTGTGGAGTTACAAGGAACTGAGAAACGTTCTTAGCAGGGATGGCTGGAACAAGAGCCACTTCCAGGTATGGTGTTCTCCCATGAGCCTGGCCAAACTGCAGCTGTAGGGACCAATCAGACTCAGTTTGACATATCAGGAGGACCTGCAGTCTGATGTTTTCTGCATGAGCATAATGGGGGTGGAACCTATATGGCATGTACTATTCCTGGACCTGCTCAGCCATGTTTGGACGCCCTCTTGTCCTCCCTTTAGCCCTCAACGTCTGCCCTACCCAAAGGAACCAGGAACGGCAAGGCCAGCAATGACGACACCACGCTCCCTTTAATGGAGAGCGGCCAAGGTCAGCCGGAGGCGGCAAACCTCACCGTGGAGAGTGGAGAATAAGAGGCGTCTCGTTTAATCAGAATTGGCTTACGAAATAAAACACACTAGCAAGTTCAAAGTGACTTGAACCCAGCATGCACTAGCCATGCAGGAAATCCTCAGGTCCTGATGTTAGGTGGTTGTGTGCTACAGTGAAAGACCTGGTATGACTGCCTGCCTTTTTGTCTGCAGAGATCTACTCCAGCGCAGATCCAAGGGACCACGAGTGCAGGTACAGGACGGGGGACGGGCAGGCCGGCTCTGTGGAACGGGACTCGGTTAAGGTACCGCTCTTCTCAAGGGAGCATCTTCTGGGTTGGGACAGTGTACCGTATCTAAATGGCCGCATTGGTCCTGACCTCATGCTTTACCAGCTAAATTCTTCGGCAAACGACCATGCACACAAGTTTCACACTTTTGTACGTCTTTGTACGTCTTTGGTCTGATATTTACACAGTTTTGTTACTGCATGAATACTGCAAGATGCACTGTCCTGAATCAACACCAGGGGGAGCTCTGTTCCATAGCCTGTCAGTCTAGCTTTACCAGTGACGTTGCTGTGTTGCTCAACTGACCACACTGACCTTTTTCTTGTTACTCCAGAATGACTCAAACAGGAAGTTCTTTATCAGGACTAATAAGCCATCAGTGAATCTGGTGGATGGCTGTGACCTTAAACCACAGCCTGTTGACTCCTGGGTGTAAAGCATGAATGGTAGGTCTGGTTTTTCTTACTTTTTTACCTACTGATGTTTTCACCACATTAATCCACGATTAGTTAACAGTCACAGAAACCTGTTAAACATTTACAGCCAGTTCACTGATTCGTAAGTCCGCCAAATGATCGCACCCAAGCCATCCAATGATAATTCTTTACACAATTGTTGCACATGTGACCCCCCAACCTGTAAACATATGTAAAACAGCTATTTATTATGGATCTTATTAACATCTTTTGGTAATCATACCAGATGAAATACCACGGCACTAAGCTTCCACAGCGAGAGTAAAGTCAGCCACAAATTCTGTTTGTGATCATGTTAGAAGAAATGCAATAGCTCGTCTGTGCAACCTGGTCCCTACACCCTGCTCCCAACCCCACGATTACTGGGCAGCATCTAGAAAGGCAAAAGTGACGGAATCCTCAAAGTCCAAGCTGGACCAGAGATCACCTGGGGGTCACCTTCTTGGAATGCCTCTTTCCCTGAGGGATGCTTGTAGTGGAGCTAGAGCCCCGTATCAGATCCCCCGGTTCCCCTCCCCCCTGCTCCCTGACAGGCCTCATGAAGGGTCACGTGACGCGTCTCCTCAGAGCAGACAGGATGGTCTGCGTCGCCATTGCTGTCGGAGACACTGTCTGCAACCTGAATTGTGTTTTATTAACCAAACTCTGACCATTCGGCAGCCAAAGTGGACAGTACTGCAGGCTTCTGCTGCTAAACCCTACATTCCCAGGAGCACTGTGAAGCTCGGCCCCAGCGCGGGGCCCTTCACTGGACAAGATGAAAGTGGCACTGTAACAGAAACAAACAGCTCTGCTGAATGAAAAAATAACAATGTATCTGTGTATAAAATCAAAAACATTTTGTTTTTATTGTTTGGATTAGTGTATTTTTGTCTATCTACACGGCAGAGTGAAATACTCTTTATGTATCTTTTGTTTTGATTTACAGAAATTGCTGTGCAGATGTTTTCCTTTTGTAATGTAATTTTCTAGGAACGTCTGAATGCTCAATATAATGATGGATGCTGGGGCGAGGGACTATGTTTGAACAGTAATCCAGAAAACCATTGGGGTGTCTGAAACAGCTTTAGAAGGATAAACACTTGAGTAAATACATGCCGACTAAAATAAGCTTTGCACAAAGTGTTGCACAAGATATATGTTTTTTTCTTTTGCAGTGTTGACTTTCCGGGCGAAGAACTTGTAGGTGAATTAATAAACCAAAGCCAGCACCACCTAGTGGACACTTAGGGGATGACACCAGGAGTGTAGTGATGTAACTGGCGTTATGCCGTTTCAGGTGCCCACAAAAACATAGCGTTGCGGAAGATTGCGCAGGTAGAAGTTTAAATGACTTTCTTAATTGCTTGTGCTCAGTCTTCTATGTTTTGTGTTAGGGGACAGAAGTTTTTGTCCCATGTATTTTTTTCTAGTTTCTTTAAAGATGATATGAAGACAAGAGTAAAATATATGTGCATTAAAGGTTTTTGTGCGGGATGGCTGGAGCAGCGGAGGTGCTGAGGCATGGTGGAAAAAACAACTACAGCAAAACCTCTCAAGTTACATTCATCTAAATTTTATTCTTGTATATACTGTATCAATTTGTAAGTAATGAGGAAAGAAATCTAAAGTTTAGCTTAGCGGAGTGGTTTTTGTTAACTGCTGCAGGAACTGTGTTGGGAAGAAAAGACAACCAGCATTTTTGTATAAAACAAGTTAAAAACAAATCAAGCTCGTCAGCGAAACGTCTGTAGAACGTGGAACCGTTTCAAATGGGAGTCTATTTTTAATATGGTGATAGGAAGAAAGCTGAGCGTCGCTCACCACTGTGTTTTTGAAGGGGAAAAAACATGAAAACCTTTTAAAGAGAAGGCCCAGCTACGCAGATCTGCTGGGGGACATGGAGGAAGCAGGCAGGTGATCAGCAAGACTTACGAGACTTAGAAGACTGTGAGGACATGCTTCTTTTCAGCAGGGACAGACATGATGGAAGCTGATTTGTTTCATTGTAAACCTGTACAACGTTGCCCTTACAGTATGTCTCTGATGCATCATTCTAAGTATTCTTAGCAAGCATGAGAAGAAAACAAACTGTACTTTGACAGTGTTTTATAATGTTCTTTTTACATGCCTGTTTTTTTTAATGTTTGCTGTGCATTTAGTTGCTTACAGTCAAAGACAGTTGTGTTTGGTTTGAGACAGAGTTGCGGTGTCTTAAAATAAAACGTCTTTTTCCCCCCTTTCCTTAAGCATTTGGCTGGCAGTGGAGCTGCCAGAATTTGAGTTTTGTTCAACACATGGGAAAGTGCTGGCGGGTGCCGTGGGTGGGTGACCCTGTGCCACTGCGGGGTGTGACTGCAGTGACTTATGTGGCTGTGAAGCTGACTGCAGGCTTGGCTCAGGGCTCACAGAGCATTTGTATGACAGGCTACCCTGAAGCCTACAGCTTCACACAAAACGTCAAGGAAGCGTGTATCATTTTTGAAGACAAGACTGGAGTTTTATCAATATATAACAGTAGCTTAGAGCTGTGCAGTCCATGACACTCTTCACTTAGCCACAGTATTGTTTTCACACAGAAGGAGTTTGGTACATATAAAAATGATGGATATTGAACTTTCTGATTATCGGTGCCTATAGAACATGGAAATGGTGCCAGGAATTAAAAATATAAGGGTCAGGTGCTGTCTGTGGATTTTAAAATCATTACAAATATTCTAAATGACTCTTAGTTGCAGCTGTGTTTGTCACAATCAGGTGCCTTAAAGCCATTCGTAGTGTAATGACTTGAAACCACAGAATAAGGGCGACATATATGTGCCCATACCTATGCTAATGATTCCCATCCTCACATGTGTCTGTTATCTCCCTTTGTTTTCATTTTAGGCAGATCTTCTTGCTATGACACTGTACTATACAGTAAAAAAATAAACGTAAACTTTACTCTTTTAGACTAATATATTGTGTAACATGTCAGTGTCTCACTGGTTTAAAATAAGATGTTACACTTACAAAATATACTGTGTGTCGCTAATATTCTAAAGAAAAAATTTAAGCTGTATAAGGAATCTGTAAGTTTGTAGAGGATAAAAAGCGGGTGTTTTTTCCAATAAATATAATCTTGAATAACATTTTGGCTAATAATTATTTATTATAAATTAGTTTAGTTCCATTCAAGGTATTTCATTAGGGTTTGAACTTTGCTTTTAACTTCACTTTTTAAACCATTTGAGCAATGGTGGTGAGGTATGATGGCAGAGAATGAGTCCCCTTCTGGAACGAAGCTGATAATGTGTTTGTTTTATCCAAAGGAGGGAGAAGTTATGGGTGGTAGTAGGTGACTAACAACATCGGAAAAGCACATCTGCGCAGTCGGAATGTCAGGGAACTTTTGTTTTTCCATGTAAAACTGCTCATGATAACTTAAAACAATCTTCACCCTGGGACCGTGATCAAGTTTGCAAAACCGCACCTCATGTTTTGTTCATTTTTACCTTGCAACCTGTTGACATGTGTTGGCTGTTTTGCGCAGATGTTCGTCGTGTTGTCAGCCTGATGCACCTGAAGGGAGGCAGGTGAGATCCGATGTGTAGAAATGCTTATTCCGGCATGGCCTGGGCTGATGAGGGGGCGGACAGTGATGTCAGCCTTTGCGTGCTGACTTCAGAGGCGCAGCAGATGCGTTCCGCAGGCTTGCCGGCTGTCGCTCCCACATCCGCTGAAGTGCAGCCCCCGGGCCAACTTCCTCTGTCAACAGGAAGCAAGGGTGTCCTTGATGGAGGGCAGGTGAGTGACACGCCTGCAACACGTGTTTAGAATTGCCTTCCAGCTATTTTAGCAACGTGCACATTCTCCCCGTAATTACTGCTGCTACCATCAGGCTGAGGAGTCAGTTTATAATTAATATATGTATTTGTACTCATTTCATCATACTGAGAGTGGCCTGTCGCAGCTATCTGAATCGCTGCTGGTCAACTTACGTACTGGAATGTGGCAAAGACAACACTGAGCAGATCTACAAAGTGAACTGCCTGATTTTGGGTAAGACCCACGCATTGTCCAGCCAGTTGCTATGACAACAAGGGCCAGGCCCCACCACGTTTTACAAGTTTAACAGTTGTTGAGCTACTTTGGGGTCAGAGGCATCACCCCTGCTTTTGTGTGCTGTCCGCAGAAGTGGTCTCTGACAGACCAGGCAAATGCGGTCCATTTGTAATCTGTTCTGTCTTCAATGAGCCTCCCAAAAGCACCTGGTGAGAGAGTGGGGAGCAGACCATAACCGTGACAGACAGGCTGCCGATGAGGCCTTGACTGAACCGGGTGGTGGCGACAGTCAAGCCAGTAATCAGGAGAAAAAAACGCTGTCAGACTGGCCCCGACAGCTGAGTGACGCCGTGTGCCATCTGCTGCAGGCTTGTCTGGATCAGAACAGTCACTCAGATCCAGGATACTATTTGCCACCTCATTCACCGGTTTAATTTTCCAAGGTTGTAAATTAAAAAGCAAGTGATATATATATAGCCATCCATCCTTCTTCTAACTATTTAATCCTGGTAAGGATCGTGGGAAGTGTGTGTGTGTGTATATGATGCGATACACACAAACAGAAAAACATATGTTTATTATTGTCATTTTACTTGTGAAGGGAACTTGGATAATGTAGCCAAACCAGCAGGGACCCAGGCCCTACACCCCCCAGCTCAAGCACGCCGGTTTACTTCAGTCAGCATGTCAGTCAATCACTTCACTCAGCTCTGGCAGCCTGAAATATGCATAAGTATTTTTGTGTTTCACAGAAGTTGTATAATACCTTCCTCTCCGATCATTCTCACTTAAAAAAACTAACCACAGGGTGAAATTAAATCCAAATGAATCACATTTTGCGACCACTGATTTATTATCCGAGCAGCATCTTCAAGAATTTTAAAGCGGCGATTTATAAATACGCCAGTAGGTGGCGGCATTGTCATTTCCCATTACTTCCATCAATTACATAAATTTAATTTGCACGTAAAATCCTCAAGTAATTATTTTGAAAATATATTAAATCCGTGCAACAAGTTTCGAGAAGACCCAAGGCGGTCACGAGCACGATTAACAAGCAAACTTTGTAAAGACGCTTCCCAATAAACCGCACACGCGTAAATGGAACGAAACGGACAGCTTTACGTTACCGGGTTCTTGGGTAAAGGTCAGAGTCTGTGTCACGTGACCCAAGGCTCAACAGTTCATGTGAGGTGCGCGGCTGCATCCATTCGTGTGTCTATATGTTCACGCCTCATCCCTTTCTGCAGGCGCAAAAGAGGATAAAATAAAATAATAAAATGATAATTATGTCACGTTACTCCCGATGTTGATATATTTCATGTATCCAGAATGAATAACACATTATACTATGGAGAATGCTATTGCGAAATTAATATCTAGAATCCTTTAGATTTTAAACGTGAGTATTAAACGTCTAGCCACGACTTTGACAAGCAATGGCATGCTTACTTTAATTACTTTCAACAATCTAAATGAATATATTAAACACAAGTTTTCAAAGTGCAGTATAACGTGTTTAGGGACAAAACATCCTACGCATATATTTGTGTAGGATCTATGTTTCATTATCGTCAGTCTTATAAATGTAAACGAAACAGAATATGCGTCTTTTTTCCTCTGCGCATGGGTCAACCCAACCGGAAGGGGCCAGAAAGAAAACGGAAAAAAATCAGTTGTATTTCGAATAATCGCCAACATTTAACTCCGCCCAATTACAGCTTAAAAGAGTTAAAAAACAATATTGTTTTTAGGCATGAGTTCTAAGGTAATTTTTCCATTAGTTCCAGAAGTCGCATAGGCAGTGAACTCAATATTCATCTTTCGTCTCCTCTTTTTGGTGTCAGCTCGCCTTTTAAGTGTTTTCGGATGTTTTCTAACTAAACAAAATGTGTTTAATTAGCCTCATTAATCACCCTTAGTTCGCCGTACAGCCTGACTCCGTGAGCCCGAGTTCTCTTGTCATGGGTCACCCCCCGGTGTGTCTGGAGACACTAATCACGGAGTAATGTGCAGTTTAAAAACCACCGATAATCCCTAAGGCCTTTCCCCGGCACTACAAGAATAAAGGAGTAAATCACCACGTTAAATCCCGGCTCCCTTCATTTCCGCAAGGCCGGCTAATAGTCACCGGTGAGCTGTAACGCAAGGTATAGATCAGGACGAGGTACCTTTGTTTTTTTCTGATTCCCCTCTTTTTCGCTTAGACAGTAGTTACTTTAGTAGAAGTACGAAGCCATTATTCACTACAATGCAACACAGATGATCAGAGTCAGGGGACGATTTGTTACACGTTAGGATATTTTACCGTGCGTTTTTCCAGCCAAATAAAGATGGCGGTTCTTTCATAGATTTCTGCAGGAACTTTTACTGGCGGCGCCAAACTGGTCATCAGGTTTCCCCAGAGCTGCCAGGAGAACTGGCAGGTCTGTAGTAGTGTTTGACGCGGGGTCGTTAAAACAGGGCCTTATCTGACCTCTGCGATGTGCTTTGCAGTCCAACAAGCAGAATAGTGAAGTTTGAAGGACAGCCACAGATGAGTTTGATAAACACCGGATATATATTTAAATTATTGTAAATTGTATTTATCCTTAAGCAGTTTCTTGAGGTAGTAATTTGCAGCAGATTTCTCCTTTTCCCTTTGTTTTATTCATTGTAATATATTGTGTGATCAGCACATCTGCACATAGACCTTTTTGGCGGCTCCTTGGACTTGTCGTTCTGTCACCAAGCCAAGATTGAAGACCCACCTTTCTCCCCAATAAGGGGTTTACAAACAGAGGTAACTCTCAACATGTTTCTGGAAAGCCCAGTGTTCTCAGTGGATTAGGGACCTTTCCATCAGACTGAAAGGGGATAAAAACATTGAGCAGTAGTGTGTTTGTTCAGTGTGATTTAAGAATGAGTTTGTCTGGTTCTGCTGGTTGGGCATTCTCTTTTTCCATTGTGGCTGACTTTAGGCACATATACACATACACGTGTAAATTCTCTTCTAATCACTTGTCAAATCCTGGATTTGTAAGAACCTGAAATGCCATCTGGAATTGTTGGAGTGCACAAAGTGTTTGAAACGGTGTTCAAATTAAATTCTAGAGCTGCTAATTGAATGTAAAGGAAGGCATGTGATGGGGATTATCAAGTATTGTGTTTTAACGTTTTCCTCCATCAACTAAGGAGCCATTAAAAGCAAAACCTAATTCTATACATATTATGAAACCCATAAAAGATGTCTAGCATAGTACATCATGTCAAGTCTTGCATACCTCAATTTAGGCTAGTCCTGTTCCCTGTTTTTCTTTCATTGCCTTTTGCTTTTTATTTTGACTCTGCCGTACGTCAGCACCCAAAATCAAATGCACTCGAGTTCTGTTTGGACAGATTTTCTTTGACAGTTTGCAAATATATGGGTGGGCCTGTTTCAGGGATAAACATGGTGCCGTGACAGAAAAGAAATTTCCCTGGCTGTCAGATGCCCTGATATGTGTTAAGGCCCCTTTCCTCCCGTTGCCCCTCTATGTACAACAACTCTTTAAAAAATGGTGCGATGTTATACGCACCGGGCTATGTAAGAAAATTCCCAAACAAATATCGTTCAGCAGAATCTGGAAACTACAGACGCTTCTCTACCTACAAATGAGTTACCTGAAACATTTGTAAGTCATTATTCTTCAACATTTTAAGGGTATACACAACTACAGAGAACTAGGATGCTGGGAGTTTACACACTACACTGCTGTGTGGTGGGAGTAGCGGCCAGAAGCCGTACTAAGCAGAAAGAAAAAATTGATGTTGCGAACAGGAAACGGGAGCCCAAGGAACACAATTTGGACTTGCAGTCCTCTTTGTTTGTAAATTGATAGTTTGTAAGTAGAGGAGAAACTATTGTTATCCTGGAGGAATTTAATTGGTTATTACTGGTTGCAGTTAGGGTAATTTTGTTAGAATTAGTAAGATTCTATTACTATACAGTACGTGCACATGCCTATATTGCCTCAATTACTTTTGGATCCTGTTTTGATTTTTATGATTCTGTTTTTGATGTTTTAGTATTGGCTCTAAGTTTGTAATTAGATGTCTGCAGTTGTATTCCATAGATTCTCAAGATTGGGCAGATGGTACAGAAATAACTCATCAGATCACCTATGGGATGTGGTGGAACAGGAAATTCGTGTCACGAAGGTGCACTCAACAAATCTGCAGAAACGGTGTCATGCTAGCATGTCAACAAGGACCCAAGTCTCTGAGAAATGTTTCAAGCACCTTGATGAATCTGCACCATGAAGAATTAAGGCAGTTCTGCGGGCAAAAGGCGGTCCAATCTGGTATTGGTAAGATGTACCTAAAAAGTGGCCTGTGTGTGCACGTACACATATTTTATATCCTTTTCAGAAGGCTTTTGACAAGTATTCAAACTCTGGAACTTGCTGAAAGCTTTGTATATCCCAGTATTCTAACCTTTTTTGGGGACTTTATGCTGTTGTCATTGGAAACATTGAAATGCATATTTATTCCTAGTTCTTAATTCCTGTTTTTTTCTTTCTAGAAGGTACAGATCACACATGGCACTGCATGAAAAGGATCTTTGAGGGATTTTTCAACATTTGCTGACAGAGGCTGTCATCCTGGCTGTACCTGTCCCACAGTGTAAGCCTTTGCGGTTCAAATGGCTGGACTTTGTTTATGAATGGAGGAATCTGACAGAGGCCCGGAGGTGTGCGTTTGTTGGCCATAAGCCACAGGGCAGACCCAGGAAAGGGGATAGCTCTAGGAACCGTATGTCTCCTAGTCTCTCCATTCTGGTGCAAGGCCCCAAACATGGGCAGCAACAGAGGGCTGTTCTGACTTTGAAGGGCATTGGGTCGTCTGTGATGTTGAATGATACTGAGCCAGGAAGAAACGGGCTTTCCGGCTCCAATGACGTGAAGGGGTAGCTATCCAGGCTATCCTAATTGGACCTAATTATAAAGCAGCCGTTGACAGCTGACCCAGGAAACAGACACACTGCTCCTATCTGCAACCTTGGGATTCAGTTACAAAAGCTCTCAGAAGTTTTGAGGAATAGAGCTTCAGATGTATCTCAACAGTTTTTTTTTTGTATTCATCAACAATCTATGTTCATGAATTTTGTTTTATTTTTCATTTTAAATGATGTTTTTTGCTGTGCACTTCACCAGTTGGCTTAAGCGACTCACGATTTGTTGAGAGCCGAGTTTTAGCTTCCGAGTATGCCTGGTTAATTTGAAAGTAGTGGAAGCGGCCTCAGTCATATGATATCATTTGTAATTGAGATCTTCAGAGTTCTGACCACATCCAGAAGTTAGGTTTTGGCTTTCTCAATATGTGACTAAGCCTTAATTCCAGATGTCTGCATCTGAGTGTATGTTAGTCACAGATCATTCTTCTATTAAATAACCATTGTGTTTCTAAATTGTCGGTATTGTACGTCCTCCTGTTTCTGACTGAGAACGCTTTGCGTTTTAATAGAGGTGCACAGATTTGGTATCAAACAGCTGGTGATAGCGGTTGAAGGGGAGGGAGTGACCTGGAATGAAATATTCCAGCCAAAAATTCCTTGTTGAAAATGTGTGGAGAGTGTGCTGTGTTAATGGTGACAAAGTTTTGGGTGTGTGCAGAACTACTCTGGCCTTTGTTCAGACGCTTAGTGTGCAGACAGGTATGTCGCTGTATTGTGTACATTTCGTTCTTTACCCTTAAGAGAGGAAGCTGATCTTGCATCATCTGTCAGCATGTCCTAAAGTAATATATATTACATACAGTGTGACTAGGACAACACAGTGCTGGAAAATTCATATCAATAATTGAAATTTCTAAAATTAATATGGAAATATTTATAAAACAGGAGCTGAAATTTACAGAAACTATAGCCAAATAGAAGTCAACCAAAGTAATCAAATAAGTTGGTGTTGCTGCGAGTTATGCCAACAGACACTCACTTTTGGTGAATGTTCGCCTTTCTCTCTTAAGTTTCCCACAAATGAGTGATTCAGACACCAAGGACTAAAATGATTGATTGGGTCAAAGTGCATGCAGAGCTCATAAAACAGCAGTAGCAGCGTCCACTATAATTTTTTTTAACACTACTGTATATAATCTTATTAAAGGGGCCATTAAAATCGCTAAGCATTTTCTTAATGCAGCTGTCACCGTCCTTATGGTGGGACAATTGATTATACATAACATGCAATTTCAATATTAATATTTCATAATGTGCTGCTCTTGTGACCTGATGCTCAATATTAACCTCCCCCTATTTGATATAGTTTGGTATTTGCAAACTGCATTGGGATGAAATGTCTCATTTATTGTTAATTTGGCTCAGAGAGGCCCTGCCAAATACTTTATTTGCATCGGAATGAGGTTCTGTCCTTATGTTATGTCAGGTATCAGTGGTTTTTATTGTCTATATTGGCACTTTGCTAACCAGAAACAAACTGCAGTAGAGTCCTGCACTATTGACCTGCTACTTATTGGCTGGCAGCTTGCGTGAACGTGAGAGAGAATAAACCGATCCAGCTGGAATCGTGTTCACTGGCTCATGCTCCTCTGCCGTCTTCTGTTTCAGAAGTTAGGGTGATTCTGTTCCGAGCATTAGCATGCAGCTTATACAGGACGCCTCTTCAGGCACACCAGCATGTCGGCACCTAAGCCCAGGTGCCTTTACATCACGTTTGAGTGAATCATCTTGTGAGGCACAGTATCCCCTAACCCTCACACACAGTTGTTGAGTGCTGTTTGGAAATTAGTTTTTTTTTTTTTTTAAAGCTCCACAGGATTTGCTGGTGTGTTCTTCAGAGTTTGTGCTATTTCTTACTCTTGAGCAATATTGGGTGTTATTTGGGGGGTTACCAGATTTAACCTACATAAAATGGCAAAAAAACTTTTTGTAATAAAATATGTTTATCCTTTAGAAAAGTATTTGAATTTTTATAGCATGTATCAATTGAAGAAATGTACATTTATACCGCAGGCCTAGCTCATCATGCTATAGGCTAAGTCTATTGTGTGCAACAGACCGTGAAACATAAAACCTGTAACGTTAGCCTACAACTGTCTTGAGTGAGAAATGATGAGGAGACGATAATATAGAACACATTTTTATCTATTTAGCTACCCACAGAACGCAGAGAGCCAGCCAACAGGTATTAGCTTATTCTCAGTTTATCGCTTATGATCCCAATATCCAAAATGGACTTTTGCCAAAGATTATGTAAACACTTTCACATATGCAAGACATGATTTGTAGTCTTACCTAGACCCCTATTCTCAATATTGTACCAATACTACATGAGTGTATGATGCCAAAATCTCCAAAATTTGGCCTAATGTGCAGTGGGTATCAAGCCCACACACACACAGCAGGACAGGCTGTATGTTTGGCGTTCTGTAGAAAATGGAAGTGCTGCTTGGAACCTAGCAAAAAATTCACCAGTTATTTTTGATATTGGATATTGTTCTGTTATCATTTGGGATGATACTGCAGTACAGAAGTGAACGTGAAGAGATTAAATTTTATGCATGAGGCTGTTGTCACATTGGGTTTTTGTCGAATTCCTGTGTCTCAGAATAACGCTATACCAAAAATTTATTTTTTCATCCCTGGAAAAAAGTGACCCACATACTGGTCAAGAACAAAGACAGAAGCTATGAATGAATGACTTTATTGTCATTGCACAAGGTGCGCTGAGAATACCGCCCTTGTTGGCGGAAATGCTACGGATCGGGTCCGGGGAAGCAGAACAGACACCGTGAAGTCGAGTAAACGGTGGTTTGTTGGGGGGAAAATCACAGGACAGAAACGCAAGCACGAGCATCAATGACCGGACAGGGACAAGACAGACTCAGAAGCACTTAATGCGCAGAATTAATTAACAACAACTAGACACAGCTGAGAACACCGGGATTCCACACGAGGTGCTGTAACAAGGGGCTGTGGCACAGGCGAGGATTGGACGAGCAGGCCGTAACAAAGCAAAGAAAAAAGACAGGAAAGATACCAAATACAAAAAAAAATGAGTAGAATATAAAATAAACAACAGAATAAATGGAAAACTGTATTAGTAAACAGAATATAAAATTGAATATAAATTAATGTAAACAATATAAAAATCGATGACTGTAGGTGTTTAGTTTTATACATATTCCTCTCCTTGTGATTCAGTTTCACAATAAATATGAAAATATTGCACATTTCAGCAGGGTAACAAAATATCACACATGTTGTTCGATGAAGTCATTAACGTTTAAACATGAAGGACAGAGTGTTCATTGTACATTCTGTCTTTAGCACGGTCGTCGTATGTGTGCCTTTTTTATTCTCCTTAAGCAAGTGTATACCTACTAGCTACTTATCTGATTACTTACTTTAGTTTGCTTTGCTGGGGACAGCTCACATGACTAACAGATTCCTCTTGTGTTGGAGCTGTGTGAGATCTTAAGTCAGGCGTGACTGTCTATTTTAGAGACGATGACAGCAAGCACAGGTGTGTGTCTGCCTTCCTCATAGCCATCTTGGACATCTGAATTCACTGGTACCTTTTACATTCTTATTGCTTCTCCAAAGGCACTTGATATCCATAAACTCCCCCAGGTGGCTACAAGGGGAAGAAAAATGTGTTACTGAGTGTGTGTGTGGCCCGATCTGCCCGCAATGTGATAAAAACCTGTTGTTTAGACCTTGGGACATTTTTTCAGTCCCAACAAAATGTTTTTTTTTTCTTCAAGATTTTTCAAATATTAACATTAATAAAAGAAACCAAACATAATACAGGTCTTATGGTTAGGGCTGGGTAGGGGTTAAGGGTGTAATAGTTGGGATTGGGGTTATGCCCATAGAAATGGAGAGACCCCACAAAGATATAGATACCTAATCTTTGTGTGTGGAGGTCATGTATAGATTACATTGTGGGGGGGACATTTTTTGGATGCAATCAAAAAAAACTAAAAATGCTAGAAGAATTTTGTTTGGTTACTTATTTTGTTTGGTTAGGGCTGGGTCGGGGTTATGGTGGTCATCGAATGGACAGTCTCTATAAAAATATAAATACAAACATTGTGTGTGTATGTGTGCATGTGACAGTAGAGAGAGATTATTAGAACATGTCTTGGAACGTGTGAGTGAAAGGAGAACGTGGCTTTGCAGGCTAATGCACGTGAAGTCAGAGACAGGCTGTATTTCTGATTAGAGTTATCACTTCCTTTGATCTGTGATTGATGACAAAAAGCTTCTCAACATGTAGCATCTTAAGCTAGTCCCAGCTAGTGCTTGAGTGCTGCAAGCTTCCAGAGTTCTTATTGGCAAGGAAAAGAGAATTCTAGAGGCTCGTGAACAGTAAGGGATGATGGATAGTGACGACTGATTTCTTTGATGCCTGAAGAACTTGGGTGTGGTGTGACTGATAATATTTGTAAAGCTTGCTAACTGCAAAGTGTTTTTAGCTGGCCCTGATATTCTACGGTTACCATCTGTTGGTCGCAAGAGGAGCGGGCTGGATAATGACATGGGAGATGGAGTGAACTAGGCGGCTGGGCAGTATCGGATCGTTATCGGATTTTCATGATACCGATTTATTTTCAAGACAAGATATAGCATGACACAGTATTGTTTACATTGATATACTTTCATTGTTTAATATCTGACCAGTATTAAAGATATTTCAGACCAATATTATTCCTTCCTGTTTGTAAATTTCACAAGAGGTTCAATCATGGCATTGCACAGAACTTGCAGCTAAAATCAAACCATTGAGTTAATCTCTCAGTGGCAAGATGGCAGAATGGAAAGGTGAGGAATCATAGATACTGGGCTCATTTAGTTTTACAACATTGCCACACTGCACAAAGGTTTAAAAATGTTGTAATTTGTAGTATTTGTTTTATTGTATTGAAGGCTAAGTTTGTACGTAAAAAATGGGTTCTTTACTGTTAAGCGCACACAATGGTTGTCAGGCATGTTTTTAAAGCTGATTAATTGAATAGGTTTAAAGGTTTTGTTTATGATTTGAGAGCAATGTCATAAACGGGGGGGAAAAGGATGTGTTGGTGGATAATAGTGGAGTGAAATTCTTTTTGTAAAGCTGCATTGACTCATGCAACACAGATGTAGGCATAAATTAATCCTAATTACTGAACATTTAGCCCACTTCATATATAATACAGTGATATATTGTGTGTCACTGTTCTGCCTAAGATCATCTAAATGTGGTATTTGGTCCTTTTCAACCAGCCCCAGAGTGAACCTGAACTGTCTGCAGCAAACACCCTCCTGCACTTTACACTTGCACAAGTGCTTAACGTAAAGTGTTCGTGCAAAGCAAGCTGGTGAAATACAATCAAGGCAGAGAATGAGGCTGCAGCTTGCGTTGGCCCTTCTTCCCTCAGGAGTCCGTATGCTGGAGTTGTTTAATCTCCCCCATGTGAGCTGCTACACAACGGTTGTCTTTCTTTTCTCTCCCGGAGCAGGATTTGCCTGGATGAAAAACACAGAAAATTCTTATACCATCCATTTTGATTACAGTACATCCAATGGACCAGATGCCCAGGTATAGTTTAAGTGCACAGTTAAGGACCATTTATTACTTAGATAGTGTCTCTGGGGAGAGCAGCTGGAGACGCATGTATTTATAGCTGAAGTCTAATGTTTTATGAATATGACACAGTGGTCTGGTTGAGAGGGATTCCCTCCCAAGGGTTCCTTAAATCAGAGGCAATTCAAAGGAAGTCATCCTTAACAGCGCCATGTTTTGACTCCACATGTTTATCCATCTCCCTGACTGCTGACGGGATCTGTCACTGATGTGGGTAAATGGATGAAGGTGCTCAAAGCCCGATGCCCAAGGATCTGGGCTGGTCTGAAGGCAGCTCCAGGAGATCTGATGCTAAGTTTAGATTGTGTGCTGCATGGTTTACTTGTGCCTGAGATTTTGGACTCTGGATTAGAATAATCAAAAATGGTTAGACAGGTATTGTTATCGTCAGTGATACAGGTGTGTGGGTCACGTCAGAACTGTACAACTTACATATTGAGTCAGCTGGACTTTTTCGTCTGCTGTGATACAAACACTTTGCACATTTGCACTTTTTTTTAATGTTGTTTTAGTGTCTGTTACCTCTTACAAAACCCTCACAAAAATCTGATGGCGTAGTTCTGGTACATGTGACCTGTTCCCACTGATCTGAAGGGCTTGGAGTTGCATTTCCTACAGTACATACGTATGTACAAGTTGTATATAAAACATTGATCTGTTGCTTGGTACCATTCATAAGATAAGCGGCCCAATTTTTTTTTTAAATTATCTAAAGCAGGGGTCACCAACATGGTGCCCGTGGGCACCAGGGTGCCCCCAAGGACCACATGAGTTGCCCACGGACCTGTTCTGAAAATCACACAACTCACCAGTGAGC
>JABFDZ020000011.1:103286-114397 GCA_019775955.2 Pollimyrus isidori
GGGGCCTCCTTAGCTGGCGGGGAGGTCATTACCATCTGTCCGCAGGGGGTCCCTGCCTTAGGGGTGTCCACTCTGCGATGGCGGGGGGATCCAACAGAGGAGGAGAATGGGCTCAATCTGAGTGTCCATTGTCTCATGCAGTCTGGGAGTTGACTGAATGGTGGGGTGGGTGTAGTGTTTCCTCTGTGGTGGGGTCCGGTGGGCCATCCTGGGCTCTGTGGTGCACGGGGGTGCCTCTGCTCTGGGCCCCGGTCTGGATGGGCCTGGGCCCCCTGCCCAGGGTGGATCTCAGGGAGCGGGGGTGCTTATGGTGGTCAGCGGGGGAGCTGGCCCCAAATGGGGCCCCCGGCTGCCGATACGTTAGTGGCTCTCGATGTCCGGGGCTGGATGCTCTGGTGTGTGCTGGCCCACCCTCGGCGGCTGCCTGGCGGGGTCTGGCCCTCCCGGCTCTGGTGGGCCCCAGCAGGGGGGTGGAGCGGCTCTTGGGTCCCTGGGCCTAGGTTCTGGTCTGCCCTGGTGTGACCGGCTGTCGGTGGGGCCTGCGTGCTCGCCACCACGGCCCCCTGGGGCTCCTGCAAGGTGGCTGCCGGATGGCCCCCCTCCGGAGCGCTTCTCTGCCCTTTTCTGGGTGGGGGCTGCAGTTGTCCCTGCGCTGGTCCTCCTGGGGTTCCCGTGCCCTGGGGGGCCTCTGGATGTCAGGGGCCCGGGTCTCCTCCATGTCACCTTCATGTCCTGGGGGGGTGCGGCTGTGGCTCCCCACATACACTACTAGACATTTACATGAATAAACCGTATGAACACCAGTGCACTGACACACAGGTGTGCACACAGGTATGTAGACTGGTGCTCACGGGCTTGCGCTGTCTTGATCGGCTGTTGCTTCTGGGCATGTGTTGTAATGCTGGGTATGTGTACTGTTCAATAACATTTAACGTTTGATTTTTGATGCTATTCATACAGATGTTGGTTGTTTTCTCTCTGCAGCAGACAGTGAAGCAGATTATCTTTTTTTCTCTCCCTCTCTCTCTATCCCTCTCCTTCTCCTCCCCCCCCCTCCTTCAATTGAGCAAGTAAATAAAAATAAATAAATAAATAAGTATAAATAAAGCAGTCCTCCGCAGATGGCGGTGGTGGAGGGAGAAAAAAAAAGGCTAAAAGAGATCCAGCGAGCTGGATCTGTGAGTGAATACAATGCCATTAGCCTAAAAGAGATCCAGTGATCTGGATCTGTCAGAAAATACACTGCCATTAGGCTAAAAGAGATCCAGTGATCTGGATCTGTGAGTGAATACAATGCCATTAGCCTAAAAGAGATCCAGTGATCTGGATCTGTCAGAAAATACACTGCCATTAGGCTAAAAGAGATCCAGTGATCTGGATCTGTGGGTGAATACAATGCCATTAGCCTAAAAGAGATCCAGTGATCTGGATCTTTCAGAAAATACACTGCCATTAGGCTAAAAAAGATCCAGTGATCTGGATCTGTCAGAAAATACACTGCCATTAGGCTAAAATAGATCCAGCGAGCTGGACCTGTCAGAAAATACACTGCCATTAGGCTAAAAGAGATCCAGTGATCTGGATCTGTCAGAAAATACACTGCCATTAGGCTAAAAGAGATCCAGGGAGCTGTTGTGGAGGACAATGGCATTTTTCAAAAATTTACCTTCTGCTTGTCCCATATAGTTCTTATAGCCATGAAGTAAATGACAAATTCAGAAAAAAAAACCTACTTAAGTACAGTAATGAAGTGCATGTGCTTCCTTTACATCACTGGTGAACCATAATTTGTATAGCTGACAAATCCATCGAGAAAACACACTCATTGTTGCTAAAGTGGCTCTCTAGACGCAGCCTGTAGGTGTGTCTGTCATGTGTGTCATAACTGGTCCCCTGCGTCCCGCCAAGACCTTCAGCAATGAAGGTCTGACACTGCATTATATTTTATGACATTGCAATATGTGCATCGTATCTCTTTATAGCAAACAGGTGTGTCTGTCTGCGCGGTGAATCGCGGCAGAACAATGCATCATTTCAATGACATTCTTAGAGATGCAGTCTAGCGCATCCCTCGAATACTAAGCAAACACTTCACATTTCATCTGCACATGTTTTACGCGCAATGTTGCTCCACATGTGGGCTGACCACACCACTCCATCTTATCTCAGATCAAAACTTGCCTCTGTGAGTTTTGCAATTTCCAAAGAAATGTGGCAGAGAGGTAAATATATCTGTCTTTATGTCTTAATGTCTATCGTAATAAAAATGTTAATCAGAATCAGCTTTATTCGCCAAAAACCTAATTGATAGACCATAAACACAAGTGTACCTGTGGAACTCTGCTGTGTGACTCTATGACCGTAGACCATCGTGAGAGGTGTGTCTGTCTGTTCATTATATTGGGTATAATAAGAGAACAGCATAGTTTGTTTTGTTTCATTCAACATCTCCCTAAGCCAGGCTGTTGTTCTTCCATTCCTCAAAACAGCCACGATGATTCCTGTACCACAACGTCAGCAGACACAGGACTAAAAACCACTACTGTCCTTTGGCACTTACATCTAGTATCTAGTATCTTCATGTGCTTTGAAAGACTAGTCATGATCCATATGAAAGGCTGCCTCCCCACCTCACTAGATCACCTCCAGTTTGCCGACTCCCAAAACTTACCCATAGAGGGCGCCATATCCATTGTTCTCCACCTACCACTGACCTATCAGGAGCACAAGAACAGAGCTCAACGTCAGAAAGCTGTTTGTAGACTTTAGCTCAGCATTCAACACTATTGTCAGGCAGAAATTCATTATAAAACCAGACACACCTGACTACGTCAAGTCCCTCTACAACTGAATACCGGACTTAGTAACTGAGAGGCCACAACCTGTTCAGAGAGGTGACAGAACATCCAGGCCTCTCACACTCAGCACTCTAAGCCCACAGGGATGTGTCCACAGTCCACTGCTACTGACCATGATGTATATGGCTGCTCTGACGCTCACATCTCCAACCACATCATCAGGTGTGCAGACAGCATTATAGTGGTGGGTCTGAACAGTGGTGGGTCTGCAGAGAGGCTAGTGGCAGAGTGTCTGACAGCGTGGTCCCATGGATAACAATCTGGGCCTGAATGTAGAGAAAACTAAGGGCTTAAGTGTTTCCCATCACAACTTGACTTCTGGTTCCAGTACCAGTACCAGTACCGAAAGATCAGTAGCTAAAGCAGCAATCCGACCGAGGAACTTTTTTGGTAGTTTTGGGGTGTGACTTAAAAAAATAAAAGTAATGGATGTGTGGACAAACGAACACTTACATTCTGCAATTGCAATCTGATCATAAGACCAGATACAGTAAGATCAAGATGACATGACAAGCAATAAACAAGTATTTTGTATAATACGGTATACCAGGGCAGATTTTCAATTAAGCCAATAAACTGGGGTATTTATAAAGCTAAAAAGGCATAAATTTCTCACAACCCCAAGTAGGAATGATTTAACCAGTGAGGATGAAAATTATTATGACTGTCTCAGAGAATGTATGCAGTGCTCATGGAAAGGCAGAGGTAAACTTTAAAGTGATTTTTGAAACATATACTAAATAATTGTGCAAAGGCAAAATTATTAGAAGTGCATTTTATTTAAACATTTTGTTTTTTTATTTGACAGCGTACAAACGTTTTAGTAAAACTTTAACTATATAGAATATAGTAAAATAGACAACATAGACAACAAATACATGTACCATTACAGGCTTAATAATGTGTAATATTTACAAAGTATACAACTTACCCTATCTTTAAATAATATTTTTTGTTACAGTGTGATAATGTTTTTTGTAAATGAAAAAATATTTTTGTAACATTAGTAAAGTAATGAGAGTTTAAGAAAGCTGCACTTGGAGTGGTAAAGTGAGGTGGGTGGGGTGTCGCTATATGAAATCACGAACGTTTTGTATCGCGTTTTTGGTCACGGTTTCAGACATGTTAAACCCTTAATTTATACCCAGCGCATACCAGAGAATTAGTGGCAGTGGCTGACGGGGATGCCGGTTTCATACATATCATACGTATAGAGTCCACATGTATTGCTTCAAATACAAAGTACGGATAAGGAAATTTACGATGTCGGAATTTAACTGTATTTTTAACGGAGGGAATGTACCCTAAAAAGGAAATGTACCCAATTAGTATAAAACGACTATGGTTTTAACGGCGGCAATGCTTTCTGATAAGAATATGTTTATATCGGAACAACATACCTCTAGTTTTGAACACTGGTAAAACATTCTGAAAAGGAGATATAAAATGTTCTGTCCTACAAGAAATTATATAAAGGTAATCAGCCTCTATAGTAACATGACGCAAAGGGTGCATGATCTTTTTACCCACTCAATGTTTTTTAGCAACCACCAGCAACATGTGTATATCGCGTCATACGACTTTCGAAGCTGCGTCACAGCCACACCCCATTGGAGCCCACTGCCCGCCCCACTCAGCACACCGCGTCCAGACCACGCCCCTCGCCCTGGGAAAGCCGGAATGGTGCTGTTCTGCCTTCAGAGGCGCGTCTCGGGCTGCCATCCCTTTGCGAGTGTAAGTAATAAATGATTGATTTTTCGTTATATCCGCATATTTCATTTTGTCATAATTTAACACGTAGCATTTCATTTTTCTTATACACTACATATTTTTTATATTCTCGAGTATATCTGGGTGAAAGTAACTTTGATGAAGTGTGGTCTCGGAGTTTTAACTTCTCAGTGAAGGTCTACTTTTTAAAAGTTGTTTTGGTTATGACCTGCAGTTGATCTTTAATATTCAATCCCAGTCGTATAAAACCTGTCATTATTAATATTGTTATATTAATATTATATTAATAATAGTACCTCTATTTCCCCCAGCTTGTGTAAAGGGACGCGGGACTGGTGTCTCTTGCAGAGCTGAGAGCTTGTAGGTTCTAATCCCAGCGCTGTTGCCCTGCCGCCTTTGTTGTTTGGAACACCTGTGAATCTGGCGTGAACATGAACTGGGCATTCCTTCAGGGCCTCCTGAGTGGGGTCAACAAGTATTCGACGGCGTTCGGTCGCATGTGGCTGTCTGTTGTGTTCCTCTTTCGCCTGATGGTGTTTGTGGTGGCGGCAGAGAAGGTGTGGGGCGACGAGCAGAAGGATTTCAGCTGCAACACGCTTCAACCCGGCTGCCACAATGTCTGCTACGACTTCTACTTCCCCGTGTCGCACGTGCGCCTGTGGGCGCTGCAGCTGATCTTCGTCACCTGCCCCTCGCTGCTGGTGGTGCTGCACGTGGCGTACCGCGAGGACCGCGAGCGGAAGTACCGCACCAAGCACGGCGAGGGCTGTGGCCGCCTCTACAGTGACACCGGCAAGAAGCGCGGAGGCCTCTGGTGGACCTACGTCCTGACGCTGATCTTCAAGATGCTTGTGGACTCGGTCTTCGTGTTCTTGCTGTACTACCTGTACGAGGGCTACGACTTCCCTTCCCTCATCAAGTGCAAGGAAGACCCCTGTCCCAACGTAGTGGACTGCTTTATTGCTCGGCCTACCGAGAAGCGCATCTTCACCATCTTCATGGTGGTCACCAGCCTGGTGTGTGTGCTCCTGTCCCTGCTGGAAATCTTCTACCTTGTGGGGAAACGCTGCTGTGAGTGTCTGCTCTCACCCCAGTACTCTCGGCCGCTCACCGTGACGACCACGTTGGTCAACGGCAAGGAGGGGTAGGCCTGTCCGCCATTTGGGTGCTGGTCTGCACTGCAGCCTGTGTTGACTCTGGCCCTCAGGCAGGCGGGGCTCTTGAACGAGCAGAGGAACAGTGCATGGCAGGTGGGCACAAACACCACAGCCTGACTGCTGTTTTCAGGGCGCCGAACTCCTTCTTCAAGTTACCTGAGAATTTGGGAAGCAGGGGCAACCCAGGGTCTGTTATATAACCTGGAACATTTCATACAGTAAGTGCTCATAAGAAGCCCAGCACATTTTTCATTTTTCTGCTAGAAAAGCAAACTGATTTGTTTGAAATGTGTTTTTAGACAAATATAGCTGTACAACTATATATATATTAGCTAAATGTAAACCACAAATTCATTCTTGATGGTGTGGAGACTGGGTATGAATTGATAAGAGTTTTGATAAGATTTCAGTGAATGGGATACATTTCAGGAAGTCTCCAGCATTGCACCATTGCCAGTGTGGCGTTCTGAGTATCTGGAGGCCTTTGGTTTGGAAATGCTGCGGATTTAGGAAGCATTGTTTGTGCTCAGGGGAAGCGTCTTCATTCCACTGTATTAGGGGCCACTTTTCAGGGGGGTTGGGTTAGGGTTGGGGTGCTGTAGCCCTTCCCGTGTCATTTTGTCTCGTTTATGATTGTGTCATGGGCTCCTTGAACATCAAGACCTTCATGAATGTCATTGTTAAATATGACCTGACTCGTGTAACAGCTAAGGAATCACGAATCATGTATATTTCTATGGAAAAGTCTTAAGCAGCCAAAAGAAAAGTTTAAAGCTGTTTGTATGTTTAGTTTGTTTGTTTTGCACATTTGCTCAGAACAAAACACATTTTAACGTTAGAACATGTGAAAAAAAGAGTAACACAATAAATAATTGTAAAAATATCTTCTGATCTCCAAAAAGTGACTGATATCTAGTTGGACAGCTAGATGGACCACTCAGCGGCACCTCAGCCAATCCACACGTTTGTTAAATTTCACCACCAGCTCACTTACAGTAATTAGTTACAAATTCAGAGAGATACCTATTAGCTAGTGGTTAAGTCAAAAAATACTTGGGTGTATTGAGTGGTTGCTGTAAACACTGGGGTGACTTCAGCAGAGGTTCTGAAGTTTCAACATTTCAACATAATTATCTTTGGCTGCCTAAGACTTTTGCACAGTACTATACATTTATTCTTTTTTAAGATGTATATAATTTTTGTATAAACTGTATATAACTAGGTAATGAGCTATCTTTTTGGCACCACTTTCAGTATGGTACACAAAATATTTTTGCCAATTCAGTTAACGAGGGTGAAACTATTTCAGGTTTCTTTATCATGGGGTAAATTGCAGTTGTGAATTCCTGTTCATCAGTGCTGTCAAAATGCATTTACTAAGATCTGTCCTGTTTACAAACACAAAATAAAGTTATTGATAAAAGCACGAGATTCGTTCCTTTTCGTTTAATTTCGTTGGTTTTTTTCAGTGAAGCTAAGGCTCTGTGTGACTCATCTGTTTGCTCCTTTTCTCTGCTGCTGTCTTTGTCTTCATGGAAAGTGCAGGACGTCTAAAATGTTCCTAGCAGAACATTGTCCATCACAGATGATGAATTCTTTTTAAATTTACGTTTACATTTACAGCATTTGGCAGACGCCCTTAGTCAGAGCGACTTACAGTACATAAGTGCTTTAAGATACTACAATGAATTTTCCCGATACTAGCTCGATAAACCCAAACCTATGAATACCACTCTTGTTTTTTTTAATAAAGGAAAAAGAGCTCAGAGTATAATACCAGAAGTGCTAATTCAGGTAATTCTGGAAAAGATGTGTTATAAGTCGTTATTTGAATGCATTCAGTGACTCAGCTGTTCGGACATCTAGAGGAAGTTCATTCCACCAACTTGGTGCCAGAACAGAGAAGAGCCGAGAGGTGTGTTTTCGTTGAGCCTTGAGGGGAGGTGGGACCAGTCGAGCAGTGCTGGGGGATCGGAGAGATCGCGGAGCAGTGCGGGGTGTGATAAGATCATTTTTGGCTTTGTATGTGAGCATCAGTGTTTTGAATCTGCATTCTGGATCAGTTGGAGAGGACGAATGGCACTCAGTGGTAGACCCACTAGGAGTGAGTTGCAGAAGTCAAGGCGGGAGATGATGAGGGACTGAACGAGTATCTGGGTAGCCTGTGTGGAAAGGAATGGACGTATCCTTCTGATATTAAGCATGAGAAACCGACAAGAGCGGTTTCATATCTCAAGTCTGTGATTTTACATTTTTATCTCCCCTGGCATTACTGCTCTGGGTATTCTCTGTACCCTAACAGTGCTGAAACAGTCTATGTAGCATCAGTATGTCACCTGTGCCTATCAGTGTGTCACCTGTGCCCATCGGTATGTCACCTGTGCCTATCAGTATGTCACCTGTGCCCATCAGAATGTCACCTGTGCCTATCAGTATGTCACCTGTGCCCACCAGACGTCCCCCTCGCCTGCCTGTGTGTGGCACCGGTGCCCATCAGGTCTGTCTGCTTGGTTTTTTATGACTGTTTATCCAGTTTAGGCCTCTCATGAAAAACACAAGCACACACTGTAGCCTATTAAGTGACACCAATTTACTGACATGTTCACAGGCTGCAGGAACACCCAGGAAACAGCAGCGATTTCCCAAACATGGTCTCCATGTCTTTGCTTGGTGAGGAAGACCAGACGCAGCTCATACTGCATGATGCTTATGGTTTGTCCGGCACTGCGGAGTCAGACGAGGGAGATGTGTGGGGCTTGACCAGCACTGCTGAGCAGGTTGAGGAGGACGGTTGGACTACGGCTTTTATGCTGTAAGAGATGACAGGTATGCAGTATCAGGACGTGCTCCCAGTCCAGTGGAATGTGAGGCTGGGTTCAGCGACATGCTCCCAGTCCAGCGAAATGGGAGACTGGTTCAGCGACATGCTCCCAGTCCAGCGAAATGTGTGGTTTCAGCGACATGCTCCCAGTCCAGCGAAATGGGAGGCTGGTTTCGGCGACAAGGCCCCAGTCCAGTGGAATGTGAGGCTGGGTTCGGCGACATGCTCCCAGTCCAGCGAAATGTGTGGTTTCAGCGACATGCTCCCAGTCCAGCGAAATGGGAGGCTGGTTTCGGCGACAAGGTCCCAGTCCAGTGGAATGTGAGGCTGGGTTCGGCGACATGCTCCCAGTCCAGCGAAATGGGAGACTGGTTCGGCGACATGCTCCCAGTCCAGCGAAATGGGAGACTGGTTCGGCGTGCTCCAAAAGTGCCCTCACACAGAGGGATTTGCATTTCATGTTTCTTGTTTAGCATGTATAACAGCTCCGGAGATGGAGGCCTCAGGAATGTGCACCCCCTGGCATTAGAGTAAACAGCCTTGTAGCCATGACGGAGCTAAACAGACCGGCTTTGCAGGGACCCGCCTGAGGCTGGATGAACCCAGCTTTCCCTTTCCTGATAGTGCATCCCCAGAAGCAGCAGACGGTGCAGGAAACGACGGAGCCGCCCTCACAGAGCCCTTGTGCCCCCCCGTGCCTGCAAGGGCGCTATGTCGTGGTCAGCTGTCCTGTGAAGCTGAACACTTTGTTTCAGTTCAGGAGGTTACAGCAGGAGATCTGAGAGATGTGAGATAGGCAGAGCTGCATCTCCTCACAGACATGTTGGGACGTGCAGCGAGGACGACAGGCACCGACCTGCTGAAACATCCCGCGGACGACACGCCCAGCCAGCGCTCGGGCAGGAGCTGCTGCAGGAAGCGCTTTACTGCCCTGCGTTTGTTAAGGGCTCCGCTTGAAAAGGCCGGCCTTAAGCCAGGGAACCGGTGTACAATCTGAGCTATGCATTCATCGCCATTGAGTAGAATGTTCTGAAGGATTAGTGATGCGTTTGAAGCGTTTGCTCCACCTTCAGTTTATGACTGTATGAAGGGTGTGTCTCAGAACTAGCTGAGGGAATAGAGAGAACAAAAGCAGCTTCACGTTATGCTGCTTTCTATAAAGGCATCTTTGTGTTTGTCAGAAAATGAATATTCTTTTTGGCTTAAAGATGCCCTCCCCCTGCCCATGCCCCTCCTTACTTGCACAAGAACCCAACAATCAAGGGTGAAAACAATCAAGCCAAAGGTCCTGGTGGGTGTGCCTGGGTTCCATGGGTGATTTCGGGGGAAGCTGTGGGCACGGAAGAGGAGTGGGGAGGAGTCTTGTTTGCCACACAGAAGTAAAATACCTTCAGAGATTAAAAGAAAATCTTCCATTAGGAACATGACCCTGCAAGGTCTATTCCAGCTTCAAAATATGCTTTATGCTGCTTTAAAACACCAATGTTCTGCCTCAGCCCCTCTTGCTTCTGCTGCTTATCTTACCCAGCATTCCTTTGGTGGACCTGTTCTGGTATCTGCCCAGCAACAGACGGAAGCAGAGGTGCCTGGCTAGAAGTTATGGAGAAGGAACATCGTCTCCCTGCCAGAGATGTCGACACATCAGGCACGCAGTGGGAGGGGGAACATGCATGTTAAGGCATGTGAAGGCATGCGCCGCACCCACCAGCTTCTCTACTCTCATAATCCAACCCACAGTCTGTAATCCACAATAGGGCTGCCTCACCTGCCCCGTCCACAGGCACAGCGAGAAATCCAGAAGTGGAGAAGACAGAACACGGACTTTCTGTGTTGGGGCAAACATTACTGCCGTATTTAAGTAAGTCGTGTGTCTTTATTTTTATACATTTATTGAGTTTTCTGTTGAAGTAGCATTGTTATTAGTTATTTATAGAACAAATAAAATGTACGCTGGAGAGTAAGGGTAGTGAGCCATTGAAACTGTGAAACACGTAGGTGTTGTATACTGGTCAGAGACAGGCTGTGTGTTGTGTGTTTGAGCAGGACATGCTGTTGTGTCTTTCGGACAGGTGGACATTCATTTAACAATGACTGGAAAATGTGTGAAAATCCTAGGAAGAATAAGATATTTCCCATTACAGCCAGAAACAATCACCAGGTCACAGACCCTTTGAAGTTCTAATCATTACCCAGCTTACAAGGCTCCATTAATTAATCAGTATGTATGTACAGTGTACAGAGAAAATGTTTTTGCCTCTTTTGGAATTATCTGGATATTGGCATGAATGCCCTTGATAAGTTATAATAAAAACAGTCTTATTTAATAAATATACATAAAGTTAAGTTACACAGAAAGTTAAGCGGTTTAAAAAATAACATTCATTGGAAAAAGAGTGTGATCAGACCTCCTTCGTTGGCCATAACCACAGCCGAACACTGTCTGCAGTGGCCGATCAGACCTCCTTCTTTGGCCTTAACCACAGCCGAACACTGTCTGCAGTGGCCGATCAGACCTCCTTCGTTGGCCTTAACCACAGCCGAACA
>JABFDZ020000011.1:173444-185750 GCA_019775955.2 Pollimyrus isidori
CGTGCGTCGTGTGTGCCGTGTGCTTGCGGTGTGTGTGCGGTGTGCGTTGCGTTTGCGTGCCGTGTGCGTGCCGTGTGTGTGCCATGTGCGTGCGGTGTGTGTGCGGTGTGTGTGCGGTGTGTGCAGACAGGCAGTCATTCTCTGTCTGTTATCCCACCACACAGGGGATGACATGGAATCCCTGCTGTTTCATTTCCTTGATGACTGGCTGTTTAAATTCAGTGCTGACCCCTTCTTCGTTCCACGGGTACGCATCCCTGCCTGCAAGCTGCTCTTCACTGTACACTCACTGCAAACCTTTCCCATTCTGTGTTTAAAATGCCATGATGTGTCTGTCATGCAGCAAAGGGATATAGTATTTTGAATAGCCCTTATATTATGGGTGTACATGAGGACCCAGCACAGCTCTAAACTCAGGCTTATGTTTAATCCTGCTCTATATTATGGATGTACATGAGGACCCAGCACAGCTCTAAACCCAGGCTTATGTTTAATCCTGTTCTATATTATGGGTGTACATGAGGAGCCAGCACAGCTCTAAACTCAGGCTTATGTTTAATCCTGTTCTATATTATGGGTGTACATGAGGACCCAGCACAGCTCTAAACTCAGGCGTATGTTTAATCCTGTTCTATATTAAGGGTGTACATGAGGACCCAGCACAGCTCTAAACTCAGGCTTATGTTTAATCCTGTTCTATATTAAGGGTGTACATGAGGACCCAGCACAGCTCTAAACTCAGGCTTATGTTTAATCCTGTTCTAGCACCGAACTCAAAATTCTTGTGATGGAGAAATAAGCTCCTCCTTCTTTCTGTGATTTCCTATTTTTTTGGAATATCATGCTCATGCAGCAGGTCCAGGATTCTTTATAAACATGCCTACTATTGTATCCACACACATACAGTCCCTGGCCATCTAGTGTAGCCATAGCTCCACAGACTGACTCTTACCAAAAAGCACAGCATTCACATTCCTCTAATTTCCCTGGTGGAGCAAACGCAGGAGTCCATGGGAGGTACAGGTGACCATCCATCTGTGTGTTCCAGGAGGTGAAAGTGCTGAACATCGACCGTGTGCGGTTCCAGGTTCGGTCCATTGGGTAAGTGACCCGTCAATCTTCTCTGCCTGGAGGGATGATGTTAGTCTTGTGGTGTGATCGGACTCCTTGAACTCCAATCACAGCAACTTAAAACACCTCCTCTTTCTGCAGGTGGGGAGAGGAGTTCAGGGTGTCCAAGCACCCACAGGTAAGAGCAGCTACCTTCAGGCTTGAGGGCAGGTGCATCACTTTCCATTTTATGAAGTCAGCAGTTGTCATGAAAGTTGAGTGGACTCTAACTAGCCGCTGGTGTAGTCATTGATAAAACCACAGGAAATAAAATGCTTTGCGATCAGTATTTTGCATGGAATCATAGAAACAGGCTGAAACAACTTATGGAACAAAAACGCCAGTATGCAACAACTCCAATTTAAGTGCGAAAGAAGGAAGACTGAACTGTTGGTATAACACTGTGGAAGAAAAGCCAAACTCAGGCCGGGTCCAGCCTGTAAACCTGCTCCTTGCGGTCATAAGGCACTTTCCCACCTAAGTTCAGGAACCTAACACCTGGTTCCGAGTCCCTGGCCTGTCTGGACTCCGGACTCGCGTGTGTTGCAACAGAAACATGCAAAAAGTAGCATAAACTTCACACAATTTCATACAAAACTGCACCGCCGTCTCAAAAAATGGACGTATTGAAAGATATTTGTTGGTTACTGAGCGAGGGGGTCAATCCCAATAAAAATAGGATGCAGCCTTTTATTTATATTTTATTTATATGACAAGTTTACGATCCATTATTAAATCTGGTCAGCAGATCAATCTTTCGTTTCCAACAGAATAAAATGCGATGTAACGTTATTCTGCTAATAAGCTCTGGTGAGTTTCACCACCTGTGACACGTTCATTAGCCTTTGCTTCACTATTTCTAACACACTTCCACATTCCTTCTTGTAAGTGATATGTTAGTCTCATATTCACGCGACCAACAACCTGTCGACATCAACCATCATCGCAGGGCTGTAAAGTCCACTCTTCAACTAGTCCGCTTAACCTCCTCTTCTAGGTTTGGTGTTCACACACACTACTAGCTGTTCAGGCAAGGTCCCAACACACAGTTTGAACCGTGAGCGTGCCCTTTAATGCCCCCCAAAAGGGACAGGTGGGGCTGCTTCAGCCTGCAGGCGTGGGTATGGGGTCCATGCAGGAAATATCAGCTTGCCGTGTTCTGTGTTGCAGGGCACAGAGGTGAAAGCGATCACATACTCAGCCATGCAGATCCGTGATGAGGACAAGCCAGAAATCCTTGTCATCATCGATATATGACTGGGAGGATGCTGGATCCCAGCCAAGGTCGGGCTTCAGTGGAGGGAACTTTGCCATGGATACACAACATTTTACATTTAACAGCATCACAGTCCTTTATACTGAAAGTATATTCTGAATTAATTTAGATTAACATAGCAAGTATGTTCCTCGGCAGAGGTGGTAATTAAATTAACTGCACTGAGGAGGTGGCGGTAGCTGCTGGTGCTCCACCATGGGCAGTCTATACTGAGCCTCAGAATGTTCCGGAACCCATTCTGGATCGACGTTTTAATTCAATATTAGATTAAAACCAAAGCTTACCATTAGAATCTTCTTGTAATATACCTCACTTCACTTCGCTGCCAGGGATTGAATCTTATTATACTAATAAACACATTGAGAATATGACCTGTAAGCAGAAAGCCTTGCCTGTTGTGCTCCTGGTCTTTGTTGAACCTGACTTACAGCTACTTTGTTTTTTCATTGACATTTCTGTGTGGGTCACTAGCTTGCAGGTTTTAAAATGTATTAAAATTTTCAAATAGTTGAGAGCGGCAGTGTCTAGCTCAGCCAAACAGTGAAGGCCCGCACCTCCGGGAGCGTCGGGGTAATCTGCGGAAACCCATCTCCTGCACACACTGCATGCCGGAACGATGGGGGCACCTAGCTGTGGGCAGAAACGTTCATGTCTGGTTTGCTGTCTGACACCACTGCCTGGCTGCAGAGCAAGAGCAGCTCCCTGACCCCGGCCAAATGGAGAAGGGGATGGGCGCAGCAGAGCTGAGCTTCTGGGCAGCCCGTGCTCTCATACCGAACTGACAGCACCTAGTTGGACTCGTGTGCTGAGTAGGAATGGCAGCCGGGAGTAGGTCTGTGTCTGGCTCTTTCTGATTTGTTTGCCTTGGGGGAGTTTCGATCACTACGCTGCCAGACTGGTAGCTTTAATCTGGTAATTAAACTGAATGAACCACTAATTAAAGAAATAAGAATCTGGGCTGCGCCGCTCCTTCGTGTGTTCTGACAATTCAAACGTGCTTCCTAAAAAGAGTGTTGAGCTATGTGTCTGCAACCAAACTGCCTGTGTTTTTCCTGGAATCATTACAGTTTGTAACACCAGCAACTTTAATAATGTCCGTTGTCATAAAGAATATGGTATGTCGACAATATTAAATTAACTGATATGTCCGAAATACTTAAGCGTAAACTCATTGGTGTCACTGGATGGAATTTGAGCGTCCTCAAAATGTCAAATTTTTCTTTTATTGCTTAGACTGCAAAAAAGGGTTTGTTTTAAATAACCGTTTTAACTTCAAAGTTTAATGCTGCTGCTTTTGCTTGAGCTCTGCTTACGCTTTCCAAGCCAATCAACCATTTTTTAAGTTTGAATTATTCCTAGACTCAGAATTTTATTTTGATTTTTTTGTTTATAAACATAACAATTTTGCCAATATTGTGCAGCCTTTGTAGCAAATACTTTTTTTAGTTCTTGTGATGCCATCCGCATATTGAATCTGTTACTCCGACCAGATTGCAATTATAACTTTGGTGTCCTCATTTGTCTTCGCATCCATTATTATTTAGTTTTTAAAAACATCGTTGTAGTTGTTTCCTGAGTTCGTAACTAAGGTTTTACGAAATAGCAGATATGTTTTTTGTGTGGTTGCGAGGCAGGTTATTTGCATGACCATTCGACAAGAATCACGTTTGTAAGTTCAGGTTTGTACTCCAGGTACTGGTACCTGCCCGGAAATCAATGGAAAGTATCAAAACTGGTACCTGGCGCACCTAGCGAACATGGTTCAGTGCCCCAGGAAAAAAAATCTCTTTATCCACGATCAACCATAACGTCACTTCCGCTTCAGGCTTTCCTCTGGCGAATTGTTTTCATTCGCTGAGGAGAAGGTAGCCATTACGAAGACCTGGTCAGCTGACCACCTCTTTCGGCTTGTGAAGTCTGATACAGGAACGATTGTTCGAAGCGTATTCGTCAGAAATTAGGGTCTTTTAAGTTTCTTACCTTACATTAAGTAACTTTGTTATAGTAATTCGCAAAATGGAGAACGAAAGCAAATATTTACCAGAGCTTCTAGCAGAGAAGGACAGTCTGGATGCCTCCTTTACTCACGCTTCGAACCTTATATCGACAGGTAAAGGCTGGTTCGCTCGGCCCGTCGTGCACTCCACCTGTTAGTTCGGTTTTTGGTTCCGCAGATTACACGATTAGTCACTCGTATTCGTCTGATTTAGCCCACTTGTTACCTGCATTTTCTCTGGCTGTCGGTCGGAGTCCGCGGGCCTGGTGTCGCAGGCGTTTAGTGGGCGGCTGTGCTCTGCTCTGCTCGCCGTGTAGTGGGATGGTTCAGCTTGCGCTGCGTGTAGCCGGCTGCTGTTGAAGGATAAAGCTGTCCGTGGATGCTGCTGGATCGACACATCTCGCATATGATCATCCGTAGTCGTTGGTCCAAATAATCCCACAGGTCGCTGTACTCCGAACCATGGCATTAATGACCTGAAATACTCCGTAGCATCCCGGGTTGGTGTGTTACAGCCTGGCCGAACCCTGTGAAGAGCAGCACCACCCTCAGACAGCCGCACTGCCTCCTGGAGGTTGTCTTCAGTGACCTGAGTTGGCTTGATATTTATGCGCTAGGGCTTCTCTTTTTTTTGGATAGTTTCGGTGGTCTAGGATGGTCCGTAATGTAATGTTTGTCCGTCTGTCCTTGTCCGTCTGTCCAGCGCTGCACGTGTGTCCCTGCTCTCTTGGCCGGGGCTTCTGATTGTATATCAATGGCGCGGTCATTTCTCCCACGGCCTCAAGGGCTATTGTCCCTGCTCAAGCGCAGCCGTATCCTCTCCAGGGGTGGCTGATCTGTACTCATACTGGCAGCTGTTTCTTGGCGTGTCATACTGCAGAATGGAATTACTGGAATTACAAACAAACAATACATTTTTCTGTTTTTAATCAGAGATCGACAGGATTCAGAAAGGTGAGTCAAAGCAAGGGGACAATGCCTATCTGGACATGTTTGCCACCAAGAACGTGAAGCTGAAGGAGCGAGTCCTCATTCCAGTCAAGCAGCATCCAAAGGTGAGGGACGCAGCCTGTGGTAATGGCTGGCTGAGTGGCCAGCCTGAGATTCTGGGGGTGAGGGGGTGGGTCTGTGACTGTAAGGGGCAACAGGAGCAGCACCTGATGCAGACACTCTGCCCTCAGTTTAACTTCGTGGGGAAGATCCTTGGTCCTCAGGGAAATACCATTAAGCGCCTGCAGGAGGAGACAGGGGCCAAGATCTCCATCCTGGGCAAGGGCTCCATGCGGGATAAATCTAAGGTGAGTCTTCCCTCTCCTCAGCAGCTGTCCGTCACCATGACACTCGCTTGAAGTTCCTCGTCTTCCTGCAGGAGGAGCAGCTGCGCAAAAGCAGTGAAGCCAAGTACGCGCACCTCTGCATGGAGCTCCACGTGCTGGTGGAAGTGTCTGCGCCTGTCCCCGAGGCCTACCTCCGCATGGCCCGCGCCTTGGAGCAGCTCAAGAAGTTCCTCATACCCGTGAGCAGCTCCACTCTGTCCGCCGGCACGCAGCACGCTGGTGTCTGCAAAGGGGCATCTTAGTCCTGTTTGCTACTTTGTCTCTTGTTCAGGACACAAAGGGTGATTCTTGCCCGGAGCAGTTGGGTCAAAGGGGCTTCCTGAATGGGGCTCAGGAGCCTGTGACACGGGTCCGAGGGGCCCCCTTTGTCCGGGGCAGAGGAGCCTTTTTGCCGTCAGCCAGGTGAGGCCTCCTGAATGAGCTCTCGAAAGGGAGGTCACTGTGGTGGCTGACCAGCTGTGCTCTGCTCCTCTCCCAGGGGCCGCGGTTTGCCTGCCCGCAGTGGAGCCCAACGCGGGGTCGCATCCAGGGGACCAGCAGCCAGGCCCAGTCCAGCAGCCAGAGGGGCGGTGGCTGCAAGAAGTCGGCCTCCGGGGACGGCCCAGCGGATGCTGCCCCCTCCGGTGCACACGGTCCCCCCACAGCTGGAGCCCTACGAGGGCTATGTGAGTTAGCCTAGGGGATGCCCATCAGCGGCGAGGCCGCGTGCTGCCTGGCTGTGCTCGGGGTTTGGCTGCGTTTCGGTTTCCCTCTGCTTGCTCCCTGAGGCCGTGTTGTGTCCCTGCCTGTTTGGACGCTGCTTCATGCTTTAATGCCTGTGACGTTGCTTGCAGGCCTATGAGGAGAGCTATGGAGAGCCCGCCTATGACCACTACTACAGCCAGTCGGCTCCGGGGTAAATGCGCCTTGTTTCTACACTCTGTAAGAGTTTGATTGGCTCCATTCTGAGATGGGTACTGATTGAGGGGGGGGGGGGTTATGAGCCTGTGGTGTTTCAGGGTGCCTGACAGGCCTGGTCTCTGTTGCCAGGGAAACGGAGTACTTTGATTACGGTCATGGAGAGACACAGGAACCATATCAGACTTACGGTAAGATGGCTCTGTGCCCGCGCCCTGGCCGTGAGCTGTCCTCAGTTGTAACTCTGTGCCCGTGACCGCCCCCTGCTCGTGAGCTGTCCTCAGTTGTAACTCTCTGTGCCCGTGCCCGCCCCCTGGCCGTGAGCTTCTTTCAGTTGTAACTCTGTGCCCATGCCCGCCCCCTGGCCGTGAGCTTCCCTCAGTTGTAACTCTCTGTGCCCTTGCCCGCCCCCTGGCCGTGGGCTGTACTCAGTTGTAACTCTCTGTGCCCTTGCCCGCGCCCTGGCCGTGAGCTGTCCTCAGTTGTAACTCTGTGCCCGCGCCCTGGCCGTGAGCTGTCCTCAGTTGTAACTCTCTGTGCCCGCGCCCTGGCCGTGAGCTGTCCTCAGTTGTAACTCTGTGCCCGCGCCCTGGCCGTGAGCTTCCCTCAGTTGTAACTCTCTGTGCCCATGCCCGCCCCCTGCTCGTGAGCTGTCCTCAGTTGTAACTCTCTGTGCCCGCGCCCTGGCCGTGAGCTGTCCTCAGTTGTAACTCTCTGTGCCTGTGCCCGCCCCTTGGCCGTGGGCTGTCCTCAGTTGTAACTCTCTGTGCCCGTGCCCACCCCTTGGCCGTGGGCTGTCCTCAGTTGTAACTCTCTGTGCCTGCGCCCTGGCCGTGAGCTGTCCTCAGTTGTAACTCTCTGTGCCCGTGCCCACGCCCTGGCCGTGGGCTGTCCTCCGTTGTAACTGTCTGTGCCCCCCAACACCCCCAGATCCATCTGCAGCCCAGGACGACTGGAACAGAACGTGGGCAGCAGTGCCCCCTGGAAAAGCAGCTCCAGCACGTCCTGCCAAGGGCTCCTACAGGGAGCACCCGTACCGCCCATACTGACACGCCACGTCGCCCTGGCAACCGCACCCCACCACAGCTCTTGCTTTTATCGGCTGCTTCAAAGTAATTGGCCATGCCCCCCCCCCCTCCCCCCCACAAGCGGGAGATTTTTAATCTGAAAACCGGATTATGTTTTAATCCTCTAATTTGTAGTTAGCCAGCATTTAAAAATGTACTCCATTCGTTGTTATTTATTCAATCTGAGTAAAAAAAAAAAATCAGTGGTTTGGTTAAACGTTTAATCTTCGAAAAACAAAAATCTTCACTGTGTAGTTCAGCATACTGTTCAATAAAATGTTGCTTTACAAAAATTAACTAAAAGTTAGATTCCCATTTACGCTGCATCTTAAAATTTCAAAAGTAAATGTTAATTTTGTATATGATAGACAAATCTAACTGACTGGGAAAGAACTATGTGGGGAAGATGTAGTCTTAAACGGTGCTACTGCTGGCATAAAAGAGTTCCTTCCTAAGCTTTGCTTTATGTTTACATTTTTAAGTTTAGCCCTGTAGAGGCTGGAGAAGCTTCCTCTATCTGCTGGGACCCTGCAGGGGGGTGTTCACCTCTGGCAGTTCATGATGTCTTGCAGCTCTGCCGAGGTTTATGACTCTCCCTCTCCATTAAGACCTTTCTGCATCTTGGTGCCAGGCTCTGTACAAACACCCCATGTACTCTCTCCACAAAGCAGAGCCCTGCCTCTGTAAACCTGTCTAAATAAGGCACTAAACCTGTCCCAAAATGTTTTGCAGCCACTTGTCAATAAAGCCTAGTTTTTTTTCTATCAAACTAAACTTGGTACGTTTCTGTCTGTTACCATAAAATAACCAGAAAATGGCTTTTTCAAACTTAAATAATTTACCTTTAGCAGCTTCTCAAGAAGGTCAAACTGGCAATATCGAGTTTAAACATTTATATGTAGTCTAAAGACTTAGTATCTAAAGGAAGACAAACCAACCAAAATGAGTAGTGAGGCTTGTGCATAAGATCACCCTCAGCACATTTAAAAGTACGTTTCTCATCCTCTCTAAGCGGGTGGTCTGGGGGTCACAGCCCTCTTCAGTGACCCTGTGTGCTTGAGATCGAGCCACAGCGAAGGTGATGGTGTTTTCATTTCATGAGGAGTTCTAGGAGGTCATTCTGAAATCACCATCCAGAACGGCATTCAGTTCAGCCTCCTGTCCTCCACACTGTCGTGTTGCCTGGTTTTCGGTAAAATGAAGAAAGGGGCCTTTTTAAGCCCAAGTCCGCCACTCGCTGTACCAGTAATACTGACTGTGTGTGATCAGTGACGTCATTTGAATTACTGTTAACTGTTTCCAAAATGAACAACTGCTAATATTTTTACATATTTACCTCAGAACATGATGGAAAGCCACATTGAGGGATAAAAGAACTGCGTCATTGAGTTTGAGACTTGCATGTTGTCTTCGGATGTTGGCTTGACGTTTGGGGGATGTTAAATGGGCCTGGATCTGCTTCCTGCCTCTGCTGGTGTTGGCTTAGCGATGCTTTTACCTGGTCTGTTTCTTCCAGGAGATCCGTAAGGTGTGAGTGTCCCACTGGACCACAGCTGTTCCCGAGGAGAGATCTGCGCTCTCTCTCTCTGGTAGGTTGGTGGCACTGAAGGAAGGTGCCCAGAGTTTGAGCTGCCTCTCTAAGGCCACTCGTGTTTTTGGGGTGAGACTGTTGTCCCCCAGGGAGACCAGAATAGAGGGCCCAGGCCTGGCTTCCAGTGGCTCCATGATGAACTGGCCCACATTCTTCTGCATGTCTGCAACTGTGCAGTGAGCTGTGCAGGCCGATTGGCTCATACCGGTTGCTGACCCCTTACAGACAGGACACAGGCTGGCATGATGTCATCAAACTAAGCGGCTCAGAGGGTGGAAGATGTCCAGACACGTCATGGATGGAGACATGAAGGAGGCAGTCACACCCAGCACTGGTAAGTCTGGGTGACCAGTTCCAAGTGGCCCCTGTGCAGGACGGCTGTTACTCACCAGCTCGTCTGAATTCTCTGACCGCCATGACTAGGGATGGCAATTGATAAGTTTTTATCAAAACTGATGCTATTATCAATTCTACTTATCAGTCAAATTCACCTTTGGGAAATAAAGGCTTACATGGGTTTTCAGGGTTATTGTAACAGTTTCATCTGTCTGAACAATATAGATGGTCTGGCTGACATTTTAACATATTAAAATAAATCGCAAAGCTCCTTTGTTAAACAGGATGTAACCTGGAAAATAAAAATAAAACGATGATATGATAAAATTATTCTTTAGAAAAGTAAGTTCAATCATTTAAAATACTGTTCATTATCTGAATTATGTTGGCTGTGACTCGCCTGCTTCTCTTCCCCTCTCGACCAATCGCACCTCAACGTTTAAATACCGACCCAGCCGGCGGTAAGGTCTGGTTCCTGGGGATGCTATCGGGTGGGATTGGTTCTCTGTTCGCACCCGTAGGTGTGACACTCAAAGAGTGCATAAGAGCTGAGACACTAGTGCTTTGGGGGGCTCCTTCATTTGGGGCCAAGCTGTGTCTGGGTGTCTGTGGGCCATTTTCAGGCTGCTTGTCAGCCGCTAAACTCTGTTCTTCGTCATTGAGTATTTTCACAATGGAAGAATTAGAGGGTCGACCATCGTGGTAGATATAGTCATATAGGACAGCGCCATTGCAGTCACCAACGGGAACGTTTGTGTGCTTTACATGTCAGTGTTTATTTTAGGTTTCATGTGTTATTCTGTGATTTTGTAAGTGATTTTTTTGGGTCTGGGAACACTCAAATCTCCCATATAGATGAATGCTAATTACTTATTCACTTTCCTTGATTTTGGCTTAGGAAAGGTTTCACTGGAACGCTCCACTTTTGGATAGCCGGGGAGACCAGTATTCCGAGGTGGTGAATATGGAGGATCCACTTTCAGTGGCACTTTCCCTCTTACTGACCTGTATGCAGATAAATACACTGTGTAACTGCTGCATGACTTGTTTACCTCTCACTGTTGAAGCACATATGCTAACAGCTCCATCATAAACGCTTCCACTTGTTTCAGTGTGGATGTAAGTACTTTCATAAACAATGGTATGGATGCAAATTGTTTACACTTAAAATTTAGCCTTCGTAATTCACGCCCTTGTCCAATTGCCTGCGAGTGTGTATATTAATTAGCTATTGTCTAGTCTTGTCTCATGTGCATGCTCTTATTGTCTTGCTGGCCTTGGCCATTGCATCGGCAAGCTCTATCGATACATATCATTGCAAAATACAGCAGCCGAGCGTCTTAAGTTTCTTTAAAAACCCCAATAACTGTGACGACATTGGCAGCGGTCACAGTATTTTTAGTGCCACTGCTGTCACTTAGGAAATTATTCATCTGTTCATGTAGCGTTGACAGGAAGTGACCTCACAGTTGGTGTCTCTGTTCATATTAGTCCATGTGCTTATAAATGCATAATCTATAAGCTTGTTCAGTCTATTATTTTAAGAATTGAATGAACAAAAAACCAATAAAAATGATCCATCGAAAAGATGGATGAGACTTAGGCAGCCTTTTTGCCGTCTTACACACCATGTTGCATTCTTTCGTTGTGTGTTCTGTCTGATCCTTTCTGACTGCTGTTGTAACGCTGAATTTTTCCTTCATGTGATTAATAAAGCTCATGTTTTTGTGGAGGGTTTGGTTAATGTCCAGAAACAAACTATTTTTTACAACCCCTCATGTTTGCATCTACGGAATGGAAAATGGCTAAACTTATAAAATTACCGGTATTGCGATCACGTAAGTTTTACAGAGAACTCCACCCAGCAAGCTGACCAGTTCATAATGTGTTTATAATGAATTTGAACTTCAGTATCAATTTGTTTAGCTAACCAAAAGCAGGTTCCAGGCATCACAGAAGGCTCTGCTCAATGTCAGTATCTCAGATTGGTAATGGTGTTTGCTATCCCTCTGCTAACTTGCCACGTTGTGGAAGATCAACATCCTCCACGTCATCTGTGAACAATTTGGCAGACAAAGATAATACCTGGAGGTTCTCTCAGAAGATAAGGTCTCTCGTTTGCAGAGTATAACCATCCCAAAAAAGTGAACAAAGAAAATGGACAGCTTATATACTTTAACACTAGAGGCCCAGAGACACCAGACAGCTTATATACTTTAACACTAGAGGCCCAGAGACACCAGACAGCTTATATACTGTAAACCTAGAGACCCAGGGACACCAGACAGCTTATATACTGTAAACCTATAGGCATAGGGACATCAGACAGCTTATATACTGTAAACCTATAGGCATAGGGACACCAGACAGCTTATATACTGTAAACCTAGAGACCCAGGAACACCAGACAGCTTATATACTTTAACACTAGAGGCCCAGAGACACCAGACAGCTTATATACTGTAAACCTAGAGACCCAGGGACACCAGACAGCTTATATACTGTAAACCTATAGGCATAGGGACACCAGACAGCTTATATACTGTAAACCTATAGGCATAGGGACACCAGACCGCTTATATACTGTAAACCTAGAGACCCAGGGACACCAGACCGCTTATATACTGTAAACCTAGAGACCCAGGGACACCAGACCGCTTATATACTGTAAACCTATAGGCATAGGGACACCAGAC
>JABFDZ020000011.1:421056-432322 GCA_019775955.2 Pollimyrus isidori
AGTGTGTGTGTGTGACCCGTGAGTGTGTGTGTGTGCTGGCACCGTGAGTGTGTGTGACCCGTGAGTGTGTGTGTGTGTGTGACCCGTGAGTGTGTGTGTGTGCTGGCACCGTGAGTGTGTGTGTGACCGTGAGTGTGTGTGACCCGTGAGTGTGTGTGCTGGCACCGTGAATGTGTGTGTGACCCGTAAGTGTGTGTGTCTGTGCTGGCACCGTGAGTGTGTGTGTGACCGTATGTGTGTGTGTGATCGTATGTGTGTGTGCGAGTGGGTATCTGTCTGTGAGGAGGTGGAAGGTTATTGAACACATGGTTTAAAAAATCAAAGCGTGTGAGAGAGGCTGCTGTATCTGTGCTTAGATGACTGGCACGGGGTTTACTCAGAATGAGAGGCGGGGGCACTGCTGGGGGGGGATGGGGCGGGTGTTGGCCTGGGAGAGCAGGCACATCAAAGCTCTGAGACTCATCTCTGCGTGATGGTTGTGAATCAGGCCTTGAACTGAAACAATCTCAGAGGTTTCTGTAATCGTTCCCAGCACCACGTCTGATCGTTCATTCATTAGCCTCAGCCATATCCCACAATGCAAATCTCCGCCTGCCTCAGGCAGCCTTGCTGGAAGCTGCTTGGTTTGCGTTCTTTACACAGTCCCATCCTCCGAGCCTCGACCTCCAACCTCCCTGCCTCTGTTTCCTGTGAGGCGGAGTGTTCTCTCTCTCTGCCATCCTGGAGACGTGGTGAGGACGTCATGATGTTCTCATGCTGGTAGGGGCCCCTTGCTGTTCCTGGGGCTCCTGAGAGATTGCTGCCTGGTCTGGTGCAGAACGCAGGGCTCGGTCTGGGGCCACAGGAGCACCCTGGGCACGTGCCCCGCCCTCCCCTGCGCACACTCGCCGGGCACCATGCCAGCCGCTGCCCCAGGCACTCAGCTCATGTACGATTCTATTTCAGGAGCCTCCGCACCTCAACCTGCCTCTGGGCTCCTCCCCTGTCCTCCTCACTGCTCCCCCACCCCCACCTCTGGGCTGTTCTTATGCTGTTCCTATATCGGTTTTATTAGCCGCCCTCTGCCAGCTTTGGTTCTGCAGACCGGCACGTTCTTCGGAAGCAGGGCGGTGAGCGGCTTCCCCTCCTGCCTGAAATCGATATCCTCCTTCAAAGGGGCCTGTGTTTCATCTCTGTGCACGCTTAACACAGGCCGGCTAGATTGATGAGCCCTGGCAAAAGCGTAAAAGTATCTCTGAAAGTTAAGGTTCAGAAGATGGGGGGTGGGGGGGTCTCTCTGGGTGATCAGAGCGATCGCAGAGGGGGGGAGCATTCATGCAATTTTTCATGTGACTCACAGCTTCTAACAGCCAATCAGCTGAGGATCCATCTCCCCTCAAGCGGTGAGCGAGGTGGCGGTCACGCACACACACGCGCGCGCAGACACACATACACACACACACACCAGTGTGTCCCTAGGCTCACCGCTGACATGTAGCCAGGAAGCAGACGTCCCCTCCCTGATCGTCGCTGAAACACCATGAGCAGCCTGTGTTTCTGTGGGTCCCCCACCTTCCCGGACGCAGTCAGCACGCGTCCCCCGGTTCATGCCGATCGTCTGACGTAACTCTGAGCGATGGACGGTACGGTCAGTAGCTTGTCGCTGCTCAGAAATTCACTGCGAGATGTTTCAGGGAGAGGAGATCAGGCTGGGATTTGCTTTCATGTGTTACGGTTCAAAGTTTCCTGTCAGACATGGACTGGATATCACTGTTTTATAAATGATGGTACTCATATGTATTCATGAATCATTCTTAAGCATCACTGTTGGAAAATGACTTCAAAAGTATCTGAGAGTCGTTTGCTCCAGGATTTGGGGAACACAGGATTCCCAGGAAGCCCAGAGTGGCTCCTGCTTCTGGTCCCGCTGAGGGGCTCTGGAAGCTGGATCTTTCTCCTGATACAGCCAGGAGTGATACACAATCCTGGCCAGCCACTGAGGAGGGCATGTTCCTCACACTCAGCTCCATCAGGCCAAAAACCAGACGCGGCGGTGGGTCAAGGCCTCTCTGTCCATCCCTGGAAGAAGCCCCGCCTCCCATCGAGCCGCCATCGCCGGCCGCCATAAATGTCTCCGTGCGCGATGAGCAGAATGAGTCGATGTGTTTGGCCAGCCGGGTGGGAGGGGGGACTGTCACTGGCAACGCTGAGCAACATCTTGTAGCGATTATCGCAGCGGAAAAATGTTTTTCTGCAACATGCAATTACTATAGATTACAGATTGCACTCATGGCATCAGAAGCCATGACCAAAGGCAGACAGAGACAGTCAGATGCAGACGGTGGAGAGAGTAGCTGTGATTCCTCCTCGCCTGATTGGATCCAGAGCCTCCAATCCTGCGGTGACCAGTCAGCAACAGCCTGCCAGCACCACGCCAGTGCTGATTGGGCGACCGCACTGACGGCTCAGCCTGCTGCCGGACAAAGGTCAGGGGTCACGGGGGGTGACCGAGAGTCTCCTCCGGCACGCAGGGCGCCTGGTGAGTTGGCAGCGCCGTGCCAGCTGTCCGTTGCCGGTCCATCCATGCAGGTAACACAGTGACTAAGGGCCCCTCTGGCCCTCAGCCGCCCCCCGGATTAGGATGCACATGCAGCAGAAATAGCAGGATGCCTGAGCAAAAGGAGAAGCAGCTTGATGTGAAGGGGGTCCCTCCTCTAGGTGGCGCTGTGCCTTAAGGTTGGGGCTCTGCATCACTGTGTACCTGCTCGTGACGTGGGCCAGCTCAGGATACTCAGGAGTTCATCTCCAATGTGCTCATGCTGTTAAACTACTGCTTTAGGCCAGGCTCAGTGTCAGATCCCCACAAGGAGCTCACCTCCCACGGCTCCTGCAGAGGGTCTCTGTCTGCCAGCACCTGCACCCCCCTCACAGGCCAGTGCGGCTCCAGGCTTCAGCAACCATTAACAGAGGAGCCATCAGCAGCATAGTCAGCCAGCAGAGACTCAGTAGCCCCCTCTAGAGTTTAAGTGTAGGTACATCATGCTCTGGCCTCTGAGGTACCATATTCACACATTTCCTTGTATTTGACGTGAGGACTCGTTTGTAAAAAGCACTGTGGCTTCAGATCAGTGACTGTGAAAAAAAAAATGTGAAATTTACCCTGAATAGAATCGTGACTGTTGACGCAGGAATGGCACGGAAATAATGAAGAGTAGTGTGTGGCAAACGGACATGCTCAGCATGAACAAAAAACATCCCACATACAGCTAGAATATTTCTTATGGTCTTTGGTGGTGGCGTGGCAGTCGCTGGAGGGGGAGGTCCGGAGACAGCGCGCAGGTCCCTGCCGCAGTCTCCAGTTCAGACTGGCTAGCCCGCTTTTGCCCAATCATAAATAGATTATCTAATCCGTGAAGCGACTTGGCGCACAGACAGGAAAGCCATTCCCACACGCTAAGGTGCATTACGATGCAACGGCATTAAAACGTCGGGGAGGTAAAGGCATAAACGGAGTATGTCGTGAAAGCTCCCGGTCTGCTCACAGTCACTGCAGTATTTTAGCCGGTCACGTCTTTAACACGATAATTAGTTTCTGGTCTGGAGCATGTCACGGTCTCGTTCATCATTTTATGTTATATGCATACATTACAACATCTAAATAACGATATTTAAACACTAAACAAAAACGGAGTGGAGCACAAAGGGCCCCATTCTGCCTCTTGCAGATAAGAGACATCTTCACTGAGTCACCTCGGAGACGAGACATGTCCGTTAAAAAGCAGGAAATTACAAACACACGGCCGCACGCCAGCGTCGCATCTGCGGTGACATGCCAGTGACAGTGTCACACTGCTCCACATGACAGCAGAGGAAGCGCCTTTGAAATTTCACAAAGAAAAAACATGCCGTGTGTAAAATTTCCATTTTTGCACTAAATGTTTTATCCGTCTCATTTTAGACAGAACCGCGAAAAAGCAACATCTCTGAAAGCCACGTTAATTCTTGAATTCTTAATTAACTCTTAAATGTTACGGCTTTTATTTAGTTAGTTATATCATTTTACTGACATTAAATTCGGTTAAATGTATAAATGGAGGCATATTTGTAATAGGCCTAACTGTTCATTGTACTCTATATTGATCTTCGGCATGTTTATTTTTTGGTAAAGGTATTCCTTGTTTGGTCACCTATAAAAATATCTCATTTCACGTCTTATTCTGAAAAGTGAGAATATTAATAAATAAATATCTTTTTTATTATTTTTTTTTTACTACTGAGCACCTTAATTTGGGAATAGCACCTGCTGTAGGAGGAAACGCGCCAGTCCGGCCATCCGATTAGCACAGGGGTAGCGCTAATAATAGTCATCTTAATTTTACGTCATCTGTTAGCTTCAAACTATTTCTAATTTCCCTTGTACCGGTTTTAAATTAATACGTCACCGGAATAGGCCTGTTTGTACAAACTGGAAATGGCTTATTGGTGTAGGCCTATATGATCAATCTGATTCATATTTCCATAAAGATAGTAGGCCTATCTTTCGCTAAGAAACAAACCCATCATAACAAAATAAGATGCAGTCATATGATATCTGCACACGCCAAACTGTTAACAACCGGGGGCGAATGAAGGAATCACTCGTCATAAGTGAATACCGGTCTCTTAGGACGGCAAAGCATTAATAAAAAAAAAATATGCCGGGCACCAGTCCCGGCTCAGGTCCTCCAGGCCGGACAGAAGGACGAAGATAACAGCTCAGCAGTCGGTGTTACGTGTACCGCCGGATTATCACTTAGTTAAGCGGTGAAGAAATAACAAGTAGATTTGGCGAAAGCTGCCTAACTATTTCCCAACGACCCCAACCACCAGGCCGCAGCCTTATTTCTTCACGCGTTATTGGATTCCACAGGTTTTAACCGGAGGGGGTAAAATTGTGTAATTATTTTAAATAATTTCTAAATGTGAGAAGTGCGTGACCTTATCAAAATAAGCGAACCTGGGTGTTTAAGAAGTTTCTCCTAATGATTTAGTGGGCGTCAAAGCCTCAGAGGAAACGCTGTATATTTGGACTTTGTATAGACAGAAAATGGTTAGCGTGCATAACCACAATCTAAGAGCCACATAACATTCACGACACTGCTAATAGTGCCGCGTCTCCTTTTAGAGCGAAAAGCCGAAAAGATAACTGCATCTGAATAGTCCAGATGACAAGCGACGTGAGCATATAGAGACCACTGTATTCTTCGGGTAAATGACCGTAAAACATCAGAGCAAATAAAAGGGCAGAACCTGACTATGTTCAAATAAGGCGCACTGCTCTCTTCATCGGATTTTACAGAAAGGGATAGTAGCCTAAGTCCACGATAGCCTAAATACTGTATTAAATATCAGTGGGGTATCTCATCGGAACCCAGCGCGGATCATTAAAAATCGTTCAGCACACGGATCCGTGCGGCTGAAACCGAATAAACTGCTGTTGAAATGCTGGAGTCTAAGTATGACAGGTTCATATGACTGGTGTGCAGCTTCTTTTCGCCTGCGGTTTGACATTAATAATGGAGGGAGGCAGGACGGGATGACGGGCTGAAATATCAGCGATGTCGTGGCCACGGCGGACCTTTTCTGGGCCTACAAATAGATCAAATTCATAGCTGATATTACTAGAGGAGCCACAAGGGTCTCGAACAGTTGGATAAAGCAGATAAACTTTCCGAAAGACAAGGCATCTTTAATGATCATATACATAGTCTATTTAAAAATCACTTTCCAGCAGAATAATTTTAAACCAGGTTTATACGGGTATGCCTGTCATGTCGCAAGTTGTTTGCAAATTATCGGAATTAGACTGCTGATATTACAGAAAACAATAACGCATCTCTCTCTCCCTACACACACACACACACAGAGTATAATAAGCCTATATATGAGCGTGAATAACGGGTAAAAGCGTATAACACTCCCATTGTCCGCTTTCCCCCAACACCGGGCACCCCAATGAAAAGCTCCGCATCCTTCAGCATTAAGGTTTTTGCTAATCTTAGCTGATGTTATTTTGGCGGCAGACCGCGCGATTACAAATAACCGTAGGCCTACTTAATTATTGCACAGTGTCTCTCATCACGCCCATTTTCTTCGCCTAGGGTTCTGTTTACAAGGTATCGCCATCTTTTAAATCCTTTTGCGTTAGTCATATGTGTGTCTACACATAACTTCCAGCTAAGAAGTTGCTGATGAAATTGTTTGTTGGTGTTTCCCTTATAAAATCTGGAGGGGTGGAGGGGGCGTGCTTGGCCGCTCTTGGGAGTCATCAGAATTTTCAGTGCTTCAGAATTTAGTGGGCGTCCCCTAGTTATCCGAGGGAGATGGAACGAGCATCTACCAAATAACTGCAGGTTTTTTTTTTTTTTGTAGAATTTAATATAATCTATCATACTACTTACGAACGATGGTAATAAAAAATGATTATAATTATTATTGCTACTACGATATACAGTTTATCTCTTTCTATAATAAATAAACAGCTTAGAAAACGTCACCAGTTATATTACTTTGTTTTAAATGACTAATTTATGACTAACCCTCGGCACGCGTGAAAAGGGGTTATCTGCCCATTTCACCGCCAATCCCACAAGCCTACAGACCGCTCAGACTCGGATGGTCAAAAATAAACCCGCAGATCCGACCTATCCTGCAGGGCAATAAAAACACGCAGAACACATCTACAATGCTCCAGCACTGGCTGGATCGGCACCCATCGCCGCAGGGGATCCAAAAAGCGGGAGGCCAGGCACCCCTGGCGCTGCACGCTTCCCCGGGCTGGTGCGGTGAGCGCAGCCCACCCGGGGCTCCTTTTATTTCCAGTCTATCACCCCACGTGATATAAAGCACATTTTACTTACAAAGAAAACAAATAAATCTTGCTAATCTCCGACCTTTAAAGGAATTCGTTTTTTACTTTAACTTTTTACCTCTAACTGTGCTTTTCATTGAATCATATTGAATATGTTTAAAAGAAATATATAATTACTATACAAACGGAAACGGAGTTACGTGTCAGTATAGTATAACACTGAACTTAACGCTTAAATATTTTTTTATTTGCATATCTGGAATGTAACTCAAATATAAGTAGAGTTGAAATATTTATGAACTCCATAATGCCATGAGTAACAAGGGGAATTAAAAAATCAAAATAAAGAAGAGGAAAGTGGAAAATCTGTCTGAGTCAGACATGCAGTCTGTTGCTATGATCTAAAGTTCTAAACGGTTCATCTCGCAACCTTAGCGGCTATCCCAGCTGACTCATTTAATTCCTGTTTGATCTTTAAGAGAAGCACGTCGCTTGTATTTCCCTGGTTTTATCCCAGACCGACTCGGGTGTGTCTGTTCAAGACACATTTTTCATTTCACACTATAGGGATCTTCTGAAGAATTGCTAATTATTGGTTTTAAATGAGAATTTGACCGCGCGAGGCTGAAGCCGCAACCACAGTCCCCGATGCCTTCTGAAATGTTTTATTTTCCACTACTTATTTACGTTTTACTGAGCTGTATACAACAAAATGTTCGTCTGATTATCTGGTGGTTTCAAAACCTTTTTTTTTTTGAGGGAAAGCACAACATTTCAAATGAGGGTAACCTTAATTTAAAATATTCGGTTAATAGGTAAACCGACAACCGATTCTATCATGCGATCGAGAACGAAATTTACTGTATACATGTATTTTTATCGATTTTATGTCTGTTAATTAGCAGATGGTGACTTTTTTGGCGCAGTCTCATTAATTCAGAATATGAATTAATAGAAAAAAGTATTCGCCATATGTACTTAGTTAAATTTTCCATCCATTTTACAAGATGTATTTATTCAATATTAACGACATATTTAATGTATAGATTATTGTAGCGAATTAATTAAAAAAATAGGCATATGTTAGGTATTATTTTGTATATGATCAAAAATATTGCATTTACGTGTATTTTTTAAACATTTTGTTCATATTTACTTTATACTACAAACGAAATTTTAAAAATAAATATGTTTAGTGCTTTGCTTAAAACGTTTCGCCCCAAATTCTTTTCGACGCAGATGTGCGCGAACGTACGGAGGGAATCCGCGCTTTAAACTGCTGACTTCTTTCAAACGACAAACGCGCCAACTAGCGTCCAACCCCCCGCATGGCGACGCGCTTCACGCTGCAGGGCGTGGTGCTCGGCACGGGATGCCGTTTTAATAACCTGCTCGGCACAGAACTCCCACTGATAAATATGCTAACATGACACCCCCACGACACGGCAAATTATGCAACTTTGCATTTTAAAATTATTTTACATGTTATCGTGGTTGATGTATCGATACAAAATCACAAACAGTGCCTTTTGAAAATTAAATATGACTAATTTCTATATAACTGACATAAACACAAGAAAATCAAACTAAAGGATGCGATTGTTTAGGAAGGTTTTGGTGTGACTTGTTACGCATTATTGTAATCACTTTTAATCGATAAATAACGCTATTCTATATGAGGATACGAAGAAGGAACGCGCACACAGAGCCACAGAGATTTAATTACATTTTAATCTGTGCACAATAAGTAATTAGTAAAAAATAAATAGTAAATACATATTTGAAAACCTTGGTGGAAATTGTCCAGAAATACTGTTGCCGTATTTATATTTTATATTTAAAATATAAAACCCTGAAGATACGCTGTAATTGTTGCGCTCTCTTGAATATTGGGTTTTAATTGATAATAAACGAAAATGTCTACACATTTAGCCTGAACGTCACAAAAATATATGAAATCCTAATAAATAATATATAATGTATTCTTCCGTGTGCGTGAGTGTTATTAAATAATTTCGATGAGGATCACAAACTCGTTTTTGTGATCTACCCATAAATCCACCCGTAAATGAAACTCCTTGAACAGGTTGTCATTGGTCTCGAAATACAAACAAATCTACAGAGGTAATTAAAACGTTTGATCTCAAATATCGCAGGTGTCAACGTAACACATAATGCATCGGCCGAGACTCAAAACGCTAGATTCCAGCAGCAGGTACCGGTCCACTTAAAAGAGAAGCGTCGCCCTTAAGTAAGGTCTGCTGTCATTCGTGGTACAACTTTAACTGAAATTTACTGCGACGCTTACTACACCTAAATTAGCTAAAAGTAAAGCCTAAATTAACCGTATAATGTAAGATATACAAGTAGAGAACATAATTAAATCATAGGATAAAGACATCTAATTGAACTTCCCTCAAAAATGCGCCTAATACACTATTTAATTTAAAAAGTGCGTGTTTTAATCAAATAAAAAGCAGTATATCACGCAAAGAGCGGTTGGTAAGAATAAATGAAAATAAATGTGATAAGCGAAGAGTTATCAGCGCACGACTGAATGGGCTCGCATTTGAAAGCGTATGATTGGCTTGTGATAGCCCGGCCCAGGCGGCCCATTGGTGGAAAGCGTCGCCAATCTGTGGCCGCCACAAACTCCGCTCACTTGAGTAAATAATATTACGGCACTTTTCCCCTCTTGCTCCACCTTACAGCGAAGCGCAAAAAGAGAGCGCGCCTTTGTTGGCTTCCCCGGCAAACGCTGCGAAACGGAATTACGCTTCTCGCAAATTGCAGAACAAAGACCTCTATTGGATACGGAAGAGGGCAAGAATTTAGACGAGACCTGTAGTCATTTTTGACCTTGTCTGAATTTACAATCAGATAAGGAACTCGTCGCTGACTGTCAAGATAGTTGTATTCGTCGCGGAAGAAGACAAAAAGACGACCGAACAAATATATATGTGTATTACTAAGCATCGCGGTTTTAAATTAACCATGAAATAGCGCTCGGGACGGCTGCAATTTGCGGATTTCCACAGGGAAGAGCGTCGGGAGACAGAGAGCGTCTCCCTGCGTTTTGTAGAAAGAGTGACAGAAGCGCGTCGCAGGGCGATAAGCGTTGGTGTGAACACAGCGATAAGTCAGCCATCCGATACAATTGTTTCTAAATGTGTTGCAAGACTGGTGGACTACACGTAGTTTGCCTTTTCAATGGAAATTAAATGAAAAGAAACTAATAGTGGCTGTTCAGCAGAACCTGTCATAAAACAGGACTTTTAAAGCGACTATTTTAAAAGTCTGGTATTTTGTAGCTTTTGCTGTTATATGTGCATCAGTCTAGAAACATTTGACTAGCATTATAATGCTTTGTAAAAGAGTAGCATCAGGTGCAGAATAGAAAGTGCACAGGATTTGCATAGGCAACAAGATTAAAAAACCGCTGCGGAAAAGGGTCGGAGCTGCGGTTTTCTACTTGCGCTGCAGACTGTGAGAAAAGCAAGAAGGCAGAGCGATGCTGCTCACGCTTTAACACCCCAGGCTGTAAGCGGAGCGCCGGAGACCGAGCGTTTTTCCCCCTTTTATTGGCGTCTCAGTAACTCTACATCCGCACAGACAGCGCCGAGAGAGAATTCGGCGCACTGCTGAGCACTAGGCACAGCAGCACGGTCAACAGCGCCGCGAGCCCGCTGGACTTTACGGGAACTTTCCAAAAAAGCGGATCGCCAGATTGGAGCAGAGAGTCCGTACGGGGACAAGGAACCGGCCTCTGAAAGCACACAAGACAACATATAAAGGCCAGTTTCAAAAGGACTGACCGAGTTGTTGTGATGCATATTCCCGTAGACCCAACAACTACCAGACGGTTCACACCGCCTTCGACGTCGTTCCCCTGCAGCAAGATCGGAGACGGCACCGGGCCCATGGGCACTCCGGGACCGGTGAGAGCTCGTAACGAAGCCCGTACTGTGGTGGACGTGCTGGCGGACCACGCAGGCGAGCTGGTTCGCACGGACAGCCCGAACTTTCTCTGCTCCGTGCTGCCGTCGCACTGGCGGTGTAACAAAACGCTGCCTGTGGCATTCAAGGTAAGGAAGATTCGCGTTTTTCTCGTGCCCTATAATATTGAGAAAAATGCGAATAACTGTTTCACGTGCGCGTTTGGCCTGAAATGGCTCGACCAATTCATTATCGCGCTTACTTCCAAACTCCTAAACGTGCATAAAATATCAGAGATTTGAGTTGTAAATTCTGCTTGACGGACCGTGGCACAGTAACAGGAGATATTATTACAGCGAATTACAGTTAAATTGAAACACTTAAGTTGAGAAATTGAGAAATGCCACTGGTCTGCGTCATATATCATGGCGACGTTATTCATGGTCAAACGCACAAAAAATCCCATAGGAATGCATTGAATGCTAACTTTTACCTAGCATT
>JABFDZ020000012.1:0-13199 GCA_019775955.2 Pollimyrus isidori
CCCCCCCCCCCCCCCCCCCCCCCCCCCCCCCCCCCCCCCCCCCCCACCAACCGCCAAACCTATAGAAAGGGACAGGAGGGAGGGAACAAGAGAGAAGAGCAGCCCCCCCCGCCCAGCTCAGCCCAGAATATGGCTTCCATTAAAGGCGTCCATGGTGCCCTCTCTCTAATGCCGGAGGAGCCTTTTGAAATACAATATGCTTTAAATCAGATTTATAAATGTTTATGCACGTTATGAGAAACACACACTAAGCATGGACACTGTCAGGAGAAGAGCCTGCATGCATGTGTCTCTGTCTGTGTGTGTGATGTCACCCTGCTCCCTGTGAGTTGTACCTGCATTTCATACACGTCTTTAAACACCAAAATTGTGTTTACAAGTCAGCTATTGACGCCATGCTGTCCTCTGTTCCAGGGACCTGGACAGGAATAACATTACTCGGATTACCAAAGTGGACTTCTCCGGCATGAAAAACCTGCGTGTTCTGTAAGTTCACCTCCCGCTGAGTTGCACATCCTCCTTCAGGGGGTAGGCTACCGCTGTTGCTTGTGTGGCCTGTTTCCCAGGAGACAGGACCAGATGCACCTCTGGGAGCCTTAGTCACTGGCAGGACCCCTGTACCCGCTGCCATCTCCTCTGGGTGAATGAGTGTGGAGTGGTTAACAATGAACCCCTTTGGTCTTTGGGGATTCAAGGGATAGAGACAAAGGCAGCCAAAAGGCATAAGCTGTACTCATTCTTGTCTGTCCCGCTGTAGACTACCCATGACATTGGCCTTTATTTTTGCATTTGCCATGGGCAGGAACACAACAGTTTAGTAAGAGATCCAGATTTTATATTGGGATTCCAGACAGCTGCAACAATAAGGGTTAGGATTAGCTCAAGATTTAAGACAGCCCCAGCTATTAGGGCAAGATCGAGCGCCAGATGTTACACTTAAGGTATGATCATAATTCTGAGAAGCCTTGACTATTGTAGTTCAGGTTATATCATAATTCCAGCTAGACAGCATCAACTTTACAGTTAGAGTAAGATTGTAATTCCAGACAGTCTCAGCTGTTAAAGTTAGGGTTAGATTGGGATTCTGGACAGTCTTGACTGTTAAGTTTAGGGCTAGGTTGTGATTTTGGATAGCCTTGTCTGTTAAGTTTAGGGTTAGGTTGTGATTTTGGACAACCCCGACTGTTAAGTTTAGAGTTAGGTTGTGATTCTGGATAGCCTTGACTTAAAGTTAGGGTTAGGTTGTGATTCTGGATAGCCTTGACTGTTAATGTTAGGGTTAGATTGTGATTCCGGATAGTCTCGACTGTTACGGTTGGATCAAGATTCTGGATATCCCCATCTCCTGCAAATACACTTCAGAATATCATGATTCCAGACAGCCTTGACCATTCAGATAAGGATTAGATGGAAATTCTGAGCTGACCCAATTGTTTAGATTACATCGTGTTCTGGACAGACTCAATCGTAAGGGTTTGAGTTGGAATGAGATTCCGGACAGCCCCACGCTGTCCACGTCTTGTTCCCAGCTGACAGTATTGCTGGTGATCTCCTGGACTTGGACAGAGGATGAGACCTTAATATTTTTGTCTGGGTGTGTGGTTTGTGTGGACCCAGTGTTCGAGCTTTTACCCGGAGGCAGTTGGAGCCAAAGCAGCAGGGGCTGATTCAGGGAGGGGGGTCTCCATGGACCCCAAGCTCAAAGCCGTGTTGCATTTCACGGTAGCCCCTCAGAGACCCTTCAGTGGAGCTCACTTCATCGTCTGCTCCTGACAAAATAATGTGACAAAAAACACGGATTAATGACTGTAAAATGGTCACATGCACGTAAACATTTGTATTAAAGGCCATTTATAACCGCCCCCATATCTGCCAGACTGGAATTCCACACTGCGAGTGGCGGATAATTTCCCATTTTTTTGGCTTGTCTTATCAAGAGATGTTCAGCTACCCTGCTGAACATCCATGTGCTTTTCATATCCAGCACTCCATGCTGGCCTAAATCTAAAAGGACTGCAATCTAAACAAAGAGTATCTGTGGAGATATGCTCCTGGCAGGTTTCATCTGGAAAACTTTATGGAACGTGAAGCACAACATGGGGTGCAGGACCAGGATAACATGGGGCGAGAGATTTTGGGGCTGTGGCTTTGGAGCTTGTGGGGGGTTTGGATTCAGCGATCAGGGAGCCCCAGGTTTGGAGATGGTGGTGCAAACCGCTCTGTTGTTCTCCTCGTCCTGCAGGCACCTGGAGGACAACCAGATCAGTGTGATCGAGAGGGGAGCCTTCCAGGACCTGAAGCAGCTGGAGAGGCTGTGAGTATCTCCTTGTGTTGATAAAAATGTGCAGGTGGGCATCATATGAGTGCCAGCTTCAAACTCAGCAGGGAGGCCTGATTCTAGATGGGTGTGTTGCTTAGTGCGCCCCCCCCCCCATCGCTGTCTGATCAGCAGGTAAATGCCAGGACCCCCAGTCCTCCCTCCCCATTGGGTGCCACTGTCCTCTCAGCCCACTTTTCACTGACGTTCGGAATTTCACAGTACTCCCCCCCGCCCCCCCACCACCATATGACCCCACCTCTGTCCCATGCACACTGTGGGGGTGTAATTCTGAGTGACCATTCAACACATTCAGGGACAAGTACCCAGCAGCAGCCAATCGCTGATGGCCTGATTCACACCCCTGTCCAATGACTGCCTTGCTGTATAAGCCTCAGTGTCGACCTGTCGGCTGGCCATGACTTAGCTGCCGACCGGCGTTCCTGTTTCTTTCGGATATTTGCACATACAGGCACTGCAGCAGTTTCTTTAACACACCCCCACTGAAAGGAGATTCATCCATTGTTACACTGCTACTCACTCAGTTCCCCAGAGGTCTGCATAATAACAAAAAAACTGTTTCCATTCATTAAAAGGGAGAAACATGTAGTGTTTCTGGCACCCAGTTACCCAACATCCGCAAAGATACCGATCAGAACCTTAACAACCTGCAGCGTTAATAATTGTCATCAACACCACAGGTATTTAGTTTGTCGTTGTTGCTCTCTCTCCTCCCCACATAGCGTACGTCCTTCTTCACTGCTCTCTTTCTCTCTCTCTCCCTCTCTCTCTCTCTCTCTCTCTCTCTCTCTCTCTCAACCCTATAGGCGTTTGAACCGGAACAAGCTGCAGGTTCTTCCGGAGCTTCTCTTCCAGTCTACACCCAAACTGGGCCGCCTGTGAGTGACCTTTTCTCCCTCTACGTTGCCCCTGCCACCGCTGTGCCTGCCACTGTCAGCTGCTGCTCTGTGGATGGAGAAGCAGTCAGTGTCACGGGTGTATGATGTGGGGGCCGTTCATGTCGGTATCGACTGCCGCGGTGTGTGGGGCCGGAGCAAACATGCACCTGGGTGTGTTCGGCTTGGGCCTGGGCAGGAGGTCAGAATTTTAGTGCAGACTCTGTACTCTCCCGAACTTCTCCTGATTTTCAGCCTTCCGCCTGGGATTCACTGTATGTTTTTGGGGAAGGTCACATGAGACGTGGTGGGGAGACCGAGATTTTTTTATTTTTTGTCTGGGGGGGGGTAGGTGTGGGTTCAGCTCTCTAACTTTGAGGTCATTTTAAAAAGATTGGCAGGTAGTAGGTGCTGTGGGTCATTTAAAAAAAATGTGTCCATTCATTCAGCAGTACCTCACCTGCGCTGGCATCGCTGACACCTTAATCTGCAGAGGGCAATTCTCTCTCCTGGGCATGTTGGCCACTGTCAGAACCACCCTCCCCCACGCTGTCGCATATATGCCCTCACTGACACTGACGCTGTCAGAGGAAATGCCCTCTTCATCCAGTTTGCTTCCAAACTCTGGAAACAGGCTGAAAACTCCAAGTGGCTTGTGGGATTATAAGCCTGGTGCTTCTGACGATCGGAACGTTTAAGCGCTAGACGGCACGTGTCCTCCCTGTCTGCTTCAGTGCCAGCCGGCCCGCTCACAGCCTTTTTATGGCCCGGCTCTTAACGCGACGTGAAGTGGCGCGCCCTTAATGCCAGCTCTGCCGAACCACGGTCCGACCAGCTGGAAGTGCCGCGCGTCGTCGGGAACCGAGGCCGGGCCGGGCAGGTCCAAAACAGCGTAAGCACCTGTCTTCAGGCTGAGAGGGACAAGATGCCATCTGGTGAACACTGCAACTGGAGGGAGTAGACTGGGTGATACAGGGCTGTACAGTTTGTGTGAGTGTGTGTGTGTGTGTGTGTGTGTGTGTGTGTGTGTGTGTGTGTGTGCATGCGACATGTTTGGCCTGACTTACCCCAGGAAATTCTCTGGATGTGCTGACTCACCTCCTGCCTAACCTGCCATTCCCAACACCACCAACATTTACAGACTGCCTACAGACGCCCATCACAGCTCCCGCACTTCCTGTCTGTCCGTCCTGTCCCGGGACCCTCCAGGCCCTGACGTGTCCTTGTCAGCGATACCCATGGGACCCGAAGGCTTCTGGGGCATTACTGTCAGCTCAGGTTGCATGTGATCGCTGCATGCAGGGGGGGTGAGCGAGGGATAATACTGCATGCTGTCCCATCCCGAGTCCCTTTAATCTCAGCCTAATTATCTAGTTATTCTGCTGGAATGTAATGGGGGGCGCTGGGGCGGCTGACTCTCAAACTGGGTGACACGACAGCCCTCTGCTGTCCCAGAGCACTGGATCCGGAACCGGAACCTGCATATGTCTCAGCAGACCCCCTTGCTGTCCCAGGTTTAGTGCCAGACCCTCTCTCCCCCCCAGTCTGGAATGTTAATTTGTACAGCACCTTTAATTTATGGGAAACTGATTCCCCTGATGGGGATGTAAGGGCTGTAGCTCGGTACAGGATTATGTTGGTTTGGGTTCCCCTGGTACCAGCTGTGCTGTAACCACCAACCCACCCCCTACCCTACGGCATTCCTCTCATCTCCCCGCCTCTGGATCATTCCGCATGTCCCGAAGAGGAGGCCTGGATCTGATCCAGCAGTACTGTGATTTACTCTTATTTACACACGACCGGGGAAGCAGTGAAAAGCTTCCCATGACTGGCGTCTCCTATTTAACATTTTGAATGATATGATGATATGTGTGTGCATGTTTTTGGGGGTCGGGAATGAAGTCAGCTTCCTCTAGGCGTCCGGTGAGCCACATAATCAGTCAGTGACTCTTGATGTCTCCGTTTCGGCTCCGATATCCGTCTCACCGGCTAGGTGGTCTCTGCACTGCTTCATGGTCTGGGACGTACTGCTACCAGACAGTCGTAAACTTTTGAGAAGCAGGAAGTCCGGCAAGGAAGGTCAGTTTGGGCGACTGAGCCCATCCTGGGTCATTGCCCGCTCTCAGTTTGTGTTTGCTGATGGGGGGAGCAAGAGCAGTATTAGTGTCAGGTTAGGTATGTAACTAATACTTCAATCAAGGCTAATTAATGCACTTTCCCCACGGTATATCAACCTGGAACGATTAGTTACACCCTTTCTTGTAAGTTTATGGTCTCCTGTACCAATGATCTCACGCAGAGAAGAGCGTTCACTTGATTCCTCTCGCTGCCTTTTAAGCTCTGTAGGGGGTGCTGTAGAGCAATGGGGAAGAGAGGAACCCAGTTTTGGAACCTGTGTCACCGCGGAGGGAAAGCCCTGGCCTTGTACGCAGTGCTCGTGTGTGGAGCACAGCTGGCCTTTCTGTTCCTGAGACCCAGTCCCGGCCCTGTCTGTGTATGGGCGCTGAGGGGACGCGTACCAGAGGCTGGCGGGACCTCGCCCCACACTTTACTGCGCACACATTTACACGCACACGCACGCAGTGCGTTCCTAAATAGCGCAACGCACGTGGTAGCAATTTGGTATCCAAATAACGGCGAGGGCCCTCCTGTGGAGGTGGATTCTGACCTGGGGATTCCTGCCCCTCATTCGGTTCACACGCAGGCAGCTGGGGTTGCGGCTGAGGGTGGATCTGGCTTACCCTGGTAGGGCAGGAGTCACGCAACCCCTCTGTCCTTATTCACTCCTGAGAGAAGCATCTAACACAGCCTGCTACCCACAGCCTGTCTATCTACAGGCTCCTACATGGAATATGGTCGACAGTGCTCTGTTCCCCAGAAGTGCTCCTTTGTTTAAAACTGGATCACAGAGATTTATTGAGCCCACTGGTATCGCAGTGCTTTACTGATACAGAAATGCTCCGTTGAGTTACAGTGCTCTAATGATATCGCAGTGCTCTACTGAATTAGTTGTAGTGGTCACCGGGTTGCAATGCTCCACTGAGTGAGTTGCAGTGCTCCACTGGTATTGCAGTGATCTCTTGATTAGTTGTGCTCCACCGGTATCGCAGTGATCTCTTAATTAGTTGTGCTACACGGTATCTCAGTGGGCCACTGGTATTGCTGTGCTTCGCTAGTATTGCGGGGCTTCATTGATGTCATAGTGCTCCATTGAGCTACAGTGCAGCAATAGATCACAGTGCCGGGAGTCTTATGGTTTTCTGGTTCCTTGGCAGGATGCAATGTTTCACAGATGGATTTGTGGAAATCCCCGGCAAAGAGGAGCAGTGCGGTGGGTGGGAGGGTGTCTGGCGGCATGAGAGGTCGTTAGCAGAGATGGGAATTAGCCCGACTGCTGCCATGTCCCTGCTCTGTCTTTCTGATTGGCAGTTTAATTTCACCTGGCTCCGGCAAACTTCTGTGTATCGCAAACAAACTTTTCACTGCTCGGGGGGGGTTAAATATGTAACCAGATGTACACATTCTATCTGACATACACACACTCATACACACCTGCTTTGTTCCCAGGAGTTCAAACCATGATTGATCAGACACAATTGGTGTTTGGTGAAGCCTAGATATAATGGGGGGGGGTCACTGCTGGCCACTGCTGACTGTTCTGGTGGGGTGGGGGGTGAGCCTTTCAGGAGCAAATGTCTGATTATTCAGGTTTGACCATCCCTCTGGGTGTCCTTAGGATGGTGTCCCAGGTTCCCCCAGATTCAGTTCTCCCCCTTCACCAATCCCAGGTTCACGTGGTTCTTACATCGCCATAGCAACGCGTGGAGGTGTACTGTGTTGGCAGGTTTGTTCCTGGACGACTTGCACAGCTGTGGCTGAATGTAAGTTCCCCCCTCCCCATGCTGTTTCAAGCAGAAGAGGCCGTCGTGAAGCAGACCGCAGCACCCTGATTAAAATATGTAGACTACTGGGGGGTGTTTGCTTGCCAGTGCAGCAGTTCCGCCCTTGCGCTGTGGTCCGCTGGGCACTGGCTGAATGCCCTGCATAACCATAAATTCCCTGAGGTCGCCGGTAATTTGCCAAATCATTTTGAGGGCTGATGTTTTTATCGCAGGTGGTTCCCATGACAACCAAGGAGATACGTTAATTGGACTCGAATGAGCCCTCCGCTCTCTGTTCTGACTGACGTCGGTCTTCTAGGCTGGAAGTGCGGCAGGACTGAAGCGGGTGTGGTCACTTACAATGGACTTTCCAGCTGACCGTGTCAGAGCTGGGCACCACAGGGCCTGTGGGCCATCTTGGACAATCTGCAGGGCAACCGTCCCTGGGGCTGGCGCGGTTCGCGGGCTCGCGAGAAGCCAAAAGCAGAACGGTCTTTACCGTCGGGGATTCGGCTGTCTGGCCTGGTGGACACATGCCTGTGTAAATACAGCATGCACTTAAGCCACTTGAAAACATGGATATTTATATGTGTATGTACTCATCTGACCAGGAGACACAGTGGGAGCCCCGGTGCCATATGAAGCGGTAAACGTGCCCCCCCCGCAGCAGGCGAGCTGAACATGAGAAGTGATGGGGCCCCAACTTCTTAGCCTTTGTTTTCCCTTTAAAATCCTTTAATCACATTTATTCTACTGGGAGCATGTGGCTTCGGCTGTTTACTTATACAGGTACCGCAGACGTGGTGCAGGTGACATGAGCAAGGGGACGTGTTCAGACGCCCTTGTAGGCAGGTACCCTGTCAGATCCTCGGTGTAACATCGTGAGATGCACTTTGTGGTTCTAGATTCAGGAAATGGGCTCCCTGGAAGTCAAGGCATCCAATCAAAGGCTGCTTCTCTGTCTGGTTGTTACTCTCAAGGTCAGCTCCCAGCAACATGCCACCTGTCGGCCATCTTGTCCTCTGGCTGACCCCGCACCGGGTCCCTGGCCCCTCATTGCAGTTCCGGGAGAGCCGGGAGCTGGCGAAGCAGGCCCAGCCTCTTGCCTTCACGTCTGCACAGTATCGCGGCCTCGCTCCCAGCCTTCTGGCCCCTGGGCCGCTTTTAACGCCAGAGGGGTACTTAATTACAGCTTCCTTTATGGGAGCCGGGGCTCTGACCGCAGGCCGTCTCCCCAGATCCCCACAGGCTGCCAGGGCAGGCTCCAGTTTCGCTCTTCCTCTCTTGCTCACGGCCCGGCAGGTCGTCGGGCGAGACTCCGGTAACGGCCGTGTCACTCGGACGCCTCAGTGCATCACGTCTGTTTCATGGAAGCGTCACGCCTCTTCACCCGGAGGGAGGGGGGTGGCAAGCAAACTGATGAGGTCTGGGTCACTCCCTTCCCTCTGACTGGTGCACGTGCAGCAGTTCCTCTTTGCGGAGGGCTCTGGGGGGGCGAGAGGGACTCTGTGGTTTGTGTCCTCGCCGTTTGGCTAACTGTGCAGCCCCCCTGTCCCCCGGCCGACCTCGGACGAACTCATAAAACTGCTTTAAGCCTGGCTACCGCAGTTGTCCCTGTAAAGCACGTCGGAGGGGGGCTGAGGGCGGGTTAAAACGAGCACGGGTCCCAGAGCGGATGTGGCGTTGTGGGTTCTGGAAAGATCCGTGGTTCCTTTGCGCTGTTTTTCTTTAGATCATGCACTAACCGCATCTGGAGAGCGGAGTCCACTTGTTCGTCAGGTTATAGTTCTACATGCAGCAGATTTTGTCATCCTGTTTTCCCCCAGATGGACACAAACAAAAGGGAATATTAATAAAGTAATATATTGGTCAAAGTTCTTGAATGAGGACCAATAAAAAAATGGGTTCAAATTCCTGGGTGGGGGGGCTGTTTTTGTTATGCCATAAGAGGATCCACAATCGGGATGGGAAAAAATCCACCAGGCCAGTCGTGTACAGCACTGGACTTATTTTGGGAAACCTGCATAATATGTTTTTGTGTGTATGTCATGTATAATACATAAAAAGTAGGCGTCATTTGATTGGTTCAACTAACTTTAAATCAGTCACATGGAAGTGAAAGATGATGTCATTCTCTGAGCTGATTGCAGTGTAAATTTAGAGAACGTCGCGAACATTACTGAAATGAAACCAAAAGCCAGGGCGTCCCACTTAGAGGCAGGCTGACGTCAGCCGGGGAGTACGTCTCGGAGGCTAATGAGAGGGAGACTGAGTGCCCAGCATGGACGAGGCCGCAGCCCAGCGGGGCACCACAGCGCAGGGCTGTACCTCTGACACTTTAGGGACCTGAGAGATGTTGGAAAATGGGTTTCTTTGGGTTTTATGTCTTATTTAAGCCCCTCCCATGGCGAGTCTCGGCATAAGGGTAGCACCCTGCTCCCAGACTGCTGCCCTCTCATGGAGACAGCCGGCCATGGAAGAGGGGAGATGGACCGCAGGGGGTTTTAGAATTTTTGCTTATGTGTTTGATGAGTGTCCTGAGTGCGTAAGGGCCCAGTCACCATGGGAACTTTCTGTGGTACCTTCTGGTCCCATTCGGATTAAATGGGTCACTTTGAACAAACAAATGAAAGTGACCTGGCGTGAGGAGCCGGGGGCTGGTTCATCTCAACTAGGACCAAGACCTCGGTCAGTACAGACAGGCGACAGAGAGGTTTTCCTCGGGGTCTTGGCACTTGCCCTTCAGGGTGTGAATGACAGGACAGCTATTTCTTACAACCCCCCCAGTCCCCATCTCCACGGCTCCCGACACGCCTGTGGCCTAGACACGCAGGTCAGTTAACATCTCGGTGTAAATATTTATGAGGTGGAACAACTGGAGCAGGACTTCTGTCTGTCAGTCTGTTCTGGAAAATCTGCATTCAACTGGGTTGTGGGCACTGTGATTTCTCAACGTCTTTGGGGCCTGTTCACAGGTTTTTAGGCCATTTCTCGTCATGATCGTCAGTGACTCACTTGAAGGCATGTAGGAATCTTCTCGCTTTAGAGCAGATATGAATTAATGGCTGCAGATGCTCTCAGGGGTCATGATGTGGTCTTGATTGGGGGTCTCTGGGCGTCGGTGGGTCTTCTCGCCAAGACAAGGTTTAGCTAGATGTCCCTGAATAGCTGGAGGTTGAGCTTCGCCCATAAAATCTCCTTCTCTCTCCATCTGGGAAATCCGATCCAAAGTAAAGCAAATGCTGGTGTCTAATTAAGCGTGATGCAATATTTCTGTATGGATAATTACCCCTGATTTGGGCCAGCCGTGAACGATTTCAGGCTCTGCTGGGGCCTGGTCTTGGTCAGCCGGTGAGCTTATCTCGTTGTGGCCGATGGTGGCCTCGCCATTTCCTGTTGCCCAAGGTATTAACCCTTCACATCCCAGGGAGAGTCAAGCCGTAATATATGCCCCCTCATTAACCCCCCTCATGCCCCCGATTTGGGATTGATCTTGAGATGCTTAATTACACCCCCTGGGCTTTCATTAAAATTCTCTGGTTTGATTGGCTGCATGGGGATGAGAGAACTGAGATTGATTACAAGTTGCAAGCTAAAGAGCAGCATATTAAATTAGCTTAACTGTTGAATTTGCTCATGTTTCTGCTCTGGTCCGTTCTGTCAGTGTTGGGGGGGGGGGCAGACAGCATGTGGTGTATATCAGCAGGAGTGGGGGGGGGGGCAGTCCTGGGAGAATGGGGCGACAGCAACATGACAGAGAGCCAGCAAGCTTTGGAAACCGCAACGGGGACGCGCCAAGCGTCGTGCAGATAAACAACTGCGGAGCGGAATGCCCTAGATTCCCTGCATAGCTGAGTGACACGTTCTTCTGTCTGTAATTATGACCCTCATTAACACTACGGTTCTTGAAACAGTGACTCGCTCCAACCTTTGGAGTGGCCGCTGTGTCCCAGTAGCGAGTCGAAGGTACGATCATGTATCGATAACGTAAGGCGTTTGGCCCTGGTACGACCTGGAAGACCCTCCGGGCAGGCAGCAGGATTAGCTCACCGAGTGAAAGGGCCAAGCCTCTAACTAAGGGAATGAGTGTGTTCCGTGTTGTGACTCCGCTGAGACGTGGACTTGTCCTCACTTTGTCGACTTTCATCTTTCCTGCAGAAATCTCAGGGGTTTGTGTTTAGATGCAGCGTGATGCATTCTGACAGAGTTATAGGAGGAAGACGCGTTCTGGTCCAATATGGCTCGGGGGTCTGAAGGCTGACAGGATGCCAGGGAAAGACCCTGAGGGAGCAGCCAACAGGCTCAGAACGCCTCACTTTCTCAAGGTCACTGAGTCACGTCATGTTTCAAAAACCTCAGAGGGCTTCAATTCTACCAGTGCAGCAAGCTAAATAAAACCACTGACACATTGTGTTCAGTCATGTATCTGGGAGTCTTTGCCTTTTAAGTATAAAAAAGGCTTATTCAACATACAGGCCTAGAGGTTGAGATGGAAGAGCTGTATAGTTTTATTTACATCGAAAGTAGGCAAAAGGGACATTCTGCTGCAAATGGTTTCCTGAATTGTGTGTTTTCCAGGATGCGTTTGTCTTTAAATGCCTGAAACTGAGGCACCCTGAAGACAGGGACTCCTGGGGAGGTGCCCCTCTTTCAAAGGTTCCTGCGGGTAACCCTGGTTGGTGCCATGGGAGATGCGGCAGTCACTATGCATCTGGGCACTTTGTTTCCTTCATAATTTTCTGTATTTGAAGCAGCAAGTTATATGACCTCACATTTCCTGGAGTCTGTTTGACACTCAGCATCTTTCCTGAAGTCCTTACAGCTCTGAGAATCACCTTCAAGTCTGTTTATTTCACCACTGTACCTCAAGCCAGTTTGAATATTGCTGTTCTTGCTGAATTGAGTTTGGTTTTACTGCTGCCCTTGAGGTAATTTTGGCTTTGCCATTGCGACACTTCCCCTGAAAGATTTTCTATGCATTTTTTTGCCATCCCTCATAAGGGAATAGAAATATAGTCTGTGTATATGGGGAATAGTGTGGGTATATGGGGAATAGTCTGGGTATATGGGGAATAGTCTGGCTATATGGGGAATAGTCTGGCTATATGGGGAATAGTCTGGGTATATGGGGAATAGTCTGGCTATATGGGGAATAGTGTGGGTATATGGGGAATAGTGTGGGTATATGGGGAATAGTCTGGGTATATGGGGAATAGTGTGGGTATATGGGGAATAGTCTGGGTATATGGGGAATAGTCTGGCTACATGCTTGGAGAACAGATGCTGAGGAAAGAGAATGTCAGGACTCCCCTTGTGACTCCATTACTGATACATTTGCTTGATGCATAACATACAGAGAGGACATCTTGGTTATTTTTAGTCGTTTGATTGCAGTCACAGATTGTTATTAAATTTAATTTCCCTTGTGGGGACAGAAAAAAAATGGTCCCCACAACATCAAAATAACATAATAGGTTTTTATCACATTGTAGGCATATTTGGTCCCCACAACGTAATATATACATAACCCCTGCACACACACCCATGGCCACATGTGAAGCCGCACATGCTTGCACTCACATTAATCACCAGAAAAATGCCCTTTTCAGTAATGTTTCAGTAATAACCGACAGAGGAGTTCAGTAAACGGGCCACTCAGGCCGGAAGGAGCTTTCAGCAGTAGGATGAAAGGCTGTTTGGCTGGGAGCCTCAGTGGCTGGTCTACTCGACTCTCACCTGGGTGCACGGTGCCTCCTGGAGCTCAGGGTCGGGCGTGCGTGCACACACACACGTGATTGTATTCGTGTCTTTATGGGAACTATACATTCATTTCTATGGGAAAAACCCTAATCCCAACTCTGAGAACTGTAACCCCATAACCCCCTATACGTAAGCAAACATAACAGACTTCTGGCATTTTTAGCTGTTAGATTACAGTCACTGATTTTTGCAAAAATTTCCCCTTGTGGGGGCCAAAAAAATGGTCTCCACAACATCAAAATAAAGTTTGGTCTGTACAACATAATCTACACACACACACACACACACACACACACACATATGCACAAGTGTACACACTGTTACACAGACTTTCTTTTAGCTATT
>JABFDZ020000012.1:26902-40188 GCA_019775955.2 Pollimyrus isidori
CCCCCCCCCCCGCCCCCCCCCCCCCCCCCCCGCCGCCGACCTCGCACCCTGCGGACTCGCACCCTTCCAGCTGGCGTGACGGCAGGCCAGGACCAGCGGGGCAAGGGGCTGATTTGTTAGGTGTTGGCATGTGCAGAGGGGCCAGCGACCCCCACAGTGGGCCCCACGGAGGGCCCCGCGCCATTCCTGTCCAGTCGCAGGGAGAGGCTCAGCATCCTTCCCCACTGTTCCTCTGGGTCTCGCGCTTTTGGGAAGCTTCCTCGCCCAGCGGCCGCCTCGCCTCGCCTCGCCGCAGCCCTCTTCTTCTCCGGCTCCTTTTAATGTTTCTAAACTGCAGCAACGTTTATGACTGGCTATGGAGGAATGAGAACCACATGTCCCACCGAGAGCAGCCCGAAAACAAATGTTCGCTTCAAGCTGTCACAGGGTACCTACTTTTATGGGGTAATAATTTACAAAATAATGGGAGCTGGGTGCTAATATTTGGCATTTCTTACTAAAATAACTTTGCCGGAGCACCTGAGGCAACAGCGAAGGAATTTACAAAGGTAGGTGATGGACCACCCAGCACCAGGGAGCCACCTGCATGGGATCCTCCCCATGACACCTTTGCTGTGCCTGGGGACTTGTCCCCTACTGCACCCCCCCCCCACACACAGACATACATATGCGCGCAGGAGGTGACTCAGAGATGTTTCATCACATCCTCTGTTAAAATCAGGTCTGCTTCAGGACTTGTGAAGTACGGCTAGAATGTGGAACTTGGATCCGTTGGGATTCGCCTTCTTCCTCATCCCAGAGCAGCGATGACCTGTGACCCCAGAGAGCTGAGGTCTAAGGTCACTGCTTCTCCACTGGCCGTGGCCCGCCTCAGTCCCTCTAGCTTCTAGGCAGCAGTTTGGACAGGTCAAGTCTCGGCACGCAGGGTTAGAGAAACTCACAGCTGGCTGGAACATGGCCTTTGATCTCTGGGCGGGGCGTCAGAGACAGGGGGGGACTGGGGTCGGTCTGGAGCCGTTCTCACATCGGGAGGGAGACAAACAGCACGGGGGCACTTTGTACATGATTTACAAGTATGCTAATTTATCAAAGGCCCCCCAGAAAAAAATGAAATTCTGAGTCATATTTACAGGAATATCGGGAATGTGCGACGCATGTGGCTGCGTTTACTAGCGACGCCATAAAAACTGACATGAAAGAGCGTCGGCGTCGGTGGCCGTAACCGTTTCTGAATTGTTTAATTGGCGGAGTCTCGCCCGGCTGCTGGGCCGCGGCCGCCGGCTTTTCCCACAACAGTCCGGGAGAGTGACTTTCATCACGTTCGGCAACAGTGTGGGGGAGGGCCCACAGGCGTGGGGGGGGGGGGGCAGTGAGAAGCTCGATCTGATGGCCAGACTTCGCCAGCATGTTCGCTGTCCATCAGCACATTGCACTAATGTTTGTGTTCGGGGAACAGCCGCTAATAACTGTAGGAGACATCATTTCCCGCAAAATTACCTGTCATTACAACAGGGAGGAAACATCGCACTCAGTCTCCATTCACTGCAGATTGGGGCTGAAATTTACAGAGTGGCCCGGTCCCCTGATGTACAGGGCTCCGGTTAGCGTGCCAATTAGCAGAGCGCTCACCCGGCGTCCCTCCTCGTGCGTCTCTCTGACTGATTGCCTCCCCCCTACCCCCGGAATTGGCCCCCGGGCTGCAGATAACCTGATCATTCTCTCCCAGCCTTGGCTGAATGACAACATGCGGCTACATAGTTGGTGTCATGGGTAACATGTGCTGTGGCAGGCTGCCAACAGAAACAAATTGTGTGGTACCATGGAATCATGGGAAGGCGAGGGGGTGGCAGCGCCCGGCCTTGGATTCCCTCCCCCCCACGGCTGCCGCATTACGCCGGTCAGCACACCGCCAGGCCCAGGACCCCACTGCTGATGCTCCTCGTCCCAGAACACATGCTTAGCTGGGGCGTTTGAGGTTTACTGCACCGTCACTTCTGATTACTCCACTGTGCCAATCGTCCCCCCCGCCCCACCTCACTGAGCCCCAGTCCTGGTCTGCCTTGGGGGTGGGGTGGGGGGGTGGTGCTAGATCACGCTGATCTGCACAGCTGGGATCCAGATGTTATCCTGTTGAACAATCAGATGGGCACTATCAGTCTGGTTTGGGTTTGTTTAGTTTGGGGGGGTTGTGTGCCATCAGACTCCAGTCTGGCCTTGGCCTCCTCCGCTTTCTCCTGCTCTGTTAGTTGTCTCTTCTTTTCGATTTGAGAGGATGCAAAACATGCCCCACCCATCAGGTGTGTTCAAATACAGTGTAGTTAAAACAAGCCCTCCCCCTGTTATGCCCAGAAGGGGGTATGGCCAGGCAAGCGGACCCAATCCGATCCCTGACCCACCATTAATGGGTGGTCTGGTACCCATAATGCACTGCAGTCTCTCTGGAATGAGCAAAACTAACGTGAGACAGGTTGGGGGCTCTGAAGCAGAGTGTGGCCTATGTGCTCACTTTACTCCAAGCATTAAATAATAATCCAAATATTTAAGGGATTCGTGGGATGGGGGGGCAGCACCCTGAAAGAGGACCAGGAGGTTCCCATTTTGCTTCCCATATGGAGCAGCTGCAGCCGTTCACGGTGGACCAGCGCCCCCACCCGCCCCCACTCTCCCATCGTCTTATTTTCTGTTTTTCGTTAACATTATTATGATTAAGCAATGCTATCTGACAGGAGGGATTAAGAAAGATAACAGGTCCTGGCAGTGGGGAGCACATGTTGAAACGGCGAGAGGTGTTGGGAGACTGCATGAGGAACCTCGTCGCTGTGGCGGCTGCGGCCAGCTCCGTTTGCCTTCCGCCATCTGCTGCTCGCACACTATCTCCAATGTTTTCGCCTGTATCTCTTACTATTATCAATGAAAATAAGGCAGTGTTTTTTTATCGTTTATTAAATCCCCTACCCCAAAATCCACAGAAGGGGCTGCAGCACTATTATTCTGTAATGTAGGTACCTGTCCTCCTTCATGTTATCCCTGGGAAAGTGTAAGAACAGCTTTTCTCTCCAGCAGTGGCCCATCTGACTGGAGCGTCAGCATCTCGCATGCTCTCCTTCTCTCGTTCCCATGTACAGGCCATCAAGGCTTTGGTGTCATAACCATCTCACCTCTTCACCTCACAAGCCACTGAGTTGTGGAAATGACACATATAATGACCACCGCAGTGCCATTATCATTACCGTCACAAGTCGATGAACTAGGGTTGTCAATGTGGTCGACGACATCGGTGCTGAAAATGTGTCGCCATTAATATTTTAAATCAACGCATCGTTTATTTTTATTTTAATAAAATTACCTTTATGGTTTCTAAAATGCTTTAAATAATTATAACAAGTGCTTTCCTTTAGTACAACTAAGTGATTGTGGGAGTAGTTCAAATTTTCACAAAACAAAGGGTGCAATGACATACCATATCGGCACCAGTGCTAAGCACAAACACCTGAAGAGAAAACGCACGAGACCTATTCTGGATGATGGGCTGCCAGAGTAGGCAAAACCACCCTAAGTGTTGTCTACTCATGTTTGTTAAATGAGCATTACAATGGTGAGCTTTTAAATGTAAATTTATTTTTGTCCTTCTAGCTGATTAACACTCACTCTATTAAACATTAGAATCTTCTGTGAATAAGTGTTTGTGAAAATGTTTAGGCTAAAATCTGGGATTATTTTACATTGATTGACACTGCCAATGTGCGCGTTTGTGCACGTCGGATTTGTTGGAACCAGTGTTATTATCGTAAACTGAAACGGAAATGAAAACGGACACTAAATAAATGAAAATATTTTGTGAGCTGAAATGAAAATGAAAGCCATATTTACAAAAAAAAAAAAAAACTTGTCGACTTTGATCTGCAAAAAGTAAGTATCGACACACAGGCAACAACGTATTACCTTGTTTAACCACAGAATCTCCTCTTTTAAAAGATGTTGTGGCTGCTGATTTGTTGCTTCCTTCCTCACCGCTTCCATGCTTATCGCATCTGGCGCGCACCGCTAACCGAATCTATTAAGAATGAGGATACGCCAAATTTATACAGATTACCAGTTTATCTTTGGGGCGTCGCAACACGCATCTCATTAATATTTTCAGGCATGCTACTAATCGGTTTATCGAATTGAGGGCTTAAATGTACGTGCAGTGCCAAGCCGGCATACGTTATCTGAAGCTCTACAATGGCATACAGTTTGTTGTTGTCAAAATGAAATGACCTTAAATTGAATGGTCTAGTTGATTTTCTGAAGAAAAATTAATCGTTTCCATTAATTGCCCAATTAATAAAATTGTCAATAGATTAATCTATAGAAAAAGAAGTGGCAGCCCTACAATGAATCATATGCAGAGAATGCAGAGCACCTCAGGCTGCCTGGAGACCACGACAGAGAGCTTTTCACGGTCCTCCTGCCTTTCCCACTAACTGATAAATAGATAATAGGGTCAAAGAGTGGAATGCGAGTTATTTTCCTCTAATGTACTTGCATCATAATTGAGGGATGAGTTAGAGGAAGGTTGGTCAAAGATGTTCAGGCCATGGCTGTTGGTTTAACTGTGAACAGATCACTGAGGATTCCAGTTAACGGTGTTTACTTAATCAAACCCCAATGCCGCACCCCTTTCACACCCATATCGATTTTAGATGATCCGCCACATGTGACTTGTGCAAACAAGACTCAGCTCTCTGCAACTGGCGCCGAGCGGGTGACTGGCTTTGCTGAATCAGCACCGTTAATTACATGCCTCTTCCATTACTCTTCCTCCTTCGTTGGTGCTGAAATGCTGAATGGCAGCATTGGATGTAGCCAGATTTATGACACCTTGATTTGTTTTGAACCAGAACCACACTAGGGTTGAGCTCCCAGCTTCCCCCACATTCAGTTTTACGCCGTGAACAAAGTGTGAACAGCGGGTCACCTAAGTCATGAGTATCTGCTTCAGAACTCATCCTCCTAGCCGCTACTGTGCCTCCTGCTTGGATCCATGGCAGCCCGAGATCATTCCCAGCACCTCCTGGATCCTGCCTCTTGCAGCACGTCTTTCCCAGTGGCCGGGCATGCCTCGGATTGTTTGCATTCTTGCCAGCTTCGTCGAGCTCCTGTCATCTCCATTCATCTGCTCTGTCAGCTCCCTCGTGGCCAGATCAAAAGCTACGTCCGTGCGGCACATGTCAGGCCGGGGGAATTATCCCCGTTTCCTGAGCTGATGGAGAAGGAAGTCCCACAGCTGTCAACAGAGGAAGGGTCTGACGTGGTCCCCCGTGGTGTCCTTATCCACTGACACAATCAGGAGGTAGAGCACTAATGACCGCTAATGAGCCCGGCTCCCTGGTGAAGCTCTCAGTTCGGTTGTTCTTGGCAGTGCTCTCAGATGTCAGCATTAATGGGGTTTAGGTGAGACCAGAAAGGCCGTTCCCCAGGCTCATCACTGCAAACAGGAATACTCCCAGGTGCACGGCGACAGTCCCACCTCCTTATATTATACGGCTGGTTGTGTTGGCCATCAATCATTTGACCTGGGGGGGGTCTCCCAGAATGGATATGTTTACCTATGGAGCTGGATTGGCGAGAGGGGTGGGGAACCAGGTGTCAATTGAAAGAGTGTGGTGGGCGTGGCCTAAACTTGCATGTATTACTTTTCCTGTTCTCTGGTGTCTCCCAAACACTGTAAGCTGTCCACAAAGATGGGCTCTTATTTGCATATTTAGGGTATTAACGAAGAAAGGAAATCAGGCACTTCCCATGTTGTCTCATTCCGTTAGGAATTACTTGGTGGAAAAATCTCTATTTTTAGACAAACGAAGCAGGCGAACAAGACCCACGGTTTGTTTGCATAATTTACACGTCATTAATTCTGCGCTATGTGTGTAAAAGCATGTGGAGCAAATGCTGCTTTGATGTGGATGGCTGGATAACCTATTACTGCTCGGAAGAGGGGAAGCCACTCTTCTTTTCTTGATATGGTTTACAGTCGCATGCTCTCACTTACGACAGTGATTTCTACCGCAAAATTGATGAAGCGGTATTGAAGAAGAAGCTTTGTGACCTCTTGTGCATTTTTAGTCGTGATAAGAATAGGTGATGTGCCATAGAATTGGTGGTAACGACTCTCAGAGCCAGGAGGGTAGATCTTCTGGAATCTTCTCTTCATGCTTCACAGCATCCTGGAACTGAGAGTAATGGGAAGGCAGATTGTTCACACAATTCAGCTGGTGTTTTGAGCAGAATTGGAGGAAGATGGTCATAGGCTTCTCAATCATCTCAACATGGCATATGATGAGATTATTACAGTTAGTTACTGTGCAGGCATCACCTTAAAAGGCAGAAATGTATCCCTTTAAGGAGCTGTGATAGGCCAGTGTCTTAATGTCAGCTGCTTACGGGATCCTTTAGTGTAGCATGTCTATGAACGGCTCTGAGGGGGGGCAGTGTTGAAGTCCTGAGCAGATGCCGGTATAATCAGCATGCAGAAGATAGGGGCCTTATTAGGGGCATTTCTAGGGGGGGGCTTCATACAGGACTTTGCCAATTGCATGCACTTCCATTCGGCGACTGCGTTGTGCCTCTTTTGGTAAGAGTTCCTAGAGGGCTCTTATTTGGATTTTGTACCTCAAGCATGTCGAATTATTAGTGCTTCTGATGGTGCACTGAACCAAGTGGCTGTTCCAGAATATAGGCAGCTCATCTGGAATCTCATTGGCCTCATTAGCCCCCCTTTCTTAGCTCCCCTGCCCCATGGAGGCCGTAGCATGTTGTGTCCTCTTACAAAGATTTCATATTTTGTGTTCCACACCATTAGGCTGGCTGGTAATATATAATTGGCTCCTGAAGAATGGCACCGCGTCCAGCCAAGGAGATCTTTCTAGAAGTTCTGCTCACTTAGATGCCAGAGCGAGCTGGTGGGAGTGGACCCCACACCATGCCGCCTGGGTGTCCCACTGAGGCTGTGGTCATTTCTTTCTGTTTTGTACCCCTCTCTGTGGCATTTTGGGGTAAGGAATCTATGCAGAGACGCGCTGCTGGTAGTGATTAAGATCATGGCTCGGGTAAGAGGCGGGGTGCCTCTGCTTTTGTTGTTGTTGTTTTTCATTTTGTTGTTTCCTCATCCATAGCGCCCGGGTGGTACCGGGGTCCCCGGGAACTGACATCAGCGCAATCTCTCCACTTCAGAGACCTCCCTCGCCTTCTGTCCCGGTACCACATACACACCCCTGGGGCCTGGCCACATGCAAATGAGTTGTCTGGGTAAATATTTTGGAAGCGCGGCTGCAGACGCCTTTGGATGTTCTCCTCAAAAGTCCGCCCGTGTGTAAAGGAGCCAGGCCGCCACGGGGGATGATTCACAGATGTTTGCTGGGTTTGTCATGTGCCCCGAAGGCAACCCAGACCCAACGTGATTTACCCTATTTACGTCGAGCCATTGTTCCACCATCCATTTCACTCTTTCATTCTGTACACACTAGAGGAATTCCACCATGGATCCATGGAGACCGGCTTAGCAGAACGCGTATCTAAGTAGAAGAATGCCAAGGATGGCAAATTGAAGACTGTGTTATGAAGGGTTGTCGGTCCTGGTGTAAAATTAATGGCAGTAATGGTGACAAGGAGGAGTGCAGGACACTGTGTGTGCTTCACACCCGCTTTTGGGCACCTTTTTATTCCCCCAACAATGGCCCCTTCATCCCAGCGATCCAGACTGGACAACAATAGCCACAAAGACCAAGATCAGTTGGTGGCAGCTTCAGTTGATCTCTGTCAACGTAAATACCTGCCTAATCTTAATTACTCTGTGTTATTTGGGGAAAATGGCTGACAGATGCTCCTAGGTCAGTGCTTGACCCTCTTCTTTTTCGTGCAGACAGGAGGCAGTAGATTGGTTCTAGTAATAGTTGACAGTGAGCAATGGATCCTGGGAAATGGAGAGGTACTCGAAAGGCAGTGATCACCTGCAAAATATGTGTCAAGAGAAGCTGGGACCTCATTAAGCACCATCTAGATCTTACGTCCAGCTGAGAAAATCTTATCCTTATTACATTACAACATTATTATATTTCAGTCTGGTTCACTGTTAATTAGAAAGGGCCAGTCACAAGGCCATGACTTACATTGTTTCACAGAAAAATAATTGTTTATAAAAATGGTAGGCTGAGAGAGACAGTATGGCTTTCTCATAATCCCACTCACTTTTCTAGCCTTTTACAAGCAGGTGCTTCATCCTTGTAAAAGGATGAAAAAGGGGGGTGGAGTTACAATCATTCGTGCCAGGGTGCAGAAGGCAGCCCAGGACGAAATGGAGGCTCAACTAGTTTGATTTATATCGATGTTTGAAGAGCCCTGAAGTTCACTAGGCCTCTGCACACCTTCAGAAGACTGCTGGTTCAAGTCCTGGTCTCAGTAGAATAGTGACATATGTGTGGGCCCTTGAGCAGGGTCCTTAACCCCCAGCTCCTGGGAGCTGCATGCTGCCTGACCCTGCGCTGTAACCCTGCCAAGCTTGCTCTCACCTGTTTTTGTTGTTGTATGTCTTATGGAGAGCAAGAAGGGGTAGGCGAAAAGAGAATTTCCCCACGGAAAGCAATAAAGTATGACTATTCTGTTCTATTCTATTTTGTTCTATTCTATTCTATTCTATTCTATTCTAACCCTTAGTTCTCTGCACCTCTCCAGTTCCAAACCCTAACTAATCCTAACCTTAACCTTTCCAGATTGGTTGCAGTTATGAGTTCTTCCATCTGCATTTGTCGTTCTGTGTACCTGCAGCTCCTATAATGGCACCACTGGGACAGGAAGGTTCTGGGCTGCCACTTATTCTGTTTCTCTTTTTTTTTCGCTAGAATCCTGAACTTTGATTTACGGAAGTTCCCTCAGACACTGTGACTGAAATAGATCGGCTGCCTTTGATCACTTAAAAATATGTGTACGTGAGAGTGCGGGCAAACAGGAGAGCCGGAGATGGAGAGGGTTAGAGTGAATGTGTATTTATGAGTTATATGTGGCTCACGGAGCGGCTAGTGCAAATGAAATCTGCGGCTGTGGGTGTTTAAAAGGCATCGCAGGTGACTGAGGTGAAGTGCAAGCTGGTGCCAAGCCTAGGGGTGGGGTGGTACAGAGCATGTCCTACTTCCTCTGACCTCCTGGTCCTTTCCGCAACTTCGTGAAGTGATGTAAATGAATACTTGCATGTAAATGTGAATTCTGAGGACCTACTGAGGTGTTCTAGCGCAAGATGCCTTAGAAGTGGCGAATAGCATCTCCAAGGCTGCAATGACAGCCAACATGAAGTGCAAGTGATATAGGGGTTAGGATGAGTGTGAGCCATGCCGAAAGCCTGGCACAGGAGAGGGTTGGTCCATGTCTGGTCTGCTCTGCTATTGATTACCTTACAGGCGTGAACAGGATGGGCTCCCACCCTCCCTCAAACTTAAGAGGGCCGCTGCCCACCTGCTTCCGTGAGTGACGTGCCCGCAGGAAGCCACGTTTCTTTATGCTCGGCCATCATGCACAGATACGGGGCAGTGTCCCACGACCAGCAGTTTTCGGGGTGGCAGGGGGCGGCGCTGCCGGTGCATTCTGGGATACCATGACTGCCATGTCTGGCCCCCGTGGTCTCATTTGATTTCAACGCCACCAGAAGGCGACTGCATTTACTCATCATCCATCAGCCAGAATAACAGTGGCGTGATCCCTAATTAAAGCAGTGTGTCCTGGCCGGGCAGCCAGCTTCCCAGCTGGGAGGGGTCTTATCAGCTTACGTTGTATTTCCATGGCCTGCAAAGCGGCGCATAATGGCGGCACGTCGTCGACTCAGAGACACCGAGGTGACGCACCTGAGTTTTAAATGTTTAAACCGCCTTTTGGGGGCCGTATCTCACAGCGAGGTAATGCTGGCCTTCGGAGGAGCTGGTCTCCAGCACGAGTCGTCTCTGCCACTCCGCACTGAGGAATGGCAGGACCCGGGGGTCAAAGCCGCTCCCGTCTTTATGAAAGCCATAAAGATGTAGCTTGCAGACCAAATCAGCGTGAGCATGTCCAGGACCAGCCGATGGGCTTTATGCTAATCGGAGTCCAGCCTGTTATTTGCTTTGCTTGCCGTTTTTTTCCTCCTTCAGGGCTGTAAAGCCAATTTTTCTGGTGCAGTTAAAAACAGACAGACCAAATTTTTCTTGGTTCTCATTACAGAAATGCTTTTTGGCTGCATATCAGTGGTTTGAATCAGGTCTGAGGCGTTCTTTGGCTGTTACTGCCGCAGGTGGACGCCAGCTTGAATTAGAGAGTGTTCGTCAATAAGGCCTCTGAGCGTAAATAAATGGACCTCTGATCCCCGGTAGCAGGCAATCAGGCACCTCGTGGGAACCACAGGACCAAATGAAATCAGCAACCTGTTAAAGTGTCGGGTCCTTGCCGTGAAGCTGGCCTTTCCTACCCCTTTGTTGCTCTCTATTTACCCTCGGGGGGCTGATTTCAGGGGTCCTCTTACACAAATGGGGGATCCAGGAAATAAATGCCTGGCAGTTAATAGTTCTTCATTAGAGCCGTACAAGCAGCGAGACACCTTAACAGTGTAAAAGTCAACAGCCCCGCCCACTTTAATAGCCTCTGGGTGGCTGCTTTCATGGTCTGAACTTCTTCAAACAACTCCACCGAAGGCTTGGAAAAGTACACATAATGAAATTTCTGCCTGACACCAGGTTGGTAGCTGTTTGGGCCCTGCCTGGACCAAGCTCTTCATCCTAAAATTGCGGGTACTGTGGGCTCTGTTAGACTGTGGTACAGCTGGGTGATCTCTGTCACACTGTATTACAGATGTGTGAGCTCTGTCAGACTGTGCATACAGATGTGTGACCCTGTCAGACTGTGCTACAGCTGTGTGACCCCTGTCAGACTGTGCTACTGATATATGAGCGTTGTCAGACTGTGCATAATGCTGTGTAAGCTCTGGCAGACTGTGCTACAGATGTGTGAGTTTTTCAGATTACTGCAGATGTCTGAGCTCTCTCAGACCATTCTACAGATGGGTGAGCTCTGTTGAATCGTCCTACAGTTGTTGAGCTCTATCAGACTGTGCATACAGCCGTGAGACCTCAGACTGTACATACAACTATGTGAGCTCTGTCAGACTGTCCTACAGATGTTAAGCTCTGACAGACTGCATCCAGCTGTTTGAGATCTGTCAGACTGTGCTACAGATGTGTGAACTTGTCAGACTGTGGTGTTTCCATCTTGAAGGTGGCTTTTTCTGCAGAGATCCTGCTTGGTGGCCCTCAGGCACAGGCAAGACAGCCATCTGAGCTGTTGAGGGAGACTTTGTGGCAAGCCGCCTCTCCAAAGTTCAGCTTAAGGTTAGGCAATGATACTTCAAATATGGAGCAGACTGGCATCCCCCATGCTCAAACACAGAGAAACCCAGTGGCATAACAAGGTTCCTTAAACAAGGTTTGTATGTCTAACATCAACTCAAAAGATCAGTCTGTCGGTGTTCAAATTGACAGAGATGAGTTTGTCTGGCCCAGAGATCACGCCAGTGTTTCTCAAGCCTCGGGTGCTACTGTGTGGGAAAATGGTTCAGGAAGTGGACCTTTCGTAAATATTGCTACGGTGTGCTTCACCCTGGAGCTTAGTTTGATATATCTGAACATTCATTCAGCTGTATGAATGGGTAACCCTGACACAGTTGCTGTGGTAACAGCTCAGAGGGCGTTTGCCAAGTAAATAATCAATGGCAATCTAATAACTACAATAGACTCTCTGCTTCATGGAAGTACCTCCTGAGCATAATTATGATACCCCTGCATATCTCATTAACCTCACCAGAGCATAGCTGGTGCCAGCTGTCCCACAATGCACCACTGCTTCCAGTTGGGTATGAGACTTCTACTGCAGCGTCTCCATAGGTTCTAGCCAGATAAGTACCACTGGCATCTTGGAGAAGACGAACTAAGGTTGATAGCCCACCCCTCTCCTTCCCCACCATGCAGTGAATCAGGCTGTGTTCATATGGGTGGCGGGCACCTTGGGAAACCTTATCAGTGCTAGATCTCGAGTATTCATAGAGAGAGGAACCACAATGTGGCTTTGCAGCTGCTAGGAATGTAAACACCTTCAGTAGGGAGTGAAATAGAGATGCTCTCTGAGTATATGAGCACTTCTTGGCTTCTGTTTCAGATGGGAAGGTCGATACAGTGGCAGATGTGTTATAGAGAAGTGCCGCTTTTTCCTTTGACTTTGTCAGGTTGCTGGGCCTTCTTGCTCCATCACCTACAGTCCCAGATGGTATCTCCAGAGGGGACAGTACCACTTGGCTGGCTCTAACCGTCTGGCTTGTTCTCTCACTCGGTCCCATAAAACGCACTTGGGGTTTATGTTCTCTGGGCACACTCATCCTCCCAGAAGGGGATCTGATTAGCAGGGCCAGATGATGAGTCCTGCCTTGTGCACAGCATGGCAGCGGGATGGAGGACTACCACCCCAGGTGAGACACTGCCCCCTCCTCTCCGAAATGCCCTCCAGGAGGCCAGTCTCTAGGAACGCAGGACTCTTGTTTTAGTTCCAAAGAGGAAGAGACTTGCTAACTTGCAAGGGCATGGATGGCAATCCTGTGGTCTGCCAGAAATTGCCTGTGTTCTGGTATAAAATGTCTTCAGATTTCACTTTGAGGTATGTCTCCCAGCAAGCCATATTGTGTCCCCCACAGGCAAAGATCAGGTGGCATCCTACTAAGGGACTAGTCCCATGTGCTTGGCACATATGAGTGTGGTTAGAGCCTGAAGCTCAAGGCAAGGGGTCACACGCAAGTAGTAGATGGAGGTCTGTTTGCAGCACCGGCTAAACTTCTCTGAATCTGCCGGCTGTAATCCCATCTGCGATGATACAAAACAGGAGTAACTGCCTTTCCCTAGTGTACTGGAATCTTCCGGAAAGAGCTGAGAGATGGCCTGTGTGGCCAAGCCCTCTTTACAGCCTTTAAGAGGACGACACTCTGAAGACACACGGGGAACTTTTTTGTGGCCGTTAATGTCCCTGTGAGCCTAGGCATCTTGATCCTGATCACCTTGCTCAAGGCAGATGCTGTGGATTCACTTCACAGTCTCATGAACGGTAGGTCACCGTGACCAGAAGACGGTCCATTTCCTGTGAGAGCAGACCATCGCTTATTAGTTACAACTTGCGCTGTTGAGGAGCAGGCAGGTTCAGTGAACCATCTTCGTGTTTTACTTTGTTATACTTGAACATGGGAGTATGGGAGG
>JABFDZ020000013.1:6831-18721 GCA_019775955.2 Pollimyrus isidori
GTAGCTGATTAAAATGTCGATGTGAAGGTTTTTTTTTTCCTTCTTCTCCTTTACTGCAGGCATGTGTGGGTGGATATGGCTGCAGGGTCTTGCTGTGAACAGATGCACTCGTGAGGTTCTCTGTCGCACTGGAGCTGTGGAAAGGTGGTGGGGGGGTGGGGGGTGGAATGGGGAGGAAATGAAAAACTGTTTACCCCCCCCCACCGCCACCCTGACCAGGCAAGAGCAAGCTGCTTGCTAGGCAACACAAACTTAGCCAGGCCCCAAGGTCAGCGGTTCAACCGTGGCTCGCGGCTAAAAGGTCTAAATTCTGTTACCTACTTGACTGTAAGTGCATGCACGGCTAACAGGCTAACACTGTCCTCCTAATTAGCTCTCTCTCCTGCGGAGGCGCTTTATCAGCAGCCTTGAAAAGCGTGCCGCCTTCGCCAACATCCGGAGTTACACATTGTACCGACCTGGCGGGCAAAATTACCTCAAAGCTTTGTTCAGTTGTGCGTGGAAGCATCTCAGATGCAATAACTGAATCATAAAGACGGCACCCCCCCCCCCCGGGGGGCACGGAGAAAGGAAAGGCGCAGCCCTCCCCAGAGTGTAACTAACGAAGGCATTTTCAATGTTTAAATATAGGGGATGGGAAAAAAAATCCAATTAGAGTTTCACGTGGGGGGCTTGACTTTAGTCTCTGTGTCTGTAGCTGTTTAAACGGCACAGGTGCCCGTGTTTTATCTGCACGGCGCCGCGCACTGCGAATTAGCTCCAACCCCCCACATATGGAAAAGCTAAACACCAAGGCGTGTGTCTCAGTTTTTTATCAATAAGGAAACGTGAATGACATTAAGCAACGCTGCCGTTTCCTTAACGCCGTCGCTCTTTGTCTTATACAGAAATCTGTTAATGATTTTGCCCGCAGACAGCAGTAACAGTTCTGTGTACTGTAGCAGACTTTCTGTCTGCAGACACATTTGGATTTTGAACGTGGCCGCGATGTGTGAACAGGCGTGAAATATCCACTTTGTAGAAAAAAGTTTTAAAAAAATCTATACATATGTGTGTGTGTAATTTAGACAAGGGGTTAACTAAAATTGAGATAAAGGACCAGACGTGATATTTGTTCACCACACGTGTTTTCTCCTACCTCCAAAGTGTCTTCAAGGGGGGGTGGGCTGCTAGTCACCGCCATGCATTTGTGAAACATGTATTTCACCGCGATGGGTTTTAAGTTGCAGTCAGCTGTTAGGAGATAAATCCTGAAAATGAAGCGGTGGTGAAATTAGCATTAGCTCACACCGAAAACCGACCATTTGCCATAAGCAGAATGTTTTTACTGAATATTGGGGCTGCTGAAGAGTCTTATAGTAGCGATGCGGTTGAAAAAGAGACCGATCACTTATAGCGTGGTGAGAAAGATTACGGAGCTTTTAACGCTGGTTGAAAAACAATAATAAATCGTACATAATACGCGCAGAAACACAGATCAGAAAGAGCTGTGCAGAGTGTGTTTAACCTAGTGGCTAAAACGTGCACGACCAGCGCTTTTCCCCCTTTCTCCACATCATTGGCGCGGTCGAATCTGTTCTTCATTTTGGCTTCCTGATACATGCGAAGCAGACAGGCATGAACAAGAGGGAGGCACCGCCATCCAACGTTTCCCGCTCCCAGACAGGACAACGGCTTCCATCGGCCGCGGATGGCGCGTCCTGCAGCCCCCTCCATGTGGTTTCAGTTACGGGAAGTTTTACTGTCAATCGCGTCTCCGTTTCTGCCTTGGGGCATTGCAAGTCCCACATAAAGGGAACTTTGTCCCCCGAAGGCTAGACATGAGAGTCTAGTCCTGGGCACAGGAGCGACCAGTATGACATCACCTGTGCTTTGCCTACGCTTACATCTCTTTCCTATAAGGATACCGAAAAGCAGGGGGGGGCCCTACAGTGATAAAATAAGCCAATATCCACCAAATGGATTTTAAAAGACAGGCATCTGTTTGCATCATGCACTTGCTGTAAAAAGGAACTTACTACCAATAATTGCATTTACAGCGCACAAGTTCGTAGATCAAAGTGAGAAACGCTGAAAAGACACAGCCAACCAGACACGAATAAAGATCTGAGGCGCGGAAAGGTGCAGTACAGCTCAGAAAAGGGCTGAGATATTAAATATAAAATGTCAACTTAAACCATGAATTTGAACCACAAATGACCAGATTATATTCATAAAAATCTAACGTCCGTTGAAGGAAATCGCGTCTCAGGCAAAATGAAAAAGTACATTTTCCTTAGGTGATGAATAGGTTACGATATTTCCAGCGGACTGCATGCATGAACCTCCCACACAAAACGTCCTAATTTGAGACTAAAATTGTTTATTAAGCCATACATGAAAAGAATGAAATAATATAATAAAGCCCCCCGCCACAATACACACACACACACACACACTGATCTGGATAAACGTGTGGAAGATGGATGGGAGGATGGATGGAAAATAACGTGTCTTACTGCGAAACCTAAAGTTTGACTCAAGCGATATGTGGGTCGCGGTGTCAGATGGACATCTTAACGGGGATGACCGGGGCTTTAAAGACCCGAAGTGAGGAACCTGGGCATTTCAAAACAAGGCTGAGGTGAGGAGTGAGAAGCCATGAAACGAGGCAGGAGCGCTGGCATCCTGTCCCAGGGACGGCATGCTGAAAAGTGCTTCTCAGCACGTCTTTATAACTTCGGAGAGACACCGTCAGACGTATTGACACAGCTGCTTATGGGCAGTTAACAACTCCTACCGTCTGCACGTCCAAACTAAACTTCCTAGTGTCCTGTCTTCTCAAACAGTTACTGAAAGTCATATTTATATCGTACGCATTACAAAAATGGGTCAACTCAGCACTACAGAGGCAGTCGAAGCTGGCTGTAAGTTACCCGGCTGCCTCAAAGTCCATTTCACCAACACTTCAGGCATATGGATAAGGTAGTTATACAAAGAGAATGTATTTAAAATAACCATTCCTTGATAATATGAAAATGGGATAGGTGGAGGTTCGTGCATGTTTTACGGAAGTCAGCATCAATTAAGTTTGGGGACAGCATTGCAACTATGGAAATGTTTGTTCCTCTAATTTATGTGCAGGGCTCGGTTACATTTTGGAAAGCTGTATTGTCCGTCTCGTTTTCATACCACCGCTGAGCAGTCCTTCTCCCTCACCCGTGACTCAGTTAAACCACAAATTCAGACCTGTAACATTTGTAACATAAACTGCTCTTAACACTACGCCATAGCAAAGTATGTTTTTGAGGGTGGGGATCGTACAGCGACCGCGCTCTGTACAGATAGAATGAGTGCCAAAAGCACTACAGCCTGGAGAAGTTAAAGGTGACATTTGTTCAGAATTAAGCCATGTAAGGTTTAGTGGGTCTGGAAGGGGAACCCACACCTGTTGGCGTCCAAAACTAAGACGTTATTCTGGACTATATGCCTCCGAAAAAGCGCGAGGCGTAATATGGATCTCAGCGTTCGTGCTCCCGTAAAAGTATTACGCTCTCATATGTGCAATTGTGACATCTGTACGGTTTCTGCACACAGATGTAACAAATCACATATAAATGCGAATTAAATTGACAGCATTCGTTTTATTACCCGTACAACTTTTTATCCACTGACAAGTGAACACGCGCAGCTGGTAGGCCTACTTTAAACTTCAAAGAAGGAAACTGCTGAAAATCCCTCCTCAAATGCGTTTCAAATCCTTATTCTGTGGGGCTTGTATCATTCTGCCGTCATTATGTATAAATTAGCCAGAACTACTGTTAAAGTAAACACGTTCTCCGTGTTAATGGCAATACCTGAGAAGATGGAAGTATATAAGGCATCTTTCGTCTTTGGAGCTTCGGCGGCTTAGTGCGAAACCCACCATATCGTCTTTCAGGGTAAGAAAGAAAAGAGACGTTATACATCAAGACGGCGGTCACTTTGAAATTGAAGGCGACGAAACAAGATATGCAAACAAGCTGAAGGAAAATTCAATGCCTTATATCAGTGTTTTAATGACTTACTGCGCCACTAATTCATTTAATGTTCAAATTTTAATGTGCATTTGTTAATATGACCTGGGTAAACAGAACCTAATTTTTACGGCCTTAGCTTATTTAGAACTTGTGCTGTCAAGAAAAACACGCGCCCTTAACTTCACACGAGGTGTACCCTTACACTCCCCATATATTGATATTAGCAAATAGCTTCGGAGGTGGAGCTAAAAAAAAAAGTTCTTTGGGGTTTATTAAGTATTTACGGTCGAAACAGACAGATCGGGTCTAGCGAAGCTTAAAGCACATAGACTCAAAAACAAAAGCCCGATGAATGACGTCTCGTGTTCTTATGGAAACTGTTTTTAGTTTGCTTAAATTATTTCCTCCTTCTGAAGCCGGCGGGATGTTATAAATTAACATTAATATTGGTAATTTCTAGAATTTCCCCCATTTCTATTAGTTTAATAGTCGAGGAGGCTGAAAGATGGGGGGCGGGGGGTTGACATATAGGCCTACGCTTAAACATCTGGCAAGGAGTGCAGGTCTACCTAACATCATTTTTAATTAGCATTAGCATTTTTCTTCTAATAATACATTAGCAGCAATTTTTATTTTCCAAACTATGTTCTCGAAAACCCGGTCATCATATTTCGTTGATTAGAGTCAGGAGTTCTTGCTTCTGAGCACTAGCATAGCGGCAGGGCGACGTACATGACAAAATATCGGGCACAACTGAAATTTGCAAAACAATATACAAAAATGAAAACAAACATCTGATATTCGGAAACAAGGTAGGCTATTCTATGCCACAAGTCAAATAAATTGGCCTACACCTCCCATTTATTTTCACAAACGTCGTATAAATATATCTAATCAGTACATAACATAGTTGCAGCCAAATTTGGCCAAGTTTTAGCAGCAGGGATTTGTTGTGCCGTTTCATTTCCCACTTGCAGAGAATGAATGCAATGGGACTGTACGGGAGATACTGCGAGAAACGCGGCGACTCGGCGGATCGATGAAGACCATTATAACGAACCATTGTGCGAGACCAATTTGCCTTACAAAACTCCCAGTTTCATTTCTTGAAAGTCGTTGCTAATCTTTATATTCAGCAAAAATCGAATGAAGAATAAATTGTTATCTTTCAATTACACTCTCGGACGCTGGACCTATTATTCTAGTTAGTGATAAAATAAAAACATTACTCACCCTGTCTCGCGCTTGATGGGACAATCTCGGGCAAAGGCTACCTTCAACAGCGGGCCTTTATTTAATTAGAGTTCCCCTAATTTGTTTTTAGTTACTTCACAAATTCTCGGGTTGGGAATTAATCAATTATACTGGGTTGACTGTCTCATAAACAGGTACAACGTTACTCGGGAATGTTTTAACGCGCCACTTACATTTTATAGTTAAAGTAGCAGTATGCAAGTAAGTTTTGCTATTCTACACGGCAGAAATGTGCAACATGCATACAGACAATCATACAATTACGACTACAGAAACAAAAAATACGCATTTTCATCGCTATTGTTGTTTCTGTTCGTACCATTAATGGTGACGATGACAAAAAAAAATTCGGGGGGATGATGGGGGGACCGATTATTATTATTCGAACACATTAATTAAACTTCACGAATATATTTACCCTTTAATAAATTTACATAATTAGTATTTGAATTACAATTAAATTAATACATTTTTATAAACTTGTATTAATTATTACAGCGCGGCTCGTTATTATTCTATTGCTTTTGACAGTACAGTCGTTTAATATGAAAACGTAGAATAAATGTTACAAGTTGAGTACCATCCTTGTTAAACACAAGATGGAACTTAACGTTTAACTTTTAACTCGAAATTGTTGTGTTTTGTTGCCCTCTTCTGGTGGAAATATTGGCAAATCATTGCACAAGACGTTGCTGTGTCAGTGCGATACATTTTGCAATATAGAAGTTAAAAGTTATACCGTACTTGCACAGGCGCGGTAGTGCACGACTTGCCAGTGATAAAGAAACACTTGTTTATATAAAAAATAATTAATGTTATCCATCTGTGCACGCAGGGTCCACGTGTTCGCGGTGATCCGTAACCTGTCCCAGGAAATATATTACTTCGCAACGAAGGTTACGGTCTATCTTTATGCAGTAGGGAATTAGTACACAAGACATTCGCAAATTAAGCATGATTTGGATTCATAGAGTCACCTAAGGAATGTGCTTTTATGCTTTGAAGGAAAGCAGAGACAGACATTTTAAAAAGAGCACATTACATTTATATGAAATATACCAAGGCGCAAAAGGCCGAATTAAAAACTATTAAGTAATGTAGGGCTATATTTAAAAGAGAGAGTCTGTGTATGTTTATGGCAAGACTTGCTTATCTTCTAAGCAGGGGCGAATTAATGAACGGATTTTAAAAAACACATTATTTAGTAATACTGACCCCTAAACCTCACAGCTGCAACTGCAACACAGCAAGCCACGTTTAATCTGATTAAGTACATTCCCGAGGCCTCTAACATTATACTGAGACACAAGAAGAAAATGATTAAGTTGCTAATAAAGCTGTTCAAGACTAGTTTCTCCGGCCGCTAATGATAATTAACATGCAAATGAGCTCTGGGACACAGGAGTGGCACTGTGGTCCTCAGTTTGTTACTAGCTTAATTACTGTTTGAACGGTCCAACGTCAGGGTTATGAATGGTAGCATTCCAGGTAATGGGCAGAACAATAATTAGGGTTATGACACGTAAAGAAATTTGTTTTGCTTCTTTACAGCAGCCCGAGCCTGGTAATCAATCGAAATATACCGTGGTGTGCTGTGCTGCCTGATCGGTGTGTGATAAAAATGGAACAACGGCAGCGGAGACAATTCCCTGTAGATCTGGCCTCCATTGTTTCTCCATCAAGCGATCTGCCTGATTGATCATGCAGGGGTAATGAAAGCCGACGGAGAAAACGGGCAGGACAACTTGGAGCACCTGCGATCCACTCCAGGACAGACTACCACTGAGCCACAGCGCGAAGAAAATATATATACCTGGTTCAATAAAAATGAACCGTTTTGCATTTAAATCACTGAAGCTCGTAGGCCTATTTCACGACGGGGGCCCACACACGTGTTTAAATTTAAAAATTTGAACAAATATTAGGTTTTCATTAGCACCTCGCGCATTTTTCAGCTCTGCCATGCAACACTAACTTCCTAATTAAAAAATCCCTTAATTGGTTTTCTTTAATTAAGTATTACATTATAATTTACACCACTTGACAGCTGTCAAGCGCCACGGAATAATTTAAGGCAGAGAATATTCATTTTAAATGACTTTTAAAAACAAGCTGGCAACGCTGGGAGATTTGACATTAAATACCATTACTTTCGTATTTAATTAACCACCCTTGAGCGGTAAATAAATGTTAATCAACAGAAAGCAGCGATGAGGCCATAACACAATGTACTGAAAAGTAAGCTTAAGTCGGGTTAGTATGGAGTACAGCAATGTGTTTATTTGCTCTTAACAAACTTTACCGGGGGGGAATCTTATTTAATGGAATACGTTTATGAGCTGAGAAACGTGGCCAGAGAGAACTCTCTCATTCCACAAAGAATCTCAGAATTTAAAGATCTAAATATCGCGAGGTACGTCATTGCTGCGGGAGCGCTGCTAGTCTGCGGTAAGGAGGCCGCTGGAGAGAACCCCCTCCGGACGCCAGGAGGCAGTGGGAAACACGGGGCCGGGACCAGCTTACTCGGGACCACTAGGCTATGTGGGTCTTGGACTTTGGGAGGAAGTAATTACATTCAGTGCGTTTCTTTTAGACAAGACTACTTGTAAATAGTACCTGGTTGGGGCACTTACATTAAATCAAGAACCACAAGTTTCCAGTTGCCGTTTCTAAATCTTTATTGTCGTTTTCCTTACATTTGGCCTGAAGGCAATGGGTTATAATGGTTACTGAATACATGTTACAATCATACATGTACAGTGACTCGGTCAGAACAGACTCGGTATTGATTGGCGAAAAGTTCCAAAAGCAAAAATATATAATGCATGTTTTCATCGTGAAGACGTTTCGGAAGAATTTTAATCACTTCGTGCAGACCACCGATGCATCAAGAGGAAAAAAAAAAACGGCCACCACTGCACTTTAACAGCTTGAAGCTTGGTCTAACAGACCTGCCATAAATACATTTGAGCCACACTAGTTGATCAACTATAAACTATCGCTACAGAAACGGGTTATTTTATAGGCCTACCTATTTAGCAAGTATTGGGCAACGGGCGTTTTTAGTCAAATTTTATTCGGAATTCACTGAAACAGAGACCAGTAATCTGTCAATAGCTCACCAAATATATAGTTTAAAAAATCAATCGTGATAACCCGTTTTGCAGCCCTTTCCACATCAGTAGTGATCGTATAACATCCTTTCATTTATATTATGACCGATTTACTTGGAATTTGTTTAACATGGGATTTAAAGAGATTTAGCTGGACTACGCTCATTAATACGGTGCTCTTTTCCCATGGAAAATGTTTTTTCCATACGCATGACTTTTACTTCTAAATACCATCTTAATGTCGTTCCGTCTTTTAAAGAAAGCAACCACCCGATAAAGCTGACAGTCCGACAATGAACATGCTACCCAGGCTACCTTGGTACTTACGCGATCGAAGCGCTGCCGCTGTAACACGTGACCAATGCAAACAACACGCCGTACTTACGTCAATGGATGTGATACGATGGCGGACGTGGTTTGTAGGAATCGCGCATTGACGTTTCCAATGCATGTTAAGACCATCTTAAGACGCGCACTGATCTCAAACAAATCAACGATAAATGTTCCTTATAATGCTCAATCGGGCGACCATCTTCACAATACAGGTTAAGCATACATCTATTTAAAAAAGGGGGAAAAAAACGCAATTCTGCATGCAGGTATATTTAATAATCAGTGCACAGTCTAATAGCAAGACTTAATATTTTCAAGTGACATGAAACGTAATTAAATTATAAACTTTACAACTACAGCTGTAAATTTCAAATCATGTTTAAAGTTTTACAACAAAAATGTATTTACATCTATGCTGATTCTTACATCAGCCTATTACATCTTAAAAGGCATCTTTATACGTAACGAAACTGGCAGAGAAAAAGCATTTTCTTGAGAAATTAATAACACGCTGAATTGTATTTGGTGTATTCTTTTCCTCTAAAAGGCGTGGATAAAATGTATTATCCTTCAAATGATGACAAAAACAAATATTTATACATTTACAGAAGTGGGGGTGTGGTGGAAATTAACAATAAAAAGTGCTTTCTAGAGCCTCCTTCGCAGTATGCGAACTGGCTCGAGACCGCCGGCTAGTCCTCTTAACGCCCCTGCCGCAAGTACTGCTGGGTAAACATGTTCAGCTCGCTGTCCAGCCACCCGGCTTTGTTCCTGAAGAGGGACAGTAAGAAAATGTCAATAAAAGGGGAACGTGCACGCTAGGCTTCACCGTAGGGCACGCAGCTCCCTACACTGAAAATTCCACGCAGAGGGTGAGGAAGATTAGCGCGCAACAGTGCCTGCACTCGACACGTATCCACTAGAGGGTGCTATCACACAAGTCACATTTTGCTTACTTGGGACGGATGGAGCTATGGCCAGAGTGAAACGCAGTAGCCACTGAGACTTCGGTCTCATTTCAAAGCATTTCAGTCACTGCCTCATAGGCCAGCTACATTATCCATAGTCTCTTTACTACATACATGTAAGAATCACAAAGACCACTTATTATGCCAATAACAGTACTTTTGCCCCTAATAAAAGGGCATATACACCACAAACCTAACACTCCTATAAACTCACCTTACAAATCCAAATGCATTTTAAAAACATGGTCAGTCACATACCGGACATTAGGAGTTCCTTCCATAATAAATTACCATAGCACAATGCTTCCCAACCCAGTTTTCAGGGACCCACATACAGTACATGTTTTTGCTGCCTCCTAGGTAGCTGGCAGGGAGCAAAAATGTGAACAGTCCCTCCGAGCTCCCCGTTGGATAGTCTGTGGGCCCCCAAGGGCTGGGTCGGGCCACGGCTAATTCTAATCCTCAACACATTTTGTATAAGGCTTACGGTTGGGGAGGACCTTGACAGGTTTAAGGGGGAGTGGGTGTGGGGGGGGGGGGCAGGCTTCCGTTAGTAACGCTGGGACACCAGACAGCCCGTGGGAAGCAGCCCTGACCGCAGCAGCTTGGCCTTGCTCTGCAGAGCATCCAGCAGCTCAATCTTCCTGTTCAAGTCCTTTATCTCATCTTCCAGGTTCTGCCGGGTCACGTCAACCTGCTGGCAGAGCTGGGCAAAGGTGCCCGCCAGCTCCCTGGGCGCAGACACAGAGGGGAGGCAGACAGACACAGGGAAGCCATCAGATGCAAGTCACAGGTTTCTAATACTGATGGTTCAATGAAGCTTCATGAATGACTCGCTGCATTTTTTGACCCCACTAGATGGCGCTCTCTGTTAAAAAAAAAAAAAAAAGTACTAAAGCAGGGGTCTTTGGTCCCAGAGAGCTACTATCCAGTAGGTTCTCTCTTCTACCTGGCTTCTGATGGCACACCTGGCCCTTACCTGAGAACAGCTGTGGCTCATCAGAAGCCAGCTAAGTACCTACTGGAGCTCTCCGGGACTGGAGTTGGAGACCCCTGATCTAACCCTAACCCCAAAGCTTTGAAAGAGCATCATCTAGTGAGATCAAAAAAGTCAGGAAGTGGTTAATTAAGCTTCATTTAGCAGCCAAAAGCAGCCCGGATACTTTTAAACTCTTTATTCCCCCATTATTAATAAATCATTGCCCATTAATTTCTACTAGTAGAAAACTAGTCTACTTACACAGTACAATGAGGTCAAATGACAAAGAAATGAAATAATAAATATCAAAACTCTGGAAAAAGTACTGAGGATTCCTTCTAGCGGGAATTCATGGTAATACGGAAACATCGAAGGTTCTCTGACCACAACTCCCAGTGCATTCCAGCACTCGTGTAACAGAACTTCAGTCTTCCAAAGCCTGGCAGCCGACACAGGCAGGCCAGCGTTGAGATGTACTCACTGCTGGACCTGGTGGCTGCAGTTGGAGCCGGTGTAGCTGACTATCAGCTGCAGCTTCTCGCTGGCGTAGTCTACGAACTGGCGCTTGAAGGCCCGCTCCTTGGCCTTGGTGGTCCAGGTGAGGCGCTCGTAGACGTAAAGCAGACCGTAGAGGCCGACGGAGAGGGCGATCAGCCGCCAGCCCACTGCCTTCCAGATCTGCGGCAGGGACGGGGGTGCAGGTGTGTCAGGGGAGCCGGGTCCCACCCCCCAGGGGGCATCGGCGTGCTACAGACACGGTGGGGAGGGCGGCATGTCTTACCACGCCCCCGACGACGATGATGCCCATGGACGTCCTGGAGGTGAGGGACGCCAAGCCTGTCACCATGGAGACCATGAGCTCCTCCTGGGTCATGGAGCCTTGGGGGTAGGGGGGCATACTAGTGCTAACAGGGGTGATGGCCAGGGGGCGAGGTACCTGGGGGGGGGAAGGTGGGATTAGTTGATGGAATGATTTTCTATCCTGTGCGATGAGTCACTATCTGCCTGGTGTTGTTCATCACAGACCAGGTGGGATGTAAATGCAACTGGACAGCAGCAGTCCAGGGTCAAGGCTGCCTCATGGTCATTATAGCCCATGAGGGCACGCCTGCTCTCGGCGTACGACTGGTACCTGGTCGTTGTAGCCCATGAGGGCACGCCTGCTCTAGGCGTACGACTGGTACCTGGTCGTTGTAGCCCATGAGGGCACGCCTGCTCTAGGCGTACGACTGGTACCTGGTCGTT
>JABFDZ020000013.1:51422-61514 GCA_019775955.2 Pollimyrus isidori
AAACTAACAGTTTAAGAAGAACCATTCATTGACTCATATTCAGTCTTTTTGTTTTTTTACCCGTGATACAATCAAAATGTCCGACAGGCCCTGTAAGTTTCTTGGATAAGCTATCATGAGATGGCATAAGCAGTTCATTAATCCTGAAGGCTGTTGGGTTATTTCTGTTCTTGGAATGTGAAAATGTGCGGGATCAAGGTGTGGATTTGTCGTCACGGTGATGGGTTTACGCATATCTTTTGGGAGCGGGTTGAGTTTGCTGTGTTCAGCTATAATCTACTGAATCAGGCTGTGTTTGAGGCGGTTTGTGCTGTTGTTTTTTAATCTGATTAAATTAACACAAGCACTTACTGCACAATTGTTGCCTCTTTAATGTGGTGATTTGACAGCCTTCCACTGTCCGGTTTGGATGAATTACACACGGTGCTGACTGCGAACCACAAGGCTGTAAAACCCACTTTCTTTCAAACTTACTTCTTAACCAGTACAAAATTAGCATACTTGGGATAAGTATTTGAAAGTATTTAGTAGGGCTGAGCGATATCATATCGATATTGCATCGCGCATGTGCAATGATCACCCGGGCTTCGGTGCTATATGCATATTCATTTACTCCCACAATTTAAGTAGTTTAGTAGTATGGCTAAAATATTAATGAGGCTTTGTATGACGCCAAAAACTCATCATTATTATAAACTCTGCATATCCTTATGTTTAATAAATGTGTCAGACTTTGAACTGCAAAAAGTACCACCACACCGCCAACGTCTTTTTACGTTGTTTATCCACAAGATCTCCTCTTTTAAAAGATGTTGCGGCTGCTTGTCTTCACCAAAACGTCAGTGCATATTGCACTGAGGTATACAAACCGTAGTGTACCAAACTGTAGTGTACCAAACTGTAGTGTACCAAACTGTAGTGTACCAAACTGTAGTGTACCAAACTGTAGTATAGCAAACCGTAGTGTACCAAACTGTAGTATAGCAAACCGTAGTGTACCAAACCGTAGTGTACCAAACTGTAGTATAGCAAACCGTAGTGTACCAAACTGTAGTGTACCAAACCGTAGTGTACCAAACCGTAGTGTACCAAACCGTAGTGTACCAAACTGTAGTATAGCAAACCGTAGTGTACCAAACCGTAGTGTACCAAACTGTAGTATACCAAACTGTAGTATACCAAACTGTAGTATAGCAAAACAGAATTATGTGGGCTGCTCCGCTAATCCAATTTAAGAAACATAAAGTTTGTACAGATTACTAACTTTTGGGTATCAGAACAACGCACCTCATTAATATTTAAGCCATACTACACATCCGCTTATTAAATTATGGTCAAAAATTTATGTCCGCATAGCACGGAAAAGCCAGCGTCCAGCCAAATGCTTTGTCTGTCATCTGAAGCCCTGGTGATTATTGTGCAGCCCAAGTATTTAGTACTGTATACAAACATAAAGTTAGGTACAGAGTCTCCTGGCAAAGCAGTGATAATATTAACGCCCTTGCTAACTTTCCCACTCATTTTGACAGGGTGATCCCAGTGTGTGACGGCCGTCGGACGCCCCCTTGCAAAGGGACCCCTCCCACACTGGCAGTTGAGCTGCAGTTCGGAGTTTAAGCTGAAGGTTCAGTTACTGCGTTCTTTCCACTGTCCTGTCCTCTGCTCATAATTTTTACCTGGCATCTCAGCCCGGAGTGTCACCTGCCTTGTGCTTCTAGGCCATCATAACCCTGTTCTGGATAAGCTGGTATGGAAAATGGATGGGTGCGGTGATCGTACATTTTCCTCGTCAGATATTGACTCAAATTACAAAATTTTTACTCGCCGATATCAAAAATCAATGATTTCCCTGCAATGGCCAACCGATACACTGCATCTTTGTATGTTGTTTTTGTCTGTGTGATGTTTGGAAATGTCTTTTATTATTAATACTTTTCACAGTTATTTTTCTGGTTGGGCAAGCAGTGTAAGTGCTGCCAGACTTTACCTGCATTGAGTAAGTAGCTGTGTGATTTTTGAGCATAATTATAATCAATGAGCAGTCAGGCTCTTTATCGGCTTGGGCTTGTTTTCGGAGGCAGTTCTGCAGCTGCAATACATGGCAAATAGAACGTGGCGTCTAGAACGCGGCGTCTAGAACGTGTGGCGTCTAGAACGTGTGGCGTCTAGAACGTGTGGCGTCTAGAACGCGGCGTCTAGAACGCGTGGCGTCTAGAACGCGGCGTCTAGAACGTGTGGCGTCTAGAACGTGTGCCGTCTAGAACGCGTGGCGTCTAGAACGCGTGGCGTCTAGAATGGGTGAACAGAACATCTGTCTCTGAGCTGGAATACAGAATGAGCCACTGAAGCGGATTTTTTGGATGTGACGTTGAGGAGGGTGTTTACACTGTAGTGTGTGTGTGTGTGTCTTTGTGTGTGTGTGTCTGTGTGTCTGTGTCTGTGTGTGTGTCTTCCATCATATTTGGCTGCAGTACAGTTGAAGACAAAACATTGCCCCAGCACTGACAGGTGGCTTAGCAGACAGAATGACGGCTGGATATTTGATACTCTCACCTCTGAGGTTTCAGAATTGCAGGATACTGCTGTGTAATTCATTTGTGTAGGTTATGTTGTGTAGGAAATTGCAAGTAAACAACTGCTTAGTTGCTTAATTCAGTGAAGATATCGCAAATATATTGGTTTTATAACATAAGCCATTACTACTTTATATATATATATATATGTATGTATGTATATATATATATATATATATATATATAGACAACAGTAAAAACAGTGGTTTTAACATTGATTTCAAGTAGTGGCAAACTGAAACCCAGATTCTAGCTCTAAATGAGCTGTTCTACATTACAAAATTCATTGCCAAGCAAGCAATCTCATTGGGGATTTAAATTAGTATCACTTTTGACTTTTGCAATAACACAAAACATCAAAGATTTGAGTGCAATATGCCTTTGGCAGCCATTGGTTACTGCAATTTACAGTAAAATGGGAAAACAGAGTCAGTCAAAAAAAAAAATGGACACTTATTAAAAATAAAATGTCTATGTGGAAGACATATACGGATATGTTAATATTGGTTATCAATTGACATTTGTTCTGAAACCAATAAGAGAATTAAGAAGCTTTCTGTAAGCACTGTACTTAATTATGAATGCCAGTGACATGAATGAGTGAGTGTTGCATGTATTCCATGTGCAGGCAGGTATTTAAGAAGCTCTGCTTATCTCACGAACTCCAAAGTGAGGATGAAAGACGCGACATCCCCGGTATCTGGTTGCTTTGCAGGATGTTTCCCTGCATTTCTCTTCCTTCCCTTTGTCCTCCGTTTGTTTGCACTTTACCCACAGAGAGCGGAGGGTCTCTGTGACGTCTGCGGTCTTTGTTTAATCGGCCTCTGACGGCCAGTCGCCATGGACGCGTCGAAATGAAGGAGGTTTGGTGGGAGCCGGCTGGAACCCGTTAGGGAGAAGGACAGCCCCCCGTCCGTAGGGTTACAGACACTGTCATGGCTGGGGGTCTTAACCGCAGGGGCTTGGTTCAAATCCCGGGCGAAGCTGTGATTTTCAGGCCCTTAACTGAAACCTCAATTTGACTCTTTTTTAATGTCGTGTGAGGAGGTGAAGTCGGCAAAGAACAAACGCCTTGTCACACTTTGGAGAAAATAAATAAATAGCACAGAGGCTCACTTTGTGTTTTAAAATGCATGGAGACGATATGAAGAACATCCAGGACATCAGAAAAAGTCATGGAAGCCGCATAGAGAACATTCCAGAAACATTCGATTCGTACTTTAATCTTTTCTTTTTTTTTTTTACCTGGCGATTTATTCGCGATTTGGATAGTTACCCAATCAAAAAATAAAACCTCACACCAGACACTCCTGAATGATTTAATAAAAACCTTTTAAATGTAATTATGTAGCATAAATAAGATTAATAGCTAACAATGCACATTGAAATACATTAACCTAAATAAATTCACTGTAGACTGATAAATCACTGGATGTGCTTGAATTTAATGCCTTTTGTTCTGCTGTGTTACGTTGTGTGGGGTAATTTAATTGCTGTGTGGGTAAGATTATTTGATGTATTAAAGCACCTTTAAGTTTGATTTTAGTTGTAAATTATTTGCATTTTAGTACTGGGATAACCTGCCACAAAAGGTTATCATTTTTTGTCATACATATTTTGTACGTCAATCACTGACGCTGGATGCTCTGTATCATTGCTCACCTAACAGCTGTAAGTACTTGTGTGGGTGTCAGGACGCATGTCCGCTGATTATTGGCTAATGATTTTTACATTTGGGGCACATTCGAATCTGCTTGTTCTGTTTTCAAAAATATAGAAATAAAAGAAAAAAAGCAAAATCTTTGAGAACTGTTCTGTGAATTTACGGTTTTTAAATTCAAATTTTAGAGCATTTAGTTAAATCTAGTATTCTGTTTTAATGTTACATTCATCCCCCTTGGAATTGGTTAATACACACACACATACACACACAGTGGTACATCAGTTCTTGAACTTAATCCGCTCCGGATCGAATCCCAAAGATTTCGAGTTCTGATCTAATTTTTCCCATAAGAAATAATGGAAAACCAATTAATTGGTTTCCGGACCCCCAAAAGTACACATAAATATGTTTTTTAAGCATTTAAACACAAAACGAATAGTTTAAAACAATAAGATCATAAAGATCTTATCCCAACATTACCCCTGTCTCCTCCTCCTGTGTGCCACGCCCCCTCGTTAACCTCGCGTGGGATCCCCACGTGATCAGCTGTTTCTGGTTGTTGTCATTAGTCCTCTGTATTAAGTTCGCATTTGTTTGTTCAAGTTGTTCGACTTTCAAGAAATTGAAGTTCTAGTGAACCGAGAACAGAGATATCACTGTGTGTGTGTGTGTGTGTGTGTGTGTGTGTGTGTGTGTGTGCGTGTGCGTGTGTGCGTGCGTGTGTGTATAAGAAGTCATCACTTTTTGTTTACTACCTAGACATTATACTACCTAGCATATTAAAAGAGAACTTATGAACAATGTAGCATTAAGAAGGCTTCAGGAAACAAACGCGTAGTTTCTTTAATCTATTAGTATGAGAATTTGTTGTCTGGAGGATCCCTGGTGGTAGATTTTGCCAAGCGGGCCCCCAGTAGTTTTTTGGGGGCCCTATACAATGTTGGGGCCCCTGATTCTGCCAGGCTGTCCATATCCCTCCTACACCCCTGCACATGACATTGTTTCTTAATTGTCAAGGTTAACTGCTCTCATAATTCAAACATCTTCATCTACATTCTCAACATTTTACACACTGAATTCTGACCTAAAACGCCAGGTGTTGTTCCTGCTCTGTGTTATGTGTGTCCATTTAGCTATTTCATCAGAAAATACCGCTGATCTGGGTCACCATGAGAAAATCCTCCCATCTGCTCCAAGAGGCTGTTTTGGCACGGAGGACTGCATTTGTCTCCAAGCTGTATGAGGAAATATTTTTGCCTGTCCATCATTTATGCTGCCATCAGTTCTTACAGCATCGCCCAATGCAGAGCCTCCTATAGCCGGCACCGTCGGTCCATGGGCGGCATTACGGTGTCTGGAACGATGACCCGCGCATCTTCTACACATCGTTACATTGTTTGTACATTTTACTCATCCAACTTCGCATCTTTTTCACTTTAATCAGTACATCTATCCACGTCGGTACATTTTATTTTAATGATTGCACCCTCATTTATTCTCGTATTTATTTTTTCCGCTTTCCTGCATGCGTCTTTTATTTTTTTGCTCCCTAATACCCACATTGTTCCCCAAGGCTCCTGTCTGTGTCTCCTCTCTGTTTCTTTTAGCCCCTAATATAAATGTTTTCGTATAGCCTACATTAAGTTGTGAGAGAGATCAAGTTTCTGCGCCCATTTCTGTGCCGTGATTCTGTTTCTACACTGCATTATCTATATTCTCTAGTACATCTGGATATTCTAGCACGACAAAAAATACATGTAAATATCTGCCGAATACATTAGGTTATTTGTTAATATTATTTATATGTCTCCGAAACTTACCTCTATTAACTATAGGCCTATATTGCGTTTTGCCATGGGAATAAGACAAATCGTGTTATATATTTACAGCAACACGTGAGTATTTATAAACAGGTAATAATAATTACTCACCCTGCCTGACCGATAATAATCCCTCACATAAAATGCTGGAGTGGCGGACGCGGGCTGTTCCCGTTTCATCTTACTAATAGGCCTAATTATGGGGGTTCGTAAGTGTGCCTCAGGCACCTGACAGCAGACGGGCTGTCCTTGGGTAATATTTATTTCTGGGGGTGGGTTGGGGGGGGGACGCTATAGGCCTATGATCCAAATCAAACTGGCCGTTCATCCATTCAAAAGAAACGTTAATACTCTTTACGGCCATATATTCCAACCCGTAAAGGTGAATCTCATGTCCTCAGTGGACTGTTTCGCCTCTGGAAACTTGTCCTCGGCTTCGCTGAAAGGAACATTAACAAAAATTCAGCGAGGCAGAGGCAAAGCAAAAGAAAGAGCTACAGCAAAGACTCCGCGCCTGCCTGAGAGTGACTGTGAAATCTGCAGGTAATGGTTTGTTTTGGTCCTTACTTTGGATATTATATCGCTATGTATAAAGATAATTAAAATACAACAAGCGGCAGCTACATGATACATTTGATAAATGTCTGTTTTTCTGTTTAAGTCAATGTTTTGTTTTCTGTTTAGATACAATATAAAATTCACATCGTATATTTTGTTTATACGTATAATATGTATAATATTTCTGTTAAAAAGGCTTACCGAAGAGTTAAACGTTTGAAGTTATATAGGGTTGCGTGTTACAGTTTTATATTATTAAAAGTTTATACATTATATCAAAAATATTTTCTAGTAGCACTACTCCTAAAAAAATCTTAGTCATAATATTAAAAATTGCAACAAAAATCGATATTTTAGTACCTAGTGCTACATTAACCTACGCTGTTTGTTTAAAATAGTCACTATTTATCATAATTATAGGCCTTACAATTTTTTTCAATAGTCAATCCGTTATTATTTATTGGTAAATGGAAATTTAAAACGGGTGATACGCTGTAAACGGTGTTTACCTTTTAGTTTTTTTAATTCGATAGAATTCAAGATCATTGTGTTATTTAATCTTATCTCACGTTGTGATTGAGATGATTGAATTATTGTTTTACAGTGCAATAAAATTAAGATCAGAATATAATTGTTTAGTTTTTAGACTGATTGTTAAATTTGTAATAGAATATTAACTTTGTTTCGTTTGCCTGTTTAGGAAATAGGCCTACCTGAAATGTGAAAACGCGCTGTGACCCTTCGCTAATTTCCTTACTTCCTATCCCTTAGGTGTTCGCCCTCGTCGGGATCGGGCAGCAGCCGCACGGTTCTCCGTATTCTTACCGCCTGTCTGCTCTCCTTTCTTTCCATTTTGGGGTCTGTGTCTGTGGATGTCAGCGCTAACCTGGAAGCATGGCGAGCCACCGAGGCTGCACTCCATGAGCTCACGTCGTGTAAAGCTAACACCATTTTAGGGCTTATTGGAGAACTTCAAAACATGTGGGAATCGTGTGTGGACCAGAGGAGCAACGCGACTGAACGCGGTCCCTGTATTCGGCGACCATCTGATACTTTTTCCGTGATTGTGCACCTCTGCAAATACATGCCTGTCCCCCATAACTCGCAGGGGCTTCCGTGCAGCGCGGAAACGAATGAGTTTTGTACGCAACTGGGAGACATTCTCTCATTCGTAGATGAGACTGAGCATGCCGACGACATAGGTGTTAATGCGACGATGTACTCTGTCTTTATTTTGAGACTCTTGAGGTATTGGGGAGACCCAGAGGAGGACATCGAAAGAGTCAAGCATAGCGCAATATGGGCCGATGTAATGTCACTTAAATTGTTGGTTGGTGTCCAGGAACTCAGTCGTCAACTAAAAGGGCCCCTGCCGACGGCAGATGAAGGTCTTCGGAACTATTTTTATCAATCTGTGAGCACCTTGTCTTTCGCTAAGTACGTATCAGAAAACCTCCAGGCATGCTGGATGGAGAACATGAGCGTGAGACTGGACTTGACCCCGCCACATGACTCCCCCGTACTGCTGCCCTGGGAGACTTGGATGGCTCTCGGTCGTGTGGGGCAGGCGGTTATTGACAGCCTTGGACACGTACGGGCGTGTTTGCTGGAGAAGGGGCGACAGGCACTAAGGCAGAAATCACGGGACTCGATCTCCAGCTTGAGTTTGAAGATTTGCCTGTTGACCATCGCTTGCCTCATCTATCCAGTAGTGCTGCTCTCCTTCAAACAGATGACGGATTGGATTCAGAACTACGCGCGGAGCTTGAAGGAGAGGACGGAGGACCTAAAGAGGGAGCGGCGTCTAGCCGAGGACCTGCTGCACCAGATGCTCCCCAAATCTGTAGCAAAGCAACTGCGTCAGAGGAAGCACGTCAAAGCCGAGAGTTACGAACAGGTGAAATGCGACACTCTCACTCTGTCCTATGGCGGTATTTCGCATCTTCTTCTGATGAGACGGAGGCTTTTGGTTAATGATGGCGTCTAATAGCCACACTACCAAAATATATTTTTGGCATCTTTCCTTCATTGACTGGGAGTAGATGACACAGTGGTTAAATATTTGGACTGTAATCTAAGGGTTGCCGGTTCAAGCCACCTGCAGCCCTTCCGTATACTAGTGCTGTATCATGCTTTCTAACCCCAACTGAGGTATGTACCTTTGTAAATAGCAAGGTGGGTGGGTATAGATGTGTAGCCTACCTGAATTGCTTGATTCTTTTTTATTGCTACAATTTGGTAGTATACAAAATCTACAAGATACAATCTTACAAGAGAAAACCGTAATGAATATGCGCGCACATTGAATTTATTTGTAGCCTACTTATTGTTCACGTAATTACCGTAATTATGGTTTTACATATTCATTAGTAGATAAAAACAAGTCATACGGAGAAATACAGCAGCTGGATCTAAAAGCTGCCTGTTGTTAACAAATCAGATTCAGGAAGCACAAAATTCACCGGCCATCGATTTTTCAAAAAGGTAAACATTTAAAAACGGTTTTCTTTTCACGAACCCGTATGTTTGTCCCCATCATCCCAAAAGCATATTAGAATTATTTGCGTTTTGTTTTTTTCCGATTTTTTATTTTGTTGAATTGTATATAAAACTGACTATAGACATATGTAAAATAAGGCTTGGCCCAAATTAAAACATTTACAGCAACAAACACGATACTGTTAGGTGTTGCTCTTGCTGTAATTTAGCAACAACTTAGTCCTTTGCAGCACTTAAGGAAGGGGATTTATAAACTTTATTAGACTCCTTTGTACAAAACACAAAGTTTCCATGTCCGCAGATTTAGTTCTTTTGAGATGGAAATTTATATCAAACATCTGAATATACAAAAGGGCACCATGATCACTTAAAACAATACTATAATTTTTCATATTTTATAGATATATATTCCATGTAATTTCCTTAGTTTCACTTCTGTGTGAGGTTATATGATTTTTACATGATAATTAGAGTGATCTAAGACCATATCTATGTTAGTCACATAGCAATCTGCATACTGTATGCTCATACGATCTAAACTCAATGATTTCCTGTATTGGATAGATTGATGATACTTATTGAATTCAATAAATGTTATCAGGAATAAATCATTACATATAATTTATTTATAATTTTATAAATACATTTTGTAGGGATTCACTTACCAAGAAGGTTATAGGAGGCACGGTTAAAATGTTTTTAAAGCAATATGTTAAGCGACCTGGGGTGGTTGTTGACAAACAGTAGGTGTTTACTAGCCTCACTGGGCATCCCTCTGTTTTATAAAACCAGCCCAAAAGCATTAATTCTGTGCTGTGGGCCCATGGAAATGGACACGCTGCGTTTGTTCCCTGCCTCATGCTCTCTGCTTCCTGAGACAGGAAAGTTTTCTACAACCCGGTGCTACATGCACAGTCAGGAAGGATGAATGCATGCTGTGCTTGTTGCATTCGTGCATGAAGGATGGATGCATGCTGTG
>JABFDZ020000013.1:122214-139743 GCA_019775955.2 Pollimyrus isidori
CAGCCGGAGAGGGGAAGGGACGGGGGACAAGGGCGTCAGCCGGAGAGGGGAAGGGACGGGGGACAAGGGCGTCAGCCGGAGAGGGGAAGGGACGGGGGACAAGGGCGTCAGCGGGAGAGGGGAAGGGACGGGGGACAAGGGCACTGGCGGCCCTTTGTGTCACCAGATAATCTACATCTGACGATTTGAGGAAATTTTTCCAAATCAGAACTGAGAGGTGTAATCGTGTCGGACCCTGCATTCCTGCCCAGGACATTTGAACAAATATGCATTTATGAGGATTCTACAATCAAAGCATAACTGTTAACCATTTTAACAGTTTCTATGCACACGATATCATAATATTAATATTAGTCTGTCCAGTAAAAGTTCAGTATTTGCTCATTCAGAAAAAAGCTTAACTGACAGTTTGCATGAACCCCGGGTCTAATGCCACTGTCAGCCAGAGAGGCAGACGAGCTCAGCTCTGCAACCTCACCACTTTCCAGGTGAGGGCCTGGTTCCAGAAAGAGGAGCCCTCCTCCAGGCTGAAGAGCGTGCCCCCGATGGGGGCCCCGAAGGCGGCCGCCACGCCGGCCGCAGCCCCCGCAGACACAAAGTCCCTCTTGTCCCTGCGACGGCACAGAAAGAGTGAGTCACACACGTGACACCATTCGGTGACTCAGCACAGGCTTCAGCCCAGTCACCCAGCAGCCATCTGCTGCTCCTGCCATTTTTACAGGACAACAGGAACACAGAGGCTGACGGCCTGCGCTTCTGACCCGACGGCAGGGCTGGAAGGTTCGGGTCCAGAGAATTCAAATCCAGAACAAGGTTTTGTTTCAACCAACCACTTTATTAGGAAGAGTTACAGTCACAGATACTCAACTGGTTGGTTGAAACGAAACCTTGGTCTGGATTTTTACTCTCTGGACCAGAACCTTCCAGCTCTGCCAGCAGGGTGCAGCTGCTTTGACCTTTACCATGAAAACCCTGCCAGAATAATGACAATCCTCAGGCACTCTAGGGTAGAAGCCAGGAACCCTGGACCAGACAAAGGATTATGGGAAAAGGGATAAATGGAATATTAATAATGACAATAATAGTATCTGGTCAGATAAGTCAGCAAGAATAGTTAAAACTGCTGTGTAAGTCACTTTACGTAAAATGAGCTACAGCAAAAAACCACTGACTAAGCAGTCTGACACTAAGCTACACAATGACTCTCAAATTTAAGACTGTGGGTGTAGCTCTTCTTGGTCGACGTCTAACACACGTTTATAAAGTCAGCAGAGGTACGGCCAGAGAGGATTCTGGGAAGCAGGGGCAGCTCTTCTCGGTCGACGTCTAACACACGTTTATAAAGTCAGCAGAGGTACGGCCAGAGAGGATTCTGGGAAGCTGGGGCAGCTCACCTGTCGCTACGGAAATAGGGGAAGTTAAGGTGGATCATCCGGAATGTGATGCTCTGAAACTAGAAAATGCATGAAGTTAAAATAAAGGCCAAAAAAATTATTTGACTGATACCGTAAAGTACAATGTAACATTACAACAATACAGAAATGATATTATACTCTAGCATGGTAACATTAGTCTACAGTAAACTGCCAAACACTTTCAGTACAAAGTTCTTATATCTTGCATTTCTATCATGTGACCATCCCTTGTCACGTGACCAGAGCTGAGTGAGCAGCGAACGCTGGGTGTACCTGAGGGAGCCCAGCACCCACGATGGCCCCGCTGTGTATCATCGGTCCCTCCTTCCCTACAAAGAGACCTGGAAACAAGAGGACTCAGTTATAACCTGAGAGAGGCAGTGCGTGATTGCTGGGACACTCTCAGCCATGACAGTGATGGGCTCTGCATTTAAATCAACCTGAAAACAGCCCCTGATGCTACCAGTTAACTCCTGACAGCATTAACTCCACCACCTTTGAGCTACACTGACAACCCCTTAGCTAATGAAAAGTGTAAGGGCTGCACTGTACAAAAACGCCCAAGCTCTGCTGAATGGATCTGAGGAGCATTGTATCTCAGCCCACTGCCTTCCACGTAAATAAATAACGCTGCAAAGCCACACAACTGAAGAGCATCTCTCCCTGAAGCAATAAATCAGTTTCCATCTCTGTATGATTGTTGTAGAGAATGTTTGATTCGGCTGCCTCACGGGAACGAGGTGGGGATCAAACACATTTTCATTTCGATCGGTGGGTTAGGGTTACAAAGGATGGTGAGATACCTCCAGAGACGGCGAACAGGACACCGAGGGCCTTGCAGAGGAACGTGCGGAGGCGGACGATGCCGGGAATCTTCACGCCGTTCAGGTAGCTCTTGATCTCGGGGATGCCAGAACCCACCGCTATGGGCTGTAAAGGCAGATGCAGAAGGCTTGAGCTGCAAGTGAGCGTGGGAGACTGCGGGGGGCAAAGACCCCCAATCCCTGAAACCTCAGAAACCACAGCCACAGGTGGGAAGCCAAAAAAGCATCAAACCCGAAAAAAATCAATGTTCACTGAGAGAGAAGATTAAGCGGCAGTCGACCGCGGGAAGGGTTTCGCTCCGACGCTGTACCTCGACGAGAACAAACACGCTGGCGATGAAGACGAAGGCCATGTTGAAGGCTAGCAGCTCCAGCAGAGAAAGGGCCAGGCAGCCTCTCTCGCTGCACTCTGCCACAGCTTTGGACAAGCGAGTCAAGGCGGGACAGAGCGAGGGGGGCACCCGGCGGACCTGGGCGAGCGGGGGTCACATGAGCAGGGAGGCGAGGCTGCAGTTACAGCACGGGCACATCGACCTCCAGAAATCTAACCGCTAGCTGGGTGGAGGCCATTGTGTCATTTACGAAGGATACATCTTCCAACCAGATTAAACTTCAGCTGAGTGAACAGCCTGACGAAGAAGTCCACAAAAAGGCCCACCTGAAAAGAGGCAGACAAGGGCTCACAGATTCCTCCTTCAGAGTCACACATTGCAGCCGCCTGCAGGCCAGGGGCGGCACAGAGGGGTTTAAAACGCAGAACCTTCCCATCGTCATAAACTCTGAATTAAAAAGCACTCACCATGCCGATGGAAACGCCGATCACGAACACCAACATCCACTTCACGGCTTCGTACTTCTTTGCCTTCTATTTTTTTAAGTAAAAACCAGAAAAAAAAGGTACTTTCTTGGCTAAAACATAATACGTATAATGTTGCTGAATACAAGACAATTAAAATGATGTTAAGAGGAGCTACTGCAGCGATTTGACGTGCGTTTTGCCAAAATGGGATTATTTGCCAAAGCTGGGAAGTCATTCAGAATCCTCAACTCAACGGAACATAAACAGAAAACTGAAGTGACTCATAAATGTAACAAAGGAAGATCATCCAAGCCTTCCTTCTAAGTCTGAGTAGTAGGGAGCATGTTTTAGCAGTTAGTATAGATGCCCCAATGAATGCTGGACCCAAGCTGACCTTAAAGACTTTTATAACAGTAGGAGAGACCCCCTCCTCTTAGCCCTTGATACTAAATGTTATAACAACTAACATACATTTTACCATTTAATAAATGTACACTGCATATAACCACACAAAAATTTCTACAGCAAATTTACTATCACAAAAGGGCAGTAAAATCCTTTTATTGCTACTTCATATTTATAGTGCGGCCAATGAAAATGTATTATCACGACTACCTTGTTGTCAATGGCCTCCAGCACGTCGACATATGGCTCATTGATGCACCTGTCGTAGTCCAGGCTCTGCCACGGAAGAACAAGCTCAAAGTCAGCATTTTACTACCCAACACATCTCATGACTGGGAAATAGTTAACATGCTTGTACTTTGGACCACCACAGAATATATATATTATACACACACACACACACACACACACAGATATTACATATATATTACCTCATAATCTTTCCGCGGAAGGATCTCATCTTCATCTTCACGTGTCTCCCCAAGAATTGTCTGGCATCACATCATATTTGAATAAAAAAAGAAAGCATTATATTATGGAAAAAAGATAAAAGCCCATTTAATAATTTTAGATGCGGTTCAAGTTTCTTCGGTGTGGTTGTACTGGGATACCCTCTGGTTCTGAATCATCCATAGAACGTGAAGCCACAAGCCAGGAAACAAACATCATAATGGACCAAAAGTTGCATCACATTCCGTTCATGAATACTATAAGCTATAATGAGGTAATACTATAATGAGCTATAATAATTGTCTGGTTCTGCAGATAACGGTATTCAATACTGAAATAAGAATTAGGATGAAGTTTCAACGGATCAAACCCATTTAGCGTCAGGATCGCGATGGCCAGCCCCATAGTTATACTGCCAAAAAAGCGGGGCATCTGCCAACTAGCTTGCTGATGCATGACTCATGGTTCACTATGCAAGTCATAGTTAACGTGGAATCACCCGTTATTTCGGCTACTTATTAACCTCTTGCTTTCTGTACATTATTAGCTTTTAAAATCCTGCGGCGGTGGCAGTGGAAAAAAACGTTAACTCTGCATTTAACTGCAGACATGCCGTTCTCTTGTAATGTGTAACCAGCAATTCAGGTTGTACTTTTTGCTGTGACAAAACGACTAAGAAACGTCGTTTCCGCACGATATAACATTTCACAGCGAATCATTTATGAGGATAATGAGAACTGGCAACTCAAAATAATCGGATTGCTAGCTGGATACCTAGCGATGCACTGCAGGGTGGAGTTTTCGGAACCATCGACCTAGCTTCATGCTAACCGATTTTTTAAAAAATCCGATAACATACACGTATAAAAGGTGAACACAGCCCTCATCACAAAGTTCTGCGAGTGAACCGCTCGTTCGGCCCAATGTACCAGTTCCTCGGGGGTCCGCGTCTCGCCTTCCCTGCAGCAGCACTGGCAGCACAGACAGCTCCCACAACACGCCATTTTCACCGGCCGATCGGATCCCATTGACAACACACGAGTCATGTGACCCACAGGCCCCTCCCACCTGCTCGTGTTGTCGTCACGTGCCGATGTCGCGAGTTTCTGAAGCGGGAGCGCGCACACGGCGCGACATGTTGGGTTTATTCATGCACCGGGAGACGGCGTACATGTTTTATGCAAGGGGCACATTGTGAGTACCATTAGAGAATAATGTTATTGTACGTAGGGGTTTCCTGCTGTCCGAGTTTTCTTTCTTGTATTTATTGAAAATGCTCGATATACCATGCTACCTCAATACTCGAATTCATTAGAACTCGAATTTCTTAAAAGTCGAACCAACCAGTTTGAAAAAAATAGGGCTCGATCTGAATCTCAGAAGTGTGTACACTGACCTAACATAACTTGTACACGGAAAGAAAGGCTAAAGCTTCAGTCTCAGCCTCGCATTCGCTGTGATAGCACTGTGCATGTTTACATTAACTGAATACATGTATTTGGACAGTAAAAATACATTTAGACAATGAGAGACAGTAACAGTAATCATTATTATATAATAAAATAGGGTTATATTTAAAAAGTAAATATTTCTTATTCATTAAAAAATAATCCAAGCGGGACGGAGACAAAGGCGCAGACGTCAGGGTATCGGGGAATACGAGGTTTAATTACAGGTAAGGCAGGCAAAACGGAGACAGACAATACAATGACCGGAATGGGGAACCAAACTGAAACAAGAACTTAATACAGAAGACTAATGACAACAACTACAAACAGCTGATCACATGGGGATCGCACACGAGGTTAACGAGCGAGCGTGGCACACGGAAGGAGCGGTCGAGAGCAAAACACATTATTTGGATACATTTATTTTCTTACTTTACAAATTACTGATTTGGTAAATGTGTTTAGTACAGTATATGATCTTCTTGTTTTATCCGGTTCATTTTGTGTTTAAATGCTAAAAAAAAACATATTTACGTGTATTTTTTTGAGGCCGAACCAATTAATTGGTTTTCCATTATTTCTTATGGGGAAAATTCATTCACGACTCGAACTTTTTAGGATTTGAACCGGAGTTCTGAAAGGATTAAATTCGAGTTTTGAGGTACCACTGTATTTAATTTGCTATGCGTCTTTTCGTACAGCTGCTGTTTAACAGGTAATTTTTCACTCCAGAATTTCCACGAATTGAATTTCCAAAACATTGCCAACAGCGCTCTCTGCTGGGCCGCTTGAGAATTGTGACCTTTGTGAATTGTAAATCTTGCGACCTATTAGTTAAAAGACACTACCTTGCTTTTCAGTTCCGTAGGTGACTTCTAAGCATCTTTCCACATTTTGTTTGTTATATAAGGGAGGCAGTGCCATGAAATTATCTTGAGTAATAGTACTTATATTTTTAATTAACATATCTTGTAAGCTTGCTGTGTGTAGCACTTTGTTTCAGATATTTTCATAAAATGTAGCCTACTATATTTGTTGTGCTCAACTGACAGCTATGGATGCTGATGTTTGTCAGTATAAGATATGAATTGTGTCATATTTTAAGCAATTCTCGTCCCAGGGTAATGTAAGTACTGCTGCACTATAATGTGTTATTGAACTACATGTGTAAATATCCAGAGATAGGAATCCAGATTCATTGTGTCCTTTGCATTTTACTGAATGTTGAGTTTGGTCTGTCTTTGTAACAAATGCCTTCATGTATTTCTCCTGAAGTATTCCATCAGAAATTTACCCTGCCTATTGAACATCTAGGCTTGGGTGGGGCTACAGTAACACACATCCAAAAATTTTCACGGATGTAAGAACACATACGGCTGGAACCCAGACTAGACTGGCCTTTTGCCGTTTTATATGGGTAGTTGAAAGGAGGATATCGGTTACGCAGCCGTCGTAACCAAGTGGCCGTCAGCCACCGCTGAGCCGGCTTTGGCGTACGCAGAGTACGAGAATCGGCGGCCGGTCACGTGGCCCAATTCCTTCCTTCTCTGATGCATGGGCGGGGTTTAAGTTCTGGCGACGCTTCGGAAATAACCAGTACTGGGACGGCGGCTGATCGTGAGTAGCGTCCCACTGCTGTCTCCGTCTACCCTAGAAATCCAGTGACAGTGGGGAATTATTGGTAATATAGCTTGATTAGAAACCGCTGCAATTCTTTCTGTGAGATGTTACGTGCTTGAAAACAATTTAGCAGTTTAAAAATATATTTGCATGAATGAATGAACACGTGTCCAGCAAAACCATCGGCGTAGCTGTACATGCATGATTTAAATACTTGTTTAGTAGGTTACCGTTTAAAACGATTCCACCGTAAAGTACCGTGATCTTTTATTCTAAGTGAATGTTAGGATCGCATACCATGTGGTATACGTGACTGAGATTTCATTGTTGCCGTGCACTCCGCACGTTATTTTGCACTGCAAACTAGTCAACTTTTAATGTTTAGTTTAATTGCAATATCACTTTTATATTTGTTGTGAAAACACGTATAAATCAGACAGGTGTCATCAGTCGCTTCAGCTTTTGGAGCGCACAAATAACCAATGTATTCAGGGATGGTTGTCTGGACTCCCTAAGGACCTGGCGGAGGGCCGCTGTATCCGTAATATTCAAGAGGATATCCCCCACCCCAACGAAGGGGGTCCAGTTCCCTCGATCCAATTCTGTTCCCAGTTAGATCCTGCGTAACAACATGCGATAGTAATCTCATGTATTTTAAACTTTGCTATTAAAAGATAATGTTTCGACTCGACATTCCGATTTGCTTTTCAGAGATCATTTTGCTCAGTGTGGTATTTCATCGTGCTAACAGCCTCAGATTTGCAGTTGTGCGTGGTGTAAAATTCTAATGTAAAAAGTGCACTTTTCATGTCTGATTAATCAAGATTGTATATATGATTTGAACAAATGCAAGTCATGAAATAGTTGAATAAATTATATTTGGCAATAAACCACTAACGGAGTTAAATCATGCAAGTTTGGACCATTTTGGTTTGTTTTACATTTTGACTGTCTTGAGCTACAGTCATCATTATTACGTCTTAGTGAATACTCGTGAAATGAAGTGCACATTATTGAATACTGAAACTCCGGAAGGTCACGGTGTATTGTTTTGTGTGATAATTGTATATTTATGGTTAAACGTTGCCTACGTGCACATCACATCAGTATTGAATGGCCAGTAGAGAAAAAGTAGCTAGTAATTAGTACGGACATCCTGCTCCATCCCACATTATTTCAGTTAATGATCATTCATTAAGAGCACTGTGACGCTGTGAGGTGTCGTTTATTTACAACTGCTCTCATGAACGCTCTCATGAACGCGCAAGTCAGCTAATCTGCCGATTCTTGTAGACCCTGCCGAGCAGTGCATCATTCAGTGTCAAACTCCATTACACTCTCCCGTGAGTGAGTCACGCTGACCATAAAGTGCAGCTAAGCTAATATTATCCTGCCGTATCTCTCGTGTAAACATAAACACGCGGAACTGAATGTTTTGCCCTTGCATGTTTCTGACGATGTATTATGATGTTTCTGATGTAACACTCGTGGATAATTGAATTTTGCCAGTGAAATACTGCTGTACGAACGTACGAAGAGGCTTCCTTTTGTCATATAGATACAATGACTCGGTATTCAATGACTGTTAAGAATCTGAATCCAAAAGGAATATGCCAGTTTTAATTCTGACCTTCCACTTTCCCTCAGTTAAGAACAGCTGCGGGTTTTCTGTACAGAACTGAGAGATTTAAGTTTTTTTATGAAAGCGATTCAGCTTAAGTACTTTGTTCCTCCTGGAGGTTACCCAGAATCCTTTACCGTTATCACTCCATACACACAGTAAAAAATGACCCACGATGGATTTGGGTGTTACTCTTCCATCGTGTCCTTTGTTCTGATCTTTCTGTAGACAGCCATGGTGAATCAAGTGCAGCGGCTGGATGGCGGCTCCCAGGCCCAGAAGAGCGACTCGAGCGGGGCAAGCAACAGCGGCGGCGAGAGCTCCAAGGACAGCTCCCGCTGCTCCACGCCTGTGCTGGACGCCGACCGCAGCGACCGGCTGCGCGACAAGATGCGGCGCCGCATGGAGTCGGGGGACCGCTGGTTCTCCTTGGAGTTCTTCCCACCGCGAACTTCCAACGGGGCCGTCAACCTCATCTCCAGGTCTGTGGCCCGCTGACTGTCCCGCGGTGCCCTCCGGCTGCCAGCTGCGTGTAGCCCGGGCGCCCGCTGACTGTCCTGCGGTGCCCTCCGGCTGCCAGGCGCGTGTGGCCTGGGCGCCCGCTGACTGTCCTGCTGTGCCCTCCGGCTGCCAGCTGCGTGTGGCCTGGGCGCCCGCTGACTGTCCTGCAGTGCCCTCCGGCTGCCAGGCGCTTGTGGCTTGGGCGCCCGCTGACTGTCCTGCTGTGCCCTCCGGCTGCCAGCTGCGTGTGGCCTGGGCGCCCGCTGACTGTCCCTCAGTGCCCTCTGGCTGCCAGCCGCGTGTGGCCCCGGCGCCCGCTGACTGTCCCTCAGTGCCCTCTGGCTGCCAGCCGTGTGTGGCCCGGGTGCCCGCTGACTGTCCCGCGGTGCCCTCCGGCTGCCAGCCGCGTGTGGCCCGGGCGCCCGCTGACTGTCCCGCGGTGCCCTCCGGCTGCCAGCCGCGTGTGGCCCGGGCGCCCGCTGACTGTTTTGCAGTGCCCTCCGGCTGCCAGCCGCGTGTGGCCCGGGCGCCCGCTGACTGTCCCTCAGTGCCCTCCGGCTGCCAGTCGCTCTCCATTTGCGCTTTTGCAAGCATGCCTGTCATTCTCAAATTACATTCATACCAAGGTGGTTACTAACTATCTACAGTATGTTGGGTTGTTTTTTTTCTTAGAGTAGTCTAAGCTCAGCTATGGGAGGCAAGGCTGTACATCTCCAGGAACCGCTGCTTTCAATGTCTGCTAACACTGCACCTCCATAATGCCTTCATAATACATTCGTAGAACATTCATAAGCAGCAGGTAAGTATATCTCAACACTGTAACATGCCTCAACAGCTTTAAAACACATTAGTAACAAACATTATATGATTATAATGTTTATTATCATATGATGTTTGTTATTAATGTATGTTAAAGCTGTGTGTGATGTCCAGGTGTGTTAAGATGGTAAGGTATACTTACGTGCTGCTTATGAATGTCCGACGAATGCATCATAAAGGCATTATGAAGGTACAGTTAATGTAAAGTGTAACCCAATGTCTTTTAGACGTTTGCGTGAATTGAATGTGTTTCCTCCTACTCAGGTTTGATCGCATGGGCTCAGGTGGGCCTCTCTTCATCGACGTCACCTGGCACCCTGCGGGAGATCCGGGATCCGACAAGGAGACGTCTTCCATGATGATCACCAGCACCGCCGTCAACTACTGCGGCCTGGAGAGCGTCCTGCACCTGACCTGTGCCAACCAGACCAAGGAGCAGATCACGGGTCACCTGGCCAAGGCCAAGCGGCTGGGCCTGAAGAACATCATGGCCCTGCGCGGAGGTGCCCCAGCTCCCGTCGTCTTTTCTAATCCTTTGCTCTCTCTCAGAAAGCCGAATTTAGGAATGAATGATTATCTACGTGCCGCCCTGTAGATCCTGTGGCAGACGTGTGGGAAGAAGAGGAATGCGGCTTCAACTATGCCACCGATCTGGTGAAACACATACGCTGGGAATTTGACGATTACTTTGACATCTGTGTCGCCGGTAGGTTTTAGGCCTTATTGCCGTCGCGAGTTGGCAGATGTCATGTTATAACTTCCGGCTTCAGATTTTGATACAATAAATTAAATGATCCCATTACATAATTATTTTTGCTTGTCAGACATTCTAATTTTGCCTTTTTACAGCTGATGCTTGCAGAGAGTCTGGGGCTAAATGTTGTTCTGAGGAAAATCGTGTGTCGTATGTAACCTTTTCCTAAAATCTGTGAATTGCGAAGGGTACCCCACGGGTCACCCTGAAGCAGAGAGCTATGAGGCGGACCTGAAACACCTGAAGGAGAAGGTGGACGCCGGGGCAGATTTTATCATCACGCAGCTCTTCTTCCGGGCCGAAACCTTCCTCAAGTTCGTCAAGGATTGCAGGGCCATCGGAATTACGTGCCCCATCCTGCCCGGAATCTTTCCTATCCAGGTAAAGAAGAGGCTGGAATGGCTGGAGATGAAAACCCCCATAAACAGAATTACAGAAATGGCTTTTCCAACGGCCGTTTAACTGGACTTCATTTGGGCGTTTCCGCTCTCCCAGGGTTACCAGTCTCTGCGGCAGCTGGTGAAGCTGTCGAAGCTGGAGGTGCCCGATGAGATCACCAGCGTCATCGAGCCCATAAGAGACAACGACGCCGCCATCCGTAACTTCGGCATCCAGCACGCGGTGGGCATGTGCCGGGTGCTGCTGGAGAGCGGCGACATGCCCGGCCTGCACTTCTATACCCTCAACCGCGAGGTGGCCACCATGGAGGTGCTGAAGCAGCTGGGTCTGTGGATCGAGGATCCAAGGTGGGCCGCAGAGCTGCCTCCGTCTCCTCCAGCAGTGTGCCATGCCCTCCCATAGCAGCACTGTAAACGACGCGCTTCCCCGTTTAAAGGCGACCCCTCCCCTGGGCAGTCAGCGCAAACCCCAAGCGCAAGGTGGAGGATGTTAGGCCCATTTTCTGGGCCTCCAGACCTAAGAGCTACATCTACAGGACCCAGGAGTGGGACGAGTTCCCCAACGGGAGGTGGTGAGTAGGAGGGGATGGTTCTAACGGTTTCCATTTGTTTAACATCCTAAATGATTCCCTTGTACATCAGAGGAATAAGTGTGCTTATAGATCAGGGTTATTCAAATCACGGTCCTCGAGGTCCGAGCCCTGCTGGTTTTCCAGCCTTCCTTTACCTGTCAGTCAGGTGTGAAGCCTCTGACCAATCAGAATCAGTGATTATTAAACTACCTACCTGGGAGAACTGAAAACATGGCCTGGATTTGGAATTGAGGTCCAGATTTGAAGAACCCTGTTATAGAAAAATCCAGTAAATCACATGTAAGTATATAGGTGTCAGGTAGCCAACATGGCTACAGGTGCTGCTAGGCTTTCAATTATTGTGTAGAAACAAGGGCAGAATCGTTCCATCAGTTCTGATATAATAGAAACTAGCAAGAAGTTTAGAAAAAGTGCCTCTAGTGCTTCTCATTCAGCCACATCACAATGGAACAAGTGGAACGCAGGCGGTGAGCAGAAGGGTGGCAGGGATGGGTTGGTTTAGGTGTTTCTGAAGGAGGCGAGTATTCAACTGGCAATTGAACGTTGTGTTAAGGTTGTGTGACCTTTTCAAAATACAATCATTGTCTCTTTCAGGGGCAACTCGTCCTCTCCTGCCTTTGGTGAACTGAATGACTATTACCTCTTCTACCTGAAGAGCAAGTCCTCCAAAGATGACCTGCTGAAGATGTGGGGAGAAGAGCTGATGAATGAAGAGAGCGTCTTTGAGGTCTTCACCAATTACATCACGGGGCAGCCTAATGGCTGTGGACACAAGGTGAGGGAGGTTTCCACAGCCAGTCCGCTTCTCAGTCAGGGGAGGCATCGGACTCGGGCAGTACGAAGCCAACAAGGAATGATTGTTGAGCCGTTTAACGCCTTCTGTGTCAGGTAATGTGTTTGCCATGGAACGATGACCCCTTGGCACCTGAGACCAACTTGTTGAAGGATGAGCTGGAAAAGGTGAATCGCCGTGGTATCCTGACCATCAACTCCCAGCCCAACATCAACGGGAAGCCCTCCTCTGATCCCATTGTGGGCTGGGGACCACCTGGAGGATACGTCTTCCAGAAGGTCAGGCAGCACCTCTGCACTGCAGTGTCCAGACGTCCATCCAATGTCCTTGTTGACGTTCAACCTATTTGTTATTTTGCGATTGCTTTCATTACAGATTGTCAGTTCCCACAATTTGTGATTGAAATAGAGCAATGGATTTTTTTTTTTGTATAAATGCACTTTCAGCCTGAAGTTTTTGCAGGCAGCTTAAAAGTGTAAATGGGTATTGGCGGTGATGCAGTGTTGTGTTGGGAATTGACTATCTGATGAACTGGCCCACATCTCCTTTGACGCTCACAGGCATATCTGGAGTTCTTCACATCTAGCGAGAACGTGACTGCTCTTCTTAAAGTGCTGAAAAAATATGAGCCGCGCGTGAACTACCACATCGTTAATGTCCAGGTTAGGCCTCCTCCTCTTTTATGAACCGCTGTCCACAGCACGTTTTCTTTGCGGGGCTCAATGACGCTCTTTTGCTCCTGCTCCAGGGTAAGAATACCACCAACGCCCCAGACCTGCAGCCTAATGCTGTGACCTGGGGCATCTTCCCAGGGAGAGAGATCGTTCAGCCCACTGTGGTGGATCCAGTCAGCTTTATGTACTGGAAGGTACAGCAAGGGCTCTATTGATTCCTTAATTGAGCAGCATACTGTTCAGAGATAAGCTCTATTGACATGAGAAGCATGTTTGGGAAAAGTTTACTTAACTGTAGAGTTCTCTGTTTTTAGTCGGTAAGAAAGTGTTTGGCATTGTTGTGTAATAGTTCTGTCCAAAGGCATAAGTAGAATGAAATGTATATTTTGCCTGTTGTATACATTTTTAGTGCACTGTTGCGTAACATCATAATGGTTGTGATTGGTGCCTGATTACATGGACGGGTTGAGGACGTGTCTGTCATCGACAGGATGAAGCCTTTGGCCTTTGGATTGAGCAGTGGGCCAAGCTGTACGAGGAGGAATCTCCGTCCCGCATGATCATCCAGTACATCCACGACAACTACTACCTGGTCAACCTGGTGGACAATGACTTTCCCTTGGACAGCTGCCTGTGGCGGCTCATTGACGATATGTTTGAGCTATTGGACGCCCCACTGGAAGCCATGGAGTAGCACGCGCCTCACAAACGCCAGTGCTGCAATGAGAGCGGGGCTGGCGAAGCAGGTCCGTGGAGAGCCAATCTGGGTGCGGGTCTTTGGGATCGGCCAGCCAATAAGAGAGGGTCCCCAGGACTGGAGCTGAGAAGTGCTGCTTTATTACTGGCTGATTGAGAGGCCATCCCAGAAACCTGCACCCACACCAGGCCTCCATGGCTCATATGAGGGCATGACCAGCTAGTCATCTACAAACTATTACAGTAGAATATTTATGTTTCAAGTATACAATGCATACCTTTTATCTATAAAAAAAAATCAAGCTTAATGTAGGATTTTAAAAGGGAGCAATGGTTTGGATTGAATGAAGACGCCTCTTTTAGACGCCAGAGTGTATTTTAACAATAACATGCCTTAATGCCTTGCGTACAAAATGTCATGGTCTTTTACAGGAAGCTGTTCAATTCACACTGTGCATTACTTGTGGTTATATTGGCTATATACCTCATTACATATAGTGCCAAAGTGGTATAATATAATATGCCCAAAGTTGTGGTTGAAAAGTATAACTACAGGATTTTGTTCTGTATATTTTTATCAGCTTTTGTATTTATTGTTGCTGTGTTGCTACGTAAATAGTATTGAATAATGTGTGCGTGGCCTCTTTCGTGTTTAAAAATTAATGCGAAGGTGAAAGTCGCAAATGAGTGAATGTGAGTGTTGGAGGCTGAGTCCATGGAGTCTTACTTGAAGTGCGGTTTGTATTGATTTGTGGGATTATAAATGTGTCAGTTTAAAGTCCAAGGCTTCGGCTACCGTTACATGCTGATGGATATCATTGGCTGTCTTTACGAGGGGACACCAATCCGTTTACAGGTGCCATCACAGACCGTGCTATGATTGGAGATCCTCATCAGAAAATTCTTCCTGGTCCTGCAGCTGAGGAAAATGATAGAGTATCCTTATGTACACACTGGCGATTATACAAAACCAGTAAATCTTATCTTCTGAACTTAATAACTCTGTGCCGCCCACTAACGACCTCCTGGGCTGAGTGCAAGTTCTGCAGAAGTTCATCTTGGCCCCGATGACTTGGCGGTCTTGCGTGAAGATGGCACGTCCCCTACTAGCTCCTTCTGTCCCTGTAATTCTGCTGCTTGATCTGGAAATTCTGGCTCACTCAGCCAGAGACCTGCCTGGCACAGCTTCCTAACTCGCTGAGTGAGACGTCGCCCCCATGTCAGCTTCGTCTGAGGAGATTGCTGAAGTTGGACTTGAATGGGGACCGTACCATCATGGGCCAGGAGACGGGGGGGGCTACGCAAGGATTTTCTGAAAATGGCAGCAGGGTGAGAAGAGCAGGAAGGCAGCGTTCCCAGTCAGGTCCTGGCCTCTTCGATGGCTGAAAGGCTCTGCTTCCACAGCCTGGTGGCCATCATGCAACTGCTGACCTCCACAGACAACTTGCGGGTGTTGAACACGACAGATGGTCAGATTCCAGGAGCGGACAAAGTTTGGCTGTTGGGAGCAGCTGTCTTGACATGTGCTGCGTTGATAAATTCATAGTTTAATGGCCCTTTTGGCCAGAAACAAACGCTTCCTTTAAGCGACAGAACGTGCCATCGGCCCCGAGTGTCCAGCCTGTGGGAGAAGTATTTATTTTTTTATGGGAAATGGAAAATGCGACAAGGTGTTGCCTCAGTTTCAGGGTTTGATGTCTGCTGGTGAAGTCGAAAAAGAGGGCAAGTGAAGAAGCGCAGAGGCATTTCAGTGGAGCAATCAAACTGTGCGGGTCCAGGATTCTGCAGGGTAGCATGTGGGCGCCTCTGAGGTATCTGCTGGTCCCCGGCCAGGCCTGCCGCAGAATGGGGTCTATTTTTATACACCGGAGCGTCCTGCAACAGGACGGGCCTCTGCTGGCTGAGCGATCGCGCCGATAACGCTCCGTACGTGTGAAAACGAAGATTGCGGGAGCAAAATCGGTAGAAGCGCAACGATTGTTGTGAATGAGATATAAGTGCTCGGCGGGGGGCTGTAAACTCCTGGCGATCGGCACTGCGCAGGGAGCTTGCTGGGGAGGGATGGAGAGAGCAAACTGCACGAACCCCATGAACCGGGGGCACTGGGCTCCGCCCACTGGATGGCTGCATGCTGCTTGTGGAGGAGTCTGTGCTCTGCTGTTAACTGGGCCAAAGGGCACGGCTCTGCCAGGCGCAATAACGCGTTCCGGGAAAGCCGAGTTATTCCGCTCCGTGTCTTGTGGTCGTCAGCAACGTTTTATGCTCATTTTTTACTCTGTGTTCATGTGTTTTATTGTTTTAGTGATCCAGGCATGTAGTGCTGCAAGCTTTCTGTTTCTCTGTTTAAGAAAGTTCTTTTGATTTTGCCCTAAAACAAAAATGGGTAGCAAAGACCACAAGTAGTGCGGTATTCCCCCAACTTCTCAGGCAAGCAAAGGGGCCCCAGGCAGCCAAAGGGTGGCGCTATAGTACGTTTAATGTTAAGCCTATTTCTCTTGAATTGTGAGTCATACAGTAGAAATTTGCCAGAATCCCTGATTTATTGCAAGCTAAGCTCTATTATAGGCTCCACCAAATTTTTGGCTAATTTGCAAAGAATACTTTTGCAACATCGGCCAATTTACCCAATTTGAACAAATTTCGTTTTGACCAAAACGGGCGGCAGTGTTGCAGGGTTTTTCGATAAGGGGTGCTTCAGCATGTAAACATGCATTTCTAGAACTGCTGGACTGATCCAGACAGCCATTAGCATTCAGCAGCCATTTTACAAGCGAATCACTGGTTAATCTGGCCCAAACTTGGTTGGAGGGTACCTATGCAGACCCTTTCATCTGGACTGGTGCCTTGGTACACAGAGCACTCATGGTACGGCTGGGCCCTAAAGCTGTTTGTGTCATTAGCCACCTAACTAGGACCTAGGAATAACCGTCTTTCACTTTAAATCTCTAAATTCCTAATATTTAAATTCCGTCCAGGTTTTTAGTAGTACTTTAAAAATCGATCTCACCACTTGTGCTTCTGTTGTATATAGAAAAGTGTGAAACCAAACTCGACGCACTTTGATATCAAGTTTTTCATTACTCTTCTCCAAACACACTTAAAACTCATACATTGCCTTGTTCAAGGCTATAACCTTCCTGACCTCATAGGTCAGAGCTTGTTTTATTTTTATTGTTAAAGGCCAAGGACAGATATTAATTCTGTGTTGCATCATCATTAAAGGTTAGAAGGTGACCAGTAAGCTCAGGCTCTCAGCCTTTCCTAGAAACCTCGTCCGATCTGGCTGAGCGGCACCAAGCAAGAAGTGTGTGTGATGCAGGTGGGGCAGGAACAGGAATGGTGCCTTCATCTAACTCGTGGCTGTGTAGGAAAGACTGCCCCTTACACTTTGCATCTGCACATGAAGAACTTTCAATTTGGGATTTTGGTTCAGGGGCGGGTGATGATTCCCTTAAAGGGCCGGTGTGTGTGCAGGATTTTGGTTCAGGGGCGGGTGATGATTCCCTTAAAGGGCCGGTGTGTGTGCAGGTTTTTGGTTCAGGGGCGGGTGATGATTCCCTTAAAGGGCCGGTGTGTGTGCAGGATTTTGGTTCAGGGGCGGTTGATGATTCCCTTAAAGGGCCGGTGTGTGTGCAGGATTTTGGTTCAGGGGCGGGTGATGATTCCCATCAAGTGCCCGGGTGTGTCCAGGTTGTTGGTTCAGGGGCGGGTGATGATTC
>JABFDZ020000013.1:158987-175605 GCA_019775955.2 Pollimyrus isidori
TGGCTCTCTCCTTCGTGCCCCCCTTTGTGGGGCGGGGGGTGCCCACCTTTGGGGGCGGGGGGGGGCAAAAGAATGGGGCGGCCGGCGGGCAAGACAGCACTAGACGTTACACCATCCATTTACCCGACAAGAACTAATCCTGGTCAGGGCACCTAATGCGATGCCAGGAAGCACAGGCCACAAAGCTGGGGCACACCCTGGATGGCATGATGGAAGGGGCACTTCAGCGCTCTTATTCTCACACACACACACACACACACACACACACGATGGCATAATGGAAGGGGCACTTTAGCGCTCATTCTCACACACACACACACACAAAAGCAAACTACGCTCTATTTATAGATGCCAGGTAGGAACTGACTGCATGTCTTTGGGCTGCTGGATAAACTGATATCAATCTATAAATGAATCCTCAGTCAAGCATTACAAGTATCATTTGAAAAATTACTTAATGTACCTGGAAGGCAGATTTCTGTGCAGTTTCCAGTCCTGTCTGGCTCTCTGTCTCTGCCTGAAGTTGCTGAACTGCAGCAGCAGAGTGAGGGTGAGCTGCAGCAGGGAGACCACGCCCAGCGCCCTGTAGCTGCTGCGGATCAGCCGGTCATCGCCGGACATGCCCAGAACACGCAGCTTAGCAGAACAAAGAGGAGGACCCAGTGAGTCATGTCATCCACACACGTTAACCCTGTGTTCATAGTATTTACACAAGATTCAGAGTTTAGTCTTTAACAGACTTTCCTCTCCTCGTATTTGTATTCAAGAAATATGTAGCTTTTCAACAAATGTATTGGACAAATATGTTATATTGTAGTATGAATATATACCAAATTCAAGATTTGTGTTTGGTTTTTAACCAAAAGATACCCATTCATACAGATGCCCTGTCACAGCATTTAAACTGGTACCCGTTGGACTACAAGGCTCCCCCATCTCTGTTGAGTCTCTCAACTCTTTGGACCTCAAAAAAATTTCAAAATGCTTTTCAACATGCTTCTGAAATAACCAGCCTTATTAAAATGAATAAAAACCAGGGCAGGACGCAGACTCAGTCACTTACGTAAGTAATACCAGTTGCCCTCTTGCTGAGGTGGTAAAAGGTCCCACTGAGGTAGAAGATGGCCACGTGGAACCTATGCAGCAGGGTGACGGCCTGCTGGAACACGAGGAGCATCGGCAGCAGGGCCTTCCTCTGGGGTTCTGTGAGCAGCCTCACCAGCCGCCGGATCTGGGCCCGCACATATGAAGCTGGGCTCCACCAATGGCCAGCCTGACCTGGGCTTGCGTGCGACTCCAGATGCTCTTCCTGGAGATCATTTTCCAGGTATACCAAAAGTTTGTCCAGGCAGTAGGGCAGAAAGGTGTGGAGAAAGACCAGAGCAGCTCGACGACTATGGGAGGGTACCCGACATTTGGAGGGGTCCACTTGGACCATGTTAACATACTCCTCGCCCAGAGTCTGGTATCCTAAAAAGAGAGTGGAAAAGTATGTATAAGATCATATGAAACCACGAATAACATTTATATGGACAGGGTGACGTATAGCGTTTCAGGCTTTCCACTGAGTTCTCAGGGGGACCTTATTATTAATATTGTATGCAAGCATTAAAGGTGTGTATTAAATAGGCTCAATATGTCAATTGTGTTTGATGAAAACATTAACTCAAATCGGCTCGTACAAAAGTTCTGTTTAAACAATATATTTAAAAGAAAATTTACACTAACGAGAAACAATTTAGGCTTCCTTACCCGCATATGTTGTTAAACTATAGTATGCAAGATCTGCAAGTAACTCAATCTCTTTTCTCCATTCGAGCCATCTTTTGGATCCTGCATTGGAAATAAAACAAATCAGTACTGTTTTGTAGGCTTACACGTTCTGTGAGTATGTGCAGAACCGCCTTCGCTTTTTTTAGATGACATCTTTGACTTGCCTGCAAACGTCTGGAAGGCTTCGTTGGTGTTATTGCGGAGACAGTTCTGGTAATACTCATCTTTTTGACTCGAGCGAATAAGCTGAGGTTGATTTGCAGGAATAAGAGGCATTTTGTTCAGTGTAGCCTGTAGGAGACGGGTAGCTAGCTAGCTTTTAAATATTTCTCCTACGCATTTCGAAAAACAGACAGTATGCCTATTTTCCAGTTTAAAACGCACATCGTTAGATAATTACTTCAGAACGCGTGAGTATTAAAATACCAACATTAAAGCACGGCACTTCTTAGTTTCAACTTCTTGTCTTCCTTGCCACTATTTGAAAGAGGAGCGCCTGACAACGAATGCTAAATAAACCCTGCTAGGATTAACAGCGCCCCCACCAGGAAGTACGCGCGTAGACCTCCCGGCAGTTATTTTACAGTACACTACTTCATAACTGAAGAACATAGCACACACACAAGCAACTTGCTGTTATTTTAGCTGTATTATTTTCATAATCTTGAATTCTATTTGTACCCAATGTTCATTCTACATAATCTATTAAAAAAACAGTGTTCTTGAGGCTACATAAAATCAGTGTAAAACCGTGTCGCTCACATTTCATAGGGTACGTACTACGCAGAAATCATTTATGTGAGACTTTAATTTGATTCATTTGATTTATTAATGGGTTAAATATCGTAACTGTAATATTAGTATTGTAATTATAGTATTTTAAAATTTTATAGAAAGTACTGAATTTGCAATAATTGAAACTTCTTACAAAAATAACTAAATTATCAGATTAGGTCGTCTTCCTGTATTTATCCTTTTTATTTGATAGTGTATCTCATCGTTAAGTACTGTTCTTGAGTTACCAAGTCTGTGACGATTGATATTGTCCGGGGAACTGGCCGAACCAGTTTCTTTGTTATTTCTATAAAGAAAAATAAAACTTCAGTTTTTTTTTAATCCACCAGGTGAACGCTCGCTTTCTTCCGATGCGAACAGAATACTGCTAGCAACAAGCAAACTAGCCGGTCAGGAAAGTTACTCCCGAATTCCTTGATTAATAAAGACACACACGTTAACTCATCTGTCATTTCCTATAGACAGGGGAGAAATCCCTTTGTGTTTGCCGATAAGTGGGAGGCGGTGAGTTTTTAGTTACTTGCGACTTCTTACAGCTCAAAGTTAGAGACTGGGCGGCGAGCAGACAATTTCCCCTGGGAAATAAGCAGCATTGAAGGAAACGTGCAAAGGTAAGCCTATTACAGTTTCTCTACTTATAATGGTAGTTGGCAATGAATTGACAGATAAAAACAGAGAATCAAAAAGTAGATAGCATGCCTTTATATTAAATTGAGCATTGATTAAACACATGTAGGTATGTCATTTTGGGATGTCTGACTTTGGGTGTCTACATTGGCGAATCTTTGATGACTAAGAATTTGTGATTCCGCAGGGCAACAAAAGCATAGAAATGAATGTGTAAGGTAGTGAAACTTGACAGGTATAAACATAATCGTAATCCTAAATTAGTGTTAGGGTACAGTTGCGTAGGTAGGAAAAGGATGAATTAGGGCTGAATTAATGAACCTGTTTGCAAACCTGAAAATGGTCACATGCAGGTCAGTGAGGTCTGTGCACTGCGACTGGGCATGTGTTGGCCATTCAAAACGCCCCGATTTGTACAAAGAAAAACTGGATTTTTTTCTCATGTCAGTTATTAGTTAAGTATAGATACATTGAATATAAGTAATGTTATTGAAGGAAATGGTTTTGTTTGGAACAGCAGTATGAGTAGCATGTGCAAAACTTGGATAACACATTTGTAAACTGTTAGGAACTCCGTACATTTCAGGAATTGTAAATTATTTCGCATAGTAATAATATCGAGATGGCATGTCATGCACATGCAGTTGTCACATGTATCGCTATGACTGCGATAGTCTGCTAGGTTCAAATCAAAGTTGCAAGAAAACCTTTTTACTCAGTCACAGGAAACAGAATTTAACCAGCCCTGCAGTTTTAATGATGGTACCTCGTAATACTTTTCCAAAGAATATAATATTATATGGTATCACGCACTGTTTTATGTAAGATGATGCGGAAAAGCGACCGGGTTTTAGCCGACTTGGGTCAGCTGGTTGGATCGAGTGAGATTTTCAATTCAAAACAAGTCTGGACACACAAGCCCACACATTTACATGCATGTCACAGTTTTATTACAACCTAAATAGTTGGTTGGATTTGCAAACTACCCCAACACTTTTGATGTAGTTTATTTTAGGATTATAATGAAATAATTTAGATTTGCCGCAAGATTTCTTGCGTGACGCCAGTTGCGTGAGACCCTGCTAAGTTTCGTTTCGCTGTGGTGATTTTTTAATTTTTCTTTTCAATACTGACACACGACTGCATTCTCATTCGCTTTTAATGTGAAGTGCTTCCACACAAATTATGCTTTCTTTATAGTTTATATGGATCCGCACCCCCCCCCCCCCCCATGTTATGTTTTAAAATAGCCGATTAATCGAATTTAATCGAGTTATTGTGACAGATGTAGATAAAACTATTAGGAAACATACACGAAAATGAAAATAAACACGGATCTCAATATATTAACCCACGATAACAACGTAAGGCTAGAACAAACCTACAAACATGATGATGAAAAATGCTTTGGTGGCAGGAACGTTCCCAGAGCTTTAGCCAACAGGAAGACGTTGTTACTGTAAATGTTAAAGTACAGTACACAGATTCTATAATTCAACATATATACCTTTCAATTATATATTTTTATTTGTATATTTAATCAAATATATATATATATACATAATGTATTATACATGCACATGACTTTGACCTGTATAACTCCTACTGTACATTTCCTACATTTGCAATCCTTGTGTTTTACTGTATTATTGTGTGTATTATTGTCTGTACCATTGGATGCCAAAATTTCCTTCAGGATGAATGATCGAAGTGTGTGTGTGTATGCCTGTGTGCCTGCGCACGCGTGTGAGTTTGTGTGTGTGTATGTATCATCGTTGAGAAATACTGTTTTATAATAAAATATTAGTGTTATAGGCTTATGTTTACACTGTGAGCACACCATCCAGCCCTGAACCCATGATCTTTGTGTGTAAAACAACAGTGTTCCCCTACCAGGCTTTTAATTTATTTCTTTATTATGAGACTTAGCTGCAGCTGAATTAGTGGGATGACATAACCGATTGATTTTACCCACTGATCTCCCACCAGATCAGATCAAAACATGCAAGAAAGCTGGTGCACTAGACTATGAGAAGAAACACCTTATCACCATCATAAACTTTTTATTGTAGTTACTTTTCCCATAGTAGACCATTGTGTTTGCGCAAACTATAGTCACCATGTTTAATGTGCATTTTCATTTTTAGACCTGTTTAATGTCGCTGTCCCTGTGGATTGCAGTTGCTTTTTTGTGACAGACATGGCTGGAATAGCCAACTGGCACAGCAGAATTTTCCCGGTAAACCGATGGGATTGCGGGGCGGCAAATTTACTGTGATCCCCCGTCCCTCACTCCCTCCCGCTCAGCCAAATGTAGCTTGGGGGACCCCAATGTTCAGCCATGGTAACGGATTTGTTGCAAATACCCTGGCAACATTCGAGGGATATAGGATATGAGGGAGGGGACATATGAGAAATATACACACAGAACAGAAATGAAGCGTTTCGACCAATTAAAGATGCAGATTAAACCAACAGTAATAATCAGGTACAGTGGTCATTTAGGGGCGTGTCCTGTGGTTTCTTTTATTGCCTAACTGGGCAATAATTAACTATGGCAATAAATTTGATTAGTCATATCTGGTAACTGGACACACTACGAATTGCCTTTACTTTGACGTGGCTTACTAAGTAACCTATTTGCTTCGGGTTTCACCCATAGGGCAAGTGGGCGGGGCAAGTGGGCGGGGCAGGTGAGCTCGGGCAGAACTTTGGCCACTGTGGCACAGCTGTGAAGAAGACGGGCTTTGCCGGCATCGCTGTGCACTGCTGGGTCTAACGCTGGATAAAGACACCGTGCGCCGAGCTAGCAGATGCCTAAATGTTGCCATTATTTACGGAGCGAAGCAGGCAGGCTGTGGAAAGCGGCTGCACACAATCGCGCCTTGTTCTGCCGGCCTTGGTTTACAACGGCGCCGAACAGAGGCGCTTTAGTGGGGCTCCGCATGACATCAAATGTAAAGGGAAAGCACAATAAGTCACAGTTCATTGTTGAGAATCTGGACATTATTCTGTTATTTATGCTCGCGCAGTCGCTGAGTAAATCTCATTCACCGAATGGATAAGGGAATGATTTATTATCTGTGGGTGAAAATTGAGGACTGTTTAATTCAGCGTTGAAATTATCTTTTCTTCTAACCATCCCTCACCACACGTCGTATCGTTGCTTAAGAACACTACAGTAGATATTTCAGAAATGCACATGCACCTATTTATTAATCTTTAATATGTATTATGCCTGCTTCAGTTAATATGAACTCTTTTCGTGTTTTTTGTAAGGAGCGGTGTTGCTTCAGTAGAAGTAGCCAAAAACGATTTCCATGAAAATGTGGTGGATATGCAGTCATACCATTGAATGACACTGAGTAAATTATGCAGGATTTTAACCTTTGCACATCCAGATATTTCACTCAGAATTATTATTAAATGATTATAATAATTTGTTAAGTCAAACATGTTACATACATTACAGCAGCAGTTATCAATCCTGTTCCGGCCCCCCACCCTCCAGAATGGTCCCCTTCCGGCCCACACTGCTCTGAACCTGCCACATTGATTATTAGCTATTAAGGACCATAATAGCCTGAATACGGTAAGGTTACAATGAAAATATTCTGCTGGGGGGCGCTAGGATCTGGACTAAGAACCACTGCACTAGAAGATTATGGCCCATGTATTCATTTAGTGTTTAAAAAAAGAAAATAACCTTTTAATTTTACAGTAATATGAAGGGTAGATTGGAGAAGTTTACTGAATCTTTTTTGTGTCATCAGAGTGAGCATGAGTTGTGAATGAGCTGGTCTCTGATGGCTCTGCTTTGACAGGAGCGCTTGGCAGATGGTGTAGGGCTTGTAGGGCTTGTAGGGTTTGTAGGGCTTGTAGGGCTTGTAGGGCTTGTAGGGTTTGTAGGGCTTGTAGGGCTTGTAGGGCTTGTAGGGTTGCCCACTGCAGCAGTAACTTCCATCCACACCTTCGCTGTAGCATAATTAGCGGTTGCTGGGAGGTGTGCGAAGGAGGAGGAGCAAGAGCATCCACCTCAGATAAAGCCTTTCAGATGGCATGAGAGCCCCTGTGTGTGTGTGTGTGTGTGTGTGTGTGTGCGTGTTTGTTTGTGTGTGTGTGTGTCTGTTTGTGTGCGTGTGTGCGTGTCTGTTTGTGTGTGTGTGTGTGCGTGTCTGTTTGTGTGTGTGTGTGTGCGTGTCTGTTTGTGTGTGTGTATGTGTTTGTGCGTGTGTGTGCGTGCATGCGTGTGTGTGTGTGTGCTTTTGTGTGTGCGCGCGCGCGTGTGTGTGCGTTTGTGTGTATGTGTATGTCTGTGTGTGTGTGTGCGTGTGTGGAAGGTACGGACCATCATGCGCCTCAGGCAAAATCTGGCAGGTTGTAGCCAAGTGGGCTGTCGCGGGTCACTGCTGGCCTTGAGAAGGTGAGGGAGATACCCTGGAAGGTGAGCATTTGCTGTTTCGGCACGTTCCACAGGGGCCTGTGATACAGGGCACAGCTTGGAAAGTTTGTTGTACCCTTGAACTTTTAATGGGCGCAACTTATAATAGGTGAGTTGTGAAACTGCAGGGGAGGATGTGGCGATGGTGCATAGCGGAGGGTCAGTCATACCTGGTGTCAGGTGACAGGTGATGCCAAGGACTGTTCCACCCAAATTATGGACCATAGAATGATAGGACCATAAAGTATCTGAAAGATACAAAAAATAAAACAGAATCTATGTAAGATAATGAAAGTTTCACTAGTTACCAGTGTGTTAGTTTTTGCTGTTTAGTGCTGAGAGACCTGCTTTCATACCTCAGTGTTGTGTTTGACTGGTATCTGTGTTGGCTGAGAGACCTGCTTTCATACCTCAGTGTTGTGTTTGACTGGTATCTGTGTCTCTGCCTTGCTGAGGACTGAGGTGTACATTTACAGACCGTTAATGGGCTGAACTGCATATGAGGAATACCTCACTGCACACTCGACATAATGCTGCTGTCTTCCAAGCTCAGATATCCTCTTAGTCTGGTGCAGGAGCCACCCTCGAGTCTCCAGGTCTCGTTGTGCTGCGGGGTTAGCAGAGAGGGCCAGGGGACGGCAGTAAATCACTGGAAAGACCATGCAGGCAGGAAACACCCTCCGGTTTGTGTCATTTACGAGGTTTATGTTACGGGACAAGACACTCTGGCGCAGTACAAGCGCCACACTCTAACTGCACAGCCAGTGAAAACGTGAAGTGTTGGATTGCACACGTCAATCACGGCAAAATAACGATGACAAGAGGCCCTTAGGTGTCAGTCCTACTCGCATTCCGTGGAATCGATCGGCTAAGCTGCCGTTTCAGTCTGATTAACCCTAACAAATACACCCCCGGTTAATTGCCTGTATTGCATATATAGGTGCTTCCTGAATCCCAATGGATGCTGGAGGGCAGCCATTTTGTCATGCGCCGTCAGGTCTACTCTGAATTTACTTCAGGGGCAGACTTGAAGAATGGTTTTTGTAATATCCGAAGCAGCTCCTGAAACTGGAAAATAATGTCCTGTTTTATTGGCAATGTTTGGAAATACGAATGAAGTTTTATTAGACATTTAACCTTGAATGGAGAGAAACGTTGAAAGTGTGCTCTCTGGCTGAAAAGAAGCCAGACTGGAACCAAATATCCGAACGACATTGCAGGCTCTTTATACAATTTGGGCAATTTAAGACCACATCTGTTCTATCTGAGATTGTATCTGCCAGTCTCCACTGCAGATTACATCTGTCATCAGCGGGACTTAAAAACCCGTCTCCTTGATGGCACAAAAACGCAGATAATCCTTCGCAGAGGACATGATGTGTGATCTTGTAATGGAGAGCGTTCTTATCTACAGAAGAGCTCCCTGTTCCTGCCACATGAAAGGCAGCTGTGATGTTCGCGGGGGTTGGGAGCCGGTGCCCCGTGAATCTGAGGCACGGGGTGGGGTGTGTTTTAAAGCACTACTTCCCCTTCCCAGTAGCGCCGCTTGGGCATCATCAGGTTTTTCCTTTCATGGCGCAGAGAATGAGAACAATCAGAGCAGAATGAGCCGCTGATTGTGTGTTTGCCGCGATCTTGTCATTTATACGTAAATCTCACATCATTCATTTTATTGTGTTCTATGATACCTGAGGAATGTTGTTATGTTGCTGTAGGTTTTCACCCAGAATGGACGGCCCACATTTCTGGTCATCGGCGTGTCCCCTTGTCAGCAGTATTGCAGTTTTTATTGGTGGATTAGAAGTGTCATAGTTTACACGGTTTACGTAAAATTAAGGTAGTCTTTTCTTTCGGTGGATTCTCCCAGTGACATACGTGTGTCTTGCCTTGAAAAGACCAATTCATGCGTGAGCTCTTTCGGTTGCAGACGAGGGCACGTAACATAAATTTTGTCTCCAGGAGTTGGCTGCAGATGACTGCCGGCGTCGCACAGGTGGCCCAGATGTTTATGTCTAGCCATGTACATCCACGCACATGTGCAAGATAATAGATTAGGTACCATTAGGTAGCAAAATTTCATAGATCAGTGGGCAATGACGTAAGAGCAGAAGAAGAGTAGTTGCTGTTGTTGTACCCGTTTCACTGCAAAGCTTATATTTGTGTTTGTACATCTGCCCTCTGCTGGTCTGGTGGAATATCACCGCTGTATGGGTGCACCAACCGCGACCATCAGCATCCATGGCCAAATGCAATATGAATACAATCTGCCACAGGGACGGCCATCGACCGCGGGCCCAAGAGCATGCAGAAGCGCATGTGGAAAAGTGAAATACGAACTAGGCTTAAAGAAGGCTTTCCGGCCCTTCTGCTATCCACGGCAAATGTCATTCAAGATAAGATCTTCATATTAATGTCACTTGATTCTCATAAATGGATCTTAAATACCCTGACATTTTATCAATATTTGTGAAAATTGGGGCTTTTGCACTAGGAAAAAGATGTTTACATTTTTCATGAACTTTTGTGCCCTAACACAGCTAGTAAGGATTTCACTTTGATTAATTAATTACACTGCGAGTCCCCCCGGCGATTGCACCTGACTGACTGAGCTAATGTGTTCCGTTCTGCTTAGTGCCACAGATGAATGTGTGAGTTTTTTTAATTATCTAAAAAGAGCATGTAACCGTCTTCTCAGGGAGCATCAGTTAAGACCACAAATTGATGTAATCATACCAAGCCCTGTTTGTGCTAGCCTGTCTGCTTAATTAAAACAGCAGGCATCAAACAAGCGTACATGGAGGTGAGGTGTAAGTATAGGCTACGCCCAGTCTGGGGGCAGGCTGCTGGCGGTCTCTGGGCCCGGGTCATGTGAGCGGTTGTCAGGTGTTACCCCCAGGCACGGTCTGGGTCCTGAGTCGGCATGCTGATGTATACCAATAGCAGTCGGAACACCTGTTCCACCTTTTCCGAACAACTGAATGTTTTAGCAGCCTGATAAACAGTGCTGGCCTGTGGCCTGTTATCTAAAAGCCATCCGTCAGCATGGCCCCTCCAGCAGGATCGTGAGGAAGCCTCGCCGTGGGTGGGACGCGGCCGCGTTTCCGCTCCCCGCTCTTGCACAACCCCCCCAGGCTCGCCGGAGTTGAGGTGGTGCCGCGGTGGACGCGTCCGGGCCTGCACTCACACCCGCCTGGTGCGCCCTTCCAGATGCGCCTTTCCCTGCCCCTTGTCAGCTCGCCATCTGTGGCCTTCATTTCCCCCACGTTTCCCTCCGGCTCCGCACGCCGTTAATGTCTGTCTGAGTGTGTGTTTGTTTTTAAATGCACATATCGGCGTATTTCTCATTTACGACGTCATTCATCCCGTGTACGGTCGGCTTAGTCTGTGGAATGTGGGGGCGAGAGCCTGTGGACTGTAGGGACTTGTGCCTGTGTACCAGAACAAAACAGAGTGCAGATTAACGTGCCTGAATGGCCCTCTCGCCTTGCTAGTTAACAGGAAGGGGAGGTGCCGCGCTCTCGGGTACCGTCACATCGCGGGTTCATTCAAAAGTCGTACATGCGCTTGGCATTCCAGAACCCCGTTCAAATGTCAAGACGCTTTACCTCGTGGGATTAAAAGGCAGAAAGGATTTAAAAAAACACATCTTTTAATTTAGGCGTCTTTAAATTGCATCTGAAATTTAGAAAAAAAACGACGTGGTGGAAGTAACTTAAATTAACAATAATTGAGCTGTGCAAACAGAGATAATCTCGACGATTGGCTAATGCTGTGAAACGACACGATTAGGTTTTTTTTTTGCACTCACGACGTGAGTAACAGGAAACGTATAACCCTCCATTGTCCTGCTCCGTCCCCGCCACGCCGTGTGCCAGCCGTGCCAGGCTCTCCGGCGGCACTCGGAGCCCGGAGAGATAGATGGGCACGATCCAGCACCTTTCCTGTCCGCGCTGGTTTGGATTCCCGTGCCGTGTCCTCTCCTGGCCCAGTTTCTCTGAGCCGGTCTCTGGTGCAGCAGTGCCCTTACATGCAAGGTGCCCTTCGGCCGACGGGCCCAACGCAGAGGCTACGCCTCCGTGCCGCTTGATCGCTCAACTGCTGCTAGCGCCAGAACCTTCCAATTATTCAATTATAAACTCACCATTTTTATTTATGCCGCCTATATGAAATAATTTTTTTCAGGGCTGCAATGTCTGTAATTGATTACATGCTTGATAAATACATTGACTAATAACCGCAATGAAATCCTTTTCAAAACAGTTTGTGGTTTTGTCTGTTTTAATCAGATATTTTCGTCTGTCCCAAAGGAAGGGCTAACCTGCTGCAACCTGACCTGGTAACTTTGACTCATTTAACCCAGTTTTCTGTGATATAGTAACAGTTGGCTTAACACCCTGGCTTAACACCAGTGCACTGGTGCTGTGGAGAAAAGACTTGGCTCATGAAATATCTGTATTTACACAAAATCAAACGAGACTCTTCATATCGCTGGGGTGTGAAATGCACCCCTTATCGGGACAGTCAAGGTCAGACAGAACAGGTGGTGGGGAGAAGAGGATGATGTCATCCGAATGCCGTCGTCTGAGCAGGTTCTGCGTCACTGACAGCACAGTAGATATTGATAGTGATTTCAGCCGTTGGAGAAATAGTGGAAAAAGGGCAAGTCTGGGTGGGGACACTGTGGGACTGGGGGCGGGGGGGTATGTTAGCCCTAATGGCGAGTTCAAACTGGAGAAACATAGTTGGCAAATAAGGGCGGGAGCTTCCAGTGTCATCACAGCCAGGAGCACGAGGTGTAACACTGGCTGTAATAATTTGCATTCGTTTTTAAAACTTTAATGACCACAGAAACATATAATGCCTTTTTCCAGGTCCCCAGGAGTTGTCCCCTAAATGAATATCCTGTTGTGATAAAGATTTCCGCCGATGCGTATGAAGCAACTAAAAATAATTCTGAAACAGGGTTTATTGACGACATTCTGTGCTGAAAAAAAAGATGAACTGAAAGAATATGAAACGTGTTCTTTTCACCTGTATTCATTCACTTGTAAAGTCTGTATTGTTGTCAGCAATATGCTTTCGTTTGTCCTGTCAGAAATCGGGAGACTTTATTGCCGGTTTGCTTGGTGCCAAACCTGAAGTGCAGCATGATCTCACGGCCGCTTAGCCGAAACACTTCACTGTACACAAAACGCGGAACTGAAGAACACAACAGGAATTGGATATTTACAGGAAACACACTGCAAAGTCGTATGGAAATGGACAAGTTTGTAAAACAGTTTCATGTGCAAATCACTGCAAAGACCAAATGTTACACAAGCACAAAACAAACGATGACCTCAAGCGGTGCAGTAATAAAAACAATTGTTCACAGTAGATCACATTCACCAAGGGAGCAAACAGACACAGGAAGAGGTGAATTGATCCTGGATGACAGGACTTCACTTGTGTGATGGGATTATTGGGAATTTGGGTGAGTTTTTTTAGGAGCTGGATCACTATAGGAAAGAAGCTGTGGGGATGGTATGCAGTGCATGTCTTGTAAGAAGCTGTGTGGATGGTATGCAATGTAAGTCGTGTAAGAAGCTGTGGGGATGGTATGCAGTGCAGGTCGTGTAAGAAGCTGTGGGGATGGTATGCAGTGCAGGTCGTGTAAGAAGCTGTGGGGATGGTATGCAGTGCATGTCGTGTAAGAAGCTGTGGGGATGGTATGCAGTGCAGGTCATGTAAGAAGCTGTGGGGATGGTATGCAGTGCATGTCTTGTAAGAGGCTGTGGGAATGGTATGCAGTGCAGGTCATGTAAGAAGCTGTGGAGATGGTATGCAGTGCAGGTCATGTAAGAAGCTGTGGTGATGGTATGCAGTGCATGTCTTGTAAGAGGCTGTGGGAATGGTATGCAGTGCAGGTCATGTAAGAAGCTGTGGTGATGGTATGCAGTGCAGGTCATGTAAGAAGCTGTGGTGATGGTATGCAGTGTATGTCTTGTAAGACTTGTACCTCTACTGTGCTGGCAGTTTGGGAATCTGAAAAGAATTACAGTGAAAGAAGTAAAGGAAAACAAAGTAAAAAATAAAAACTAAATAAAAAACTTTCAAAACTGTTGATATACATATTGTCTATTTTACAGTGTATGACTGTGTATGTGACCAATAAAACCTGAACTTGGAAAGAACTGGTATATGTTTGCTAACAAACTGCTGTCTGTTTAAAGCTGGCAGTGGTAGCGTAGGCGAGGAATGCTCTGTCGGACAGCATGTTCACTCATGTATGGACTGAACAGGCAATCTAACATCTTGCCTCCTTCCTCACCCCTTCAGGTGCTGCTCGTGGTTTGGCTCCGGACTTCCCACAGCCGGCCTGGGGCTAAGGCGCTCGTTTCGCGAACCCGGCTTATTACAGGGTCATCATCATGCTCAGGAAGATGGGGGCTCTTCTGCTGCCCTGCGCCTTCTAATTTACGCTCCTTAAGCTTGGGACGTCTGCTGTCTGCTGGCCACCCCGCAGCTCCAGGATCCCACCTCAGGCCCAGGCTGGCAGTGATGGCCCTCACCTGCCAGGACCGCTTGGGAATCTGCGGCGATCCATCTCTTTAGTTCTCCTGGTGCACACTTCCAGGTGATGAGATAAGGGGTACTGGGCAGGACCTGCTTGTACAAACACAGATGGATTTTTCCCAAGGCTGCCTGCTCTGCCTGAATTTGTGAAGCCAGATTTGTGTTTTGAGCCTGTTATCTTCAATCTGGAGGGCTTCTTAGGATTTTCTTCTGCTCTTCTCCTGCTGGTAACCATACAACATTTTGGAAAAAGACCTTTCTGGACCTTTTTCAACACCTGCCCTGGGCTGTTGGATCTGTGGGGACTGAGCTATGTCTGTCAAAAAGCCAGACCCCTCTTTGGCTGCCAAGGACTCCATGGAGAGCCAGGATTCCAACTCTGTTGCTGTCAGCCTCTTCCACGCCTTCTTTCTCTCTGCAAACTTCATCGACGTAGGTGAGTGGGGCCAAAACACACCTCTGGGGGGGTTGGGGGTGGGGGATGGCTGTCAGTGTCATTCGGAGAAAAGTCCATGCGGGTATTTGGCAGTGGAAAAATGTACCCATGCAGCGGAAACACCATGTGCCGGTTCCATGTGGAATTATATAAATAAAGAAAATCAGATCGGAAAGATCTTTACTGGCCAGCTACGTCAACCATACAAGGATGTGGTCCATCTGCAGCCATATAGAAGTATATTGCAACTTATCATTAAATGTTTCTCTGTGGTTGGGCTGAAGGTGTCTTGTAAGTTTGCTTTCATTTCCATTGAAAAACAACTTTCAGCTGAAACATTGAGCAACCTGAATTAGCAGCTTCATCTGATTGTAAATTATTTGCAAATTATGCAAAGTATGAAAACATAATAAGGCCAATGTCCTGACTGTGGAGGCTTTCGGAGACTGGTGCGCTGCTGATGGCCTTTGGCCTTCTTGATTAGATAAGCAGAGAAGTTTTACATTTTATTATATGTGGCTAGTGGCACCAAGTAAATGTTTTAGGCCTAAGGGAAAGGTGTACTGCATTTCATATGCATTTCAAAGCAAGTGCAACTTAAGTAAGAAAGTCTAGTAGTCTAGGCATTTCTAGAATTATATGTCTCCTAAGAAATTCAAAAATTATATTTATGGTGCTTCTGGCACCATATATATATATTTTTTATCCCAAAGAAATTATTTAGCGTTTTTTTTGGAGGTGTGTCGGTTTTTGTGCACATTTCATAGAAGATTGTAGTCTGACCACCCTCAGCCTGTCTCCACTCAGACCCTAAGGGCAGTGACCACCCTCACCCTGTCTCCGCTCAGACCCTAAGGGCAGTGACCACCCTCGCCCTGTCTCTGCTCAGACCCTAAGGGCAGTGACCACCCTCGCCCTGTTTCCGCTCAGACCCTAAGGGCAGTGACCACCCTCGCCCTGTCTCTGCTCATACCCTAAGGGCAGTGACCACCCTCAGCCTGTCTCCGCTCAGACCCTAAAGCAGTGGTCTGGCATCCTGCTTTTCTTCAGGATTTGCCAGGGGTTTCTCCCCCTAAACGTCAAACTTCAGAATTGCCGTTGGATAGTAGTTTTACCTTTTGAAATCCAAACATCACTACAGTATTAAAACCAGTCAAACAAAGACTCATGGAAGTAAAAGGCGTTGGTTTTAAGCTTAGGGCTGCCTGGTTCTGTTGACAGATGTGGCGTGGCTTTTGGCATGGCATTATACCTACTACCCCCCCCCCCCCACTCCCGATCTGGAATTCATACAGGACTCATGAGGTGTGTGTTGTATTAAATCAGTCATTCTCAGAGGTGATGTCTGCGATAAAGTGTCCCACCTACTGGTTTATGATAAAAGGGCGTGGCGGGGGCTCTGAGCTGACATACCGCTCCGTAGTGTGTGTGGTGTATACAGTGTATAACTCTCTCATTCCATACAAGCTCATTATGGTGGTTACCTCAGTCCCCCACCCCCCCATTAGAGCTAAGACTAAAGTTTGATTGGTTCTGTCAGTGGGCGAATCCAGTCTCTCGGCATAGGATTGAAGTCAAGGGTGGGGATGCATGATTCATCAAAGGTCACGAGGAATCACAATACCTCAGCCCTGGGGAGAGGTATCTCAACAGCACTCCAGGCATTGACGATCCACAGGTTCTCAGCCCTGGGGAGAGGTATCTCAACAGCACCCCGGGCATTGACGATCCACAGGTTCTCAGCCCTGGGGAGAGGTATCTCAACAGCACTCTGGGCATTGACGATCCACAGGTTCTCAGCCCTGTGGAGAGGCATCTCAACAGCACTCCAGGTGTTGACGATCCACAGGTTCTCAACCCTGGGGAGAGGTATCTCAACTGCACTCCGGGTGTTGATAATCCACAGGTTCTCAGCCCTGGGGAGAGGTATCTCAACTGCACTCCGGGTGTTGATAATCCACAGGTTCTCAGCCCTGGGGAGAGGTATCTCA
>JABFDZ020000013.1:225005-235305 GCA_019775955.2 Pollimyrus isidori
GCGCATGCACACGCATGCACACGCACACACCTGCACACACACACACACACGTACTCACACACACACGCATGCACGCACACGCGCGCACACACACACACGCACACACACACACGCACACACACATGCATGCACGCACACACACACACACACACACACACACACACACACACACACAAAATGCAATAATGGGCTTAGAGCACCGGTTCATGCCATTGTTGAAAAATATGGATATGCATGAAATATGGATTATGCATGGTGGTGAATTTGATTTTGTGTGATATAAAAATCTAGATCCCTGAGTCCATCCCTGATATTGTATTTATGAAGACTCATGTGCACTTGAACATACTAAAGAGGCGTTCAGAATAAAGGACAGGAAGAGAAGTGAGGCCTGGAGTCGCACAGAGGCCCGATTAGTGTGCGCTGCCACTCACTGCCTGCTTTAACCCAATGGAATCCATTGGAGTGACCAGTAGTGACTGTGTTTAAGCAGCCTGGCGATTGGAGCCCTGTTGCTCCCATCATTGGCACACATTAGCATCTTGGTCCAGTCAGCACTGTACACGGAAATATGCATCTGTTGAGTAACAAATCATATTAACCATGCTACCAGTTAAGCCCTGAGAGTCTGCAGAGCAGTGCTTCCCATTCCAGTCCTCGGGAACCCACAGACTGATCAGGTTTTTGCTACAGGAGCTGGGAGGAAGCAAAAATGTGGTCTGTCTGGCAGGGAGCTTGGATGGTGGAAAAACACCATGTGGGCTCCCAAGAACCAGACTGGTAAGCAAAGGAGAAGAATTGGGCACTACCAATCTACCCATCTACCCATCTACCAATCTCTCACCAGGGATCAGTACAGATTGGTTCTTGCATCACCCCTACTGCAAAAAGTATAGAAACTGGCTTTACTCTAACTCTGCAGAGAGGAGACGTGGTGATGAATCGCCAATGTCTGGTTAAGATCGTATTTTGAAAACCATATAAGGACAGATATAGAGTGCACTTTCAGACAGTGTATTCTAGTTCAGATGGTGCCTTTATTGACTTAAAGGTGCCTCTGGCAATCTGTCTGAAAGGCGCATGTGTTTTTCAAGTGTACAGTAGTTCAGGGACATTCCAGCATGTCTGTAACCGCAGAACTTTAACAGCCTTTGCAGTCTTGGTTTAATTCAAGGCGGGAATCCTTTGGGAGACTTTGATCTCATGATTTCCCTTCCACTAGAGGGCGCAGCTGGGAAACACACACATTCATTTGACCTAACTGAAGGTGACATAGATCCATCCAGCAATTATAGAAAACTCTAATAAAAATCCTCGACTTGAGTGACAGTCACTTCTGGATATGTTGAAAACCGGTATTTCGACGGGCGTGTGATTGTCTGTAAAATAAAAATTTAAAAAACAGAAATAATCCTTAAGTTAATAGGAGTCCGTGGAGCCTGAGAGAGATTTTTACGTGGCGGTTATTTTTATAGCATCATTGCCGCCTGTATGGTTTCATTCATGGACGCTGCTGCCTTGAGTTATGGGCTTGATTCGGCACAGCCCAGTAATTTCCAAAAGACGTTCTCATTACAGCATCTTCACGAGGGAATGTTTTCATGGGAACAGTCCTGGCTTTGGCTTGCGCTGAAAGCTTCCCCCGTCTGTCGTTTCTCTGTATCCGCCCTGCTTGTGCCTCTGCCTGCCTTTGTGGCCGCAGCACAAGCCATGTGTGCCTGACGTGTATTTGCATGAGAGTACTTCACTGTCAGTGTTAATGACATGCCAGTCGCCATTCTATACCACCCCTGGTCTAACGGTCCCCTTGGAGAGAGACAGGAAATGAATCCAAGGAACGAGCTCTGATAGACCAACTGCAAAGTCTGGAAATGTGGAAGATGGGCACTGCGCTGTGGCACTGCCACCTAACCAACCGTCTGCACCGAAATTACGGCAGACTCTCGCAAGAAGTTCTTTCATACCTATAAAGTGAAGAGTTCATTAATGTGGTTGGAAAACTTGAGGAGAAATTACACAGGCCCTTCAGTTGAAATATTTAATGGTGATCGTGCATTATGTAAGCTTTCAGGGAATTTGGGCTTCCTGTTTTCTGAGGAGTCCTCGTACCTTGGAGGCAGGACTGTGAGTCGGAGGAGTTTGCCTCGGATTTAACATGCTGGTGACAGCAGTACAGTGTCACTTTTCCACTTTGGTCGATCCTTAATTAGCCTGGAAATTCACAGTATGCTGCAAAGCGGAAAACTATTTAAGAGGGTGCAGAATTTGGACTTGCTGGAAATTAAGTAAAACTGTCACGGCTGGTGATACTGGTCCATTTTTGTTGAGGACCCTGCAATTGCGTTTGCATAGCTGTTAAGAACCAAAGATGAAATGAGGCATAGATCACAACTTTAGAAACAGGCTAGATGAACAAGTGGCACCTCACGTTTGCTTGGTTGCATGTGGAATTCGGTGCAGCCCTGCGTGTGTATGAAGCCTAACGTGCCCTTAATGTGTGAGGGACTTAGTGTGTGACCCATTGAGCGCCCTCTGATGGACACTCCAAGCACCTCCCTGTACCCTGCCAAACACCTCATTCCTCTTGGATCACTGGACCGTAATTGGAAAAGCGGTTAGTGAAAATGCATGGATGGATAGGCATGTTTTCTTCTATGAAAGTGGGTAGTCATTTTAATAAACATCCTTGACCCTCTGATCCGAGAGAGGGGGTTAATCCAAATCCCAGAAATCACTGTTTTATGCTGCTATGCTTTGCAGTCCCTATGATTTATTAGTAGATTATAGTCCAGGGTCACACTTTGGCTGGACGATTTTGCAGTTTTCATCCAGGTCACATAACTTGGTTCTGTTATGCTGGCTATACAATGCAGTGTGTAGGGTATGTATAGAGGCTTAGTAGAGGTACTGTGTGTAGGGTAAGCGTAGAGGCCCAGTGGAGGTAACGTGTGTGGGGTAAGCATAGAGATGCAAGGAAGGTACCGTGTGTGGGGTAAGCGTAGATGCCCCATCGAGGTACCGTGTGTAGGGTAAGCGTAGAGGCCCAATGGAGGTACTGTGTGTAGGGTAAGCGTAGAGGCCCCATCGAGGTACCGTGTGTGGGGTAAGCGTAGAGGCCCAATGGAGGTACCGTGTGTGGGGTAAGCGTAGAGGCCCCATAGTGGTACCGTGTGTTGGGTAAGCGTAGAGGCCCATTGGAGGTACCGTGTGTAGGTTAAGCGTAGAGGCCCAATGGAGGTACCGTGTGTGGGGTAAGCGTAGAGGCCCAATGGAGGTACCATGTGTAGGGTAAGCGTAGAGGCCCAATGGAGGTACTGTGTGTGGGGTAAGCGTAGAGGCCCAATGGAGGTACAATGTGTGGGGTAAGCGTAGAGGCCCAATGGAGGTACCGTGTGTGGGGTAAGCGTAGAGGCCCAATGGAGGTTTCATGTGTGGGGTAAGCGTAGAGGCCCAATGGAGGTACTGTGTGTGGGGTAAGCATAGAGGCCCAGTGGAGGTACTGTGTGTAGGGTAAGTGTAGAGGCCCAGTGGAGGTACTGTGTGTAGGGTAAGTGTAGAGGCCCAATGGAGGTACCGTGTGTAGGATAAGCATAGAGACCCAGTGGAGGTACTGTGGGCCTTTTCCTGATCTGCTTTTATAGAAATCACTATTTCATATTTTTCGTACCTGACATGGTATCTAATTACCAGTCTTCAAGCTAATGTGAGTTATTACCATTTTTTTCACGTTGTTCTTTGTGAAATTCTACTAAAAATGAATTGTCTTTGCCAAACTACTTTTAGGTTGTATTTGTAATTATGGATGTTTCACAAAATGCCCCACAAGACATTTGAAGTTGTTAGTCACCTACGACGTATAATATACTTGCTGAATAAATATGTGCCCTTAAGTTACTGAAGATTTAAATTAAGGCTAAATTACCTGCCTGCAGATGAGTTTAAGAATTTAATCCTATACAAAGTAGTATATTTTCTTCCATGGCTTGTTTAAGAACAATGGATGACATTTTAATCAAATGCCTTTATCTGCACTTGCATAAGAAACAAACCTTTGCAATTCATTCATTCTTAGATAGTCTTTGTTGTGAATGGTGTGACTGGAAAATGAACAGATGGTTTGAGGAGTATTCTGTCAAAATATATAGAGCTATAAAAATGTATTCACAGTGTATGTAAGTGTGCGGACAGTACTTGTGAAGTGAAGTGTTCTTTAATTAAAAAAGGTTTTCTTTTTGGTCTGTGACAGAAAAAGCAGCAAAAATACTGTAGCATTATCTAGGGCAGCCATCAGAAAATCAGGCTTGTGATCATAGACTGTGAGCTGCTGTCAAACACAGTGGGTCAGAAATAAACAGTTTACTCATGATTGCGTTTGTGAAGCATTTATTCATCTCCTGCATGACTGGCAAATGGTCTGGCCATGTGGCCCAGCATCGTAATCATGGGAAAAATGGATTTCCCAGTTAGTCCTTGGTAAGAGGAATGGCAGCTAGACCTTAGTGGGGAGCCCCGAGCTTTTGTTCTTTCCATGATGCATCACATCTGGCATAACCTGATGTATATACTATGGAATATGACCAGTAAATATACTGTCCAGCTCAAGACTAGCCAAAGAGTTTCTCTGCAGTAATTATGCTCATTAGATAATTCTGCATGTTAGTAATGTTTTAAAATAGCTATGCTAATACTAGTTAGCCTCCTTGATACTGGCTGTATACCCTGGGATACCCATGTGGACTGTATTTGTGTTTTTTAAATTTTTTTTTGCAGTAATTTTTTATAAATGCTGTACATTATAGTGGAGCGGCCGATGGTTTCGGCCAATGGCGCAGCCTCTCAGCCCTACGGCCGATGGTTTCGGCCAATGGCGCAGCCCCTCAGCCCTACGGCCGATGGTTTCGGCCAATGGCGCAGCCCCTCAGCCCTACGGCCGATGGTTTCGGCCAATGGCGCAGCCTCTCAGCCCTACGGTCGATGGTTTCGGGCAATGGCGCAGCCTCTCAGCCCTACGGTCGATGGTTTCGGCCAATGGCGCAGCCTCTCAGCTCAACGGCGGTTCACTTGCGGCTGCCGTAGCCCTCGGTCGCAGGCCGCGTCTGTCTGAGAGCCCTGCGGGCCCATTATGGGACAGATGTTGGCCCTTAGGCGCGGCGCCTCCCACAGGCGGCTGGCAGCACACGCATGCGGACCCCTCTTTCTGCCATGATTTCACCGCTGCAGGGATTAGAGCTATTTTTTGTCTTCGGCTCGACTGGTGTGCCCCCCCCGTACGGAACAGTGAGCTCCGCTGGTGCTCTCGCTGTGGCCGCTGTGCCCCCCCCCCCCCGTACGGAACTCTCGCTGCGGCTGCAGGCTCTCCCCGGAAAGGGATGCACCCCATACACTGAGGCCTGGCAGCACCACGCTGAATAATACATGTGAGCCTGTCCCCGAGCCTCCACATCACAGCTGCCCCCTGCATCTTCCTCTCTCTCTCTGCCTCTTCCTCTGCCCCTTGTTTTCTCTCACCCCTCTTTTTCCTCTGTCCTCAAAATTACGGCCATCACCCTCTGTTCTTTTTTCTCTTTGATTTTTCTCTTGTTCCATCTCTCCCACCGATTCGTCTGAACATTAGTCTACTCCTGTTTTTCTGTTTATTTCTTTTCTTCTTTCTCTGTCTGTCATTACACTCACCCTATCTTCCATGTTCATGCCCGGCCCGCTCTCTCTCTCTCTCTCTCTCTCTCTCTCTCCTATCATTCCCAGGTTACTCTCCGTTCGGTGTAATAGGTCTTTTCCCCAGGAGATGCACACCAACCGGGAACCACATATGGGGTTAGGGGCTCGGCTGTGACTGGCTGACTGAACTGAGCTCGTTTGGTCTACCTCTCAACGTGAAGACCCTACAGTTTGCTGTGAGACAGAGAGAGAGAGAGAGAGAGAGAGAGAGAGAGAGGGAAAGTGAGAGAGATAGTATTGGGAGGAAAAGACAGAGAGCATGAGAGAGAGGTAGCGGGAGCAGGTGCTTCCCCCCCCATTCCTCCACCATGCCGCCGCCGCGGAAGGCCTCGCTGATTCCGTCTGTAAGCAGCAGGACTAGAGGCAAGAGTAGGCATCTCCTTCCGTGAGCAGAATGCCGTAAACACGCAAAGGCCGGCTTTCTGGGGACATGGAGGACTTGAGCACCATTAGATGCCTCAGCCCGGAGAAAGGTAAGCCCAATGGGAGACTTGTGTTTGGTTCTGAGGGAACTGCTAAGCATGACAGAACTCCTTCATTTTCAGCCGGCTTACAGGTTAACTCACATCTCAACTGGGCTTTGGGTTTTCAGACTGGAAGCACCGTATTACATCCTCCTTTTATACCTTAGAATGTGCTGAATTAGGGATAAGCAGTCGTATCCGGACAGGGTCGTTTAGTGTGCAAGTTTTCATCACAAATGCCTAGTCTGATTACTAATTAGAGGACTGATTGGCTGAAGAGTCCTTATGCCTGGATTTGAGCAGTTGCTCTAAGGTTATCCTAAAAACCTGCATACACACTGGCCCTTTGAGGATAAGATTGCCTACCCTTGAGCTAAGTCTTAAACTGTCGTAAACAGTTTGAGATAAGCCTGCACATCTTCTTAAGAGATCCTTAAATCCCAGCAAGCAAGGTCTAGATATTGGGGATTTTTATGCTGCTCCAAGGTTCAGAATATCAGCTTGAGTCAAATACCACGTTAAGAACTCACCTTCTAAATTAAAGTGCTGGTGCTTGATCCTCAAAGCATCTCTTTGCTACTGATTGATCTGAGGAAGCCTTAGAGATGCTTCTGTTGCTATCTGTGTCACCCGCGTGCTGCATTTGAGGGATGGGCGCCAGACGTAAGTAGATATCAGGTCCTGCTGACATCTCTCCTCCAGAGCTTGGCTCCATATACTCAGTTTGTCCTCAGATACAGTAAACATGGCGCAGCTTATTACAGTGAACTCACTGAAGGCACATCGCTTACACTCAGCCGCTTCAGGAAGAGGACTGGGCCTCCTCAGCGCTGTGTAGCCACTCTCTCGTCCTAACGAACTCTGAGTAGAGAACATTTCTCACACGCCAGTGATTCGCTGTAATAAAACTCAGGCACTGCAAGGTGGACAGCGAGGTTCATCCATTTTCATTCTGAGGAACGTTTTTTGACCCGATTAATATTTCAGAACTATTTTAGGATCTTCTGACAATAGGGTGTAGGACAATGAATTTTAGATGAGACACTCTAAAATCATTTTGAAGCCTAGAAGGATGAAGAAATAGACTTCGAGAAAGCAAATATATTTTAGGCAGATTTAGACTACCTTTACACATTTTTCTGTTTTTTTTTTTGGAAGACAGAGCCACCTATTTACAGTAAGACGTATTTTGAATTTTAGATTCCTGTATTTGTGTCACTAATATACAACATGCAAGCGAGTACATCTGACACGTCATGTGACCAGTTCCACCACACTGATTGGTGCATAGTTTCCTGCATGAGTTGAATATTTTTTACCAAGTTAATGTTTATTGAACAATGCTGATGTGTTTATTATTATTTGAGGTTCAGGGGGAGCTGAGTTTATTTACTCATGGGAAGTTGCTTCTCTTTCAGTGAATCCTACATCCTGGTATCTGGAATACAATTAGTTTTGCTTGCCTGCAGCACAAATAGCTGCGCAAACTAAACTAACCTTGCATTGCAGTTGCAAACTGACAGATCAGTAACAATCAGAAATACACATACTTCCAAAAGAAATAACATAAACAATGCTAGATAAAAATAGATGACTGAGGATAGAAAGTTTAGTTGATTTGTAACTGTTCGTCTTATTGTCATGATTCACAATGCAGTTGAGGATAAGTGTCTCACTCATAATGGTGTGATATAGTATCATGAAAACCATGCATCTCTTGGTTGTTCATCTAGCACAGACTGATTAATGAGCCATTTAAATTCTTCACTGTCAGGAGTCCTGAGCAGCAGAAGGTTTCTATCTGTATCGAGGTATTGACGAGCTCTGTAACCCCCCCCCCCACACACACACACACACACACACACTCTTAACCTCTCCCTTGTCTCTTCCTGACCCCCACCTTGCACCCAGCTGGGACCATGAATAGTACTCTTTTTTATTAAAATACTTCTTGAAATTTTCCAGGAAAATTGTTTTGACCTCAATTGGCGTAGCTGAAAAGGAAAAAGAGATTTTATGTCATTTGTATCATATTGCTATTGAATAATGGCATAAGGCTATAACAGCAAAGACTGGCAAGCAATTACCAGACTGCATAAACATTTTGGAAAAGGACTGTAATAACCATTAAGTATCTCGGGTGGTATTTTGGTGGTTTTTTTTAACCTGCCTAAATGTGCATCCATTTTGTTTATGCTAACCTGATGCTTAAAGCAAAAACCTGCTCCGTGATGCAGGGTGCCCGCTACCCTGTGCCCAGCGATTGACTGGCGTCTCGTCCTGGGTGCCCCCTACCTTGTGCCCAGCGATGGACGGGCGTCTCGTACTGGGTACCCGCTACCCTGTGCCCAGCGATGGACTGGCGTCCCGTCCTGAGTGCCCCCTACCCTGTTCCCAGCGTCCCGTCCCGGGTGCCCCCTACCCTGTGCCCAGCGATGGACTGGCATCCCGTCCTGGGTGCCCCCTACCCTGTGCCCAGCGATGGACTGGTGTCTCGTCCTGGGTGCCCCCTACCCTGTGCCCAGCGATGGACTGGTGTCCCATCCTGGGTGCCTCCTACCCTGTGCCCAGTGATGGACTGGAGTCCCTTCCTGAGTGCCCCCTACCCTGTGCCCAGCGATGGTGGTATGGAAAATGGAGGCTGGGTGGACTAACTTTTAGGTGTCTGGCGCCGCCCCGCAGCCAGAAATCCATGTCATGGAGTGTCTGGCACCCTTACCTGTCCCCCTCGGGAGATTTTGCCAACGGGGGTCTCTTGAAATGTAACACCTGACCACACATGGGAGCCTGTTAATAATATTATGGATCACATTTTCAGTAGCCGTGTGACACTGGAAGTCAATTATAGGAATTCCTTGGCATTTCATAACCCTAGAGTTCTGCCATAACCATAATCACAGAATGTTTCTGAACAGCGCTTCAGCTGCAGTTAAGCTATGCTATTAATAATGTCAACCATATTTCCTCAATAAAAGCAACGAGCGACATGTTACTATACTAGCCATCCATCTTTTTCAATAACCTCTTATCCACTAAGTGATCCAGAGTCCCTCAAACAGGGACTAAGGCAGGATGAGATGCCGGTCCGTTACTTAACTCCGTGTCTCTGGAGAGGGAGAGCAAAGGGTAGCCCCCCCAGGAAAGCCACGCAAGCACAGAGAACACCCTCAGCGTACGTCTTGGTTCCTGGTGTGCTGTCTTCTCATGGGACATCTACGTGGAATTCATTCAGAGGATCAGGACGACACGCTCGTCCATGTCGTCACCATGTAAACATCAGTATAGGTCAAAGGTCAGGGGGCAGAGACTAAGTTGGCTCCCTCAAGAGCCACAGAGATGCTAGGTAGGGGGAGAAGGAATATGGTGAGATCATGCTGTCCTGATTAGCCCACTAATCTCTTGTCACTGTCTGTGTCTTTTTGTCCCTCATCGTACTGTAAATGACAGATGAGGACACTTTTCAGAATGACTGCCCATCACAGCGACTTCCTTGCCATCCCTCTTCAAGTGGCAAGTTCAGCTCAAGGTCATTTGTGTCGGGTGATTCTCGATGCCTCCAGAATTGTATTGCTGATAGGCAGTACGGCATGGAAGGAGGGGTTATTCGTAACGGAATCACAGCGAGAGACTTCCTTATGGCCAACAAATCGTTAAAAATGTTTTGATGTTTTGCTTCTGTATTTTTTTTTGCTTACCATTTTAGTGGCACTGCGTAAAATTAGAAACTGCCTCGGTGCATTATTTGGTACAAAACAAACTCAGTAAAAAGAGAGGAGTCCCAAACTCTCTGGCCCACTTTTTGAGCAGGTCTGCGGTCATGTGACCTGTGCTTTTGATGCCCTGCGTGAATGCCTCATCCTGACAGCGTACCTGGACCTTTAGGGTATTATGGTGAAGATGAACCAACCAGGGATCAGAGTGGAATTACTACTATGTAAGATCATCTCTGGGAAGGCGTCTGTTCTGTTTTTTTTTAATTATTTTTTTATTAGGAAAGTCTGTGCAAGCATTCCTCAGTTGGGGGGGGGGGGCGGGTGGAATTCCTTGAAACGGAATTTCAAAGAAAATACGCAGGGTCTTGCCATGAAGGTGCATGAAAGTGGGAGAGGGTGCGAATG
>JABFDZ020000013.1:339365-350859 GCA_019775955.2 Pollimyrus isidori
CACTTGTGTTAACATGTACCCTGTTTCTCATGGTACAGTCGACGTCTGCACTTGTGTTAACATGTACCCTGTTTCTCATGGTACAGTCGACGTCTGCACTTGTGTTAACATGTACCCTGTTTCTCATGGTACAGCGTCACACAATCACCGACTCGACCAAGGCAGCTTTCCGTCGATGTTCGTTTTCCGTTTTCACTCTCATGTTCCCTCATAATCTGTGTGCTGAAGGGTTTGCTTTCACTCTGTTGTTCCTTCCAAACACCTGCAACTGCAAAAATATCTTAGTGTTTTTGGGTTGTAAGGGTTGGCTTTAAGGTTTCATTACTTAGTAATAATATTTAGCAATATTAAAATGCATTCATTTTGTGATACCTAACCTGATCCTTCCATTTCATTAGAGAATAATGAGTTGAAGCTATAAACACCTACTTAAAAATGCTGAAATAATTTAAAATGAATGCTACCATTGTTACTCACTAGCATACGTCATTTAATTCCATCGTATCATGGACCTCGGCGTCATCCGTCTTTGGCGTTCTGTCCTTGATTGCTTATGCAAAAGATACGACTTGAGATAATTATGATGCCGTAGCCTGTGGTCTCGCACCTTGGCTTCAAACTCCCAGGGTTCGAATGCCACTCAAGGTCCTTGTAACATGTGCCTCAGTTCAAAGGCGTGTGGAGTCTGCATTTCCCAGCCCTGTAATGGCTCCAGGCTCAACACAGCCCCTGTTCTGGAGAAGTGCTTTGGGGAGATGGATGGAATATGACTTTGTGATAAGATACATTTATCCCTTCATATGCAACTTTTATCAAATCTTCAAATTTTTGTACTCCGGAGATGCATTTGAAGAGGGGTATCGTGTAATAAATGACCTACTATTGCATGCTCTTGCGGAAAGACAGTTCAGGACAGATGGGTGTAATTGTGATCAGTGTCATCCTACTCTGTGGCAATGTCCTTGTTTCCATCTCATTTAAATATCAATAACTTGCTGTCAGGTTAAAGACACGTTATCCTGAAGTGTCCCATTCTCCTGAAAGCTCGCTGTGCCTGACCTTGTCAGTGATTGTTTTTATGGTTGAAACAATTACCTCAGCAGAACTCAAGGTGATAAATATTTGATATCAGTCTCCATTAAAGAAAAAAAAAATCGCATTTCTCTGGGAGAAGATGAAAGATGCTGTCTCTCAGCTGTCTGGTATGTTTGCGATAGTACACCTGGGAGTAGATTCATCGTGTGATATGCGGGCTTGGCTGCCTGCTCTTCCAGTTGTTTTTTAAAGATTTAAAAGAGGCGTTTTATGACTTTTAAAAAAAAAAAAACATTGTAGATCAGTAGGTGAGAGTTTTGATTGTATCAGAATAATTATTAATTAGATAATAGTCTTTTGACAAGGATATAAAAAACTATGCACAATTCTACAATACAATTTCAAAATGTATGTGGGACTCTTCATATTTAATTGTGGTATTTTGACCTGCAGTGACTGTGTGAAATAATGTGGGGTGGTAGTAACCAAAGTATAGTGTGTGGGTGTATAGAGTATAATCTAAAAAGGTTTTTTTTATCCTGTATTTTATATCGTATCTTACCGTATACGTGTCGGACAAATAAGGTTAATTGAAGTGTGGTTTAGCTAGAGTCTTGCTATTGTAATTTAGTTAATGATGTTTGAATCATTGTAACTTGTTGTTCACTTTTATATGGAACACTGGTAAATGCTGTTGCAGCATGTAAGGTATCCAGAGTCGTTCATTTGTGCACTAATAGTGAGATGATTGTTATTTTTGCCTTGAGATGGGATGGTATACCATCCAGGGAATGCTTCCCCACACAGTCCTTAGGGACCCACAGATGCTCTTTGTCTTCTCTCCCTCCCAGTTCCTCTCCAGACAGTCCACATTTTTGCTCCCTCCCACTTCCCCACGGACTGGGAGCAAAAATATAGACTGTCTGGTGGTCCCCGAGGACTGGAAATACTGTTCTACCTTGTGCTTCTTGGGCACCAGGCCTGCCGTACTGGACCTATGGATGATTGTAATTTGCTGCTCCAGGGTGAAATCTATTGGAATGGCTGCAGCCCCTGTCATGCCCCCACCTGCCTACACATTCCTGTGTTCCTTGTGTTGTCTTGGCTTGACTGTCACTTGCTGATGACTTCTTGGCACACTGCTTGTTTGAGATGATTGGTCTGCTGCAATGCCCGTCTTCTGCCACCAGGGGTCGTGCTGGGATTAGGTTTGACAACATGATTCTGCCACTGGGGATCTGTCCCACAGTAGTGCCTTACTACTCGATATCGGTTTCTGCTGAATTGCTGTAATACACCACACTATCCTCTAGAACAGCGTTTCCCAATCCGGTCTTTGGGGACCCACAGACGTTTTTCCTCCCTCCCATAAATGTGGACTGGCTGGCAGGGAGCTTGAAGGGAGTAAAAACATGGACTGGCTGGCAGGAAGCTTGAAGGGAGCAAAAACATGGACTGACTGTGGGTCCCTGAGGACCGGACTGGGAAACACTGCTTTAGAAAAAATATTATTATTAATTTTTTTCAAGTGGGGAGGAGGCGGGGTTATATTTTGTCCAAGATTCTAAGTCTGTTTGGCCTTTAGGAAAGATAACAAACGTCTTAATTATTCTACTAATGGTTTTTTTTTTTCTGCTATACAGTTTATTTGTAATATTTGGCAGGAATCTTTATTTTAGTTCATTGTGTTTTGACAGGTTGTTGTGTAGCTTGGTGACTGGACTGGAAAAAGTTTGTTCTCAGTTTACATAAAGGAATATTCCCATATGTGCATTATTTGACCTCTGCATTAAAGGTACTGCAGAAAACAGTTCCTTCATAAAACTTGTCCTCTTCGTCATGGCAGCTGCGTCTTCCATATGTGTCTAAAACTTTTCCTTTCATTCTTGGGCAATATCGACTCTTCCATTTGACAAGCATTCCCAGCTGCCCTTGGATTTGGGGGAGATTTTCTCAAGCTCCGTCGGATTTTCATGCTGAGTGATCGTCGTCCTGCATTTCTAAGAAAATTCATGAACCGGAATTTAGTAGGACTTTGGATTTCTACCTTTTCATTTTCCCGTCCAGTTTAGCGTGCTCTGGGTTACCGTAATGCCAAAATCTCCTTCCTCTATACCAACACCTGCCATCTTTTTTGTAGATCCTCCGTCAGAATTACTCCCAGTGACGTGACTTTGTTCGCCCCCCCCCAGTGCCGACGGGTTACAGTTAGCGTGGGGGCTCATGCTAAATCCCGGCTTCTATCAGTAATGTTTAATGGTAAATGTTAGATATCTCTACACTTTTTGGAACCTCAAGTAGGTAGCAGGAACTCTTTTTGCTTAATTTATTTACACTTTATACTTTTGCAGCTATTTTGAAGGAGGTAGTTTATTCGTGTGACACTGTCTGTACTGACAATGGCCAGCGGATGGTTTTCAGTGACACACAAAGGAAAAAAAACACCAGACTGCTTGTAATTCTCTTCAAGATAATACCTGCGTGTCGGGGGGTGTGAAGCCATTTTAGGAGATTTCTCAAATTATCTTATATATATATATATATTAAAAAAACATAATAATAAAATGACAGTTATGCATTTCAAATCTGCTTGGCTGAGCTCTCTGGAGCATGTTCCATATTGGAACCCTGCATGAAAATGAATCAGGTTCAGTTCGGCTGGCGAAGTTCTTTTTTAACGGTTGAATCGTGAGCTGGAGGGTGAAAAACAGGGACACACAGCAGAGCAGAGCTGCAGGGGATGCTGGTTCATCTGTGACTGAGCCCGTGTTTCACTCACACTTCAATAAAACTACTGTGCCTTTTTTCTGTTTACTTTTTAATTCATAACCGCTTATAGAGACAGTCGTCTGGTTTGCTATCCTTATTATTATTATTATAATTTATAAGAACATAAGAACTATACAAACGAGAGGAGGCCATTCGACCCATCAAGTTCGATCGCCTCATTATTAGGAGCCGATATCCCCTCCTACAGCCTATATAAGAGGCATTTCTCCAAGACACCCCGTCCCATTCACAAAGGCATGTAGTGACGACCTTCTTCATGTTGTTACTGGCTGCGTTTTCAATGGTAGTCTCCAACAAGAAACTGGCATTCATGTCCCTATTAATATGGCAACGCAATGCAGACCATCGCTTGTCCAAGGGTTGCCATAACAGAACCTGTATGGGGGCTCGAACCCGCGGCCTCTGAGCAACGCCATCACAGGCAATGCCTAACCCAGCCATCTCTGGTCTAGATAGCTTATGTCTACTGATTTGGTGGGGGGGGGTAGGCATGCCTGTCAGCGGGGGAGAGAACAGAGGCCTCCACTGGCCCAGCGAATACCAGGAAGTTCAAAGAGTTTCAATGGATTTTATAGTCGATCCGATCACACATTCATATTGACAGGCTGGTCCGCGCGTCAGAAATTCTGCACCGTGCTTAATCACTTGGCTTTGCATTATTTATAAGCTATAATTTATCACAGTCCTTTTAATCTTTTTTTAATGTGAGTCTTATATATTTATACATATTTGTGTGCGTGCGTGTATTTATACACACGCGTGTGCGCTGTGTATATGTGGTGTATATGTAGCGTATATAAATGTTTCCGAGTAAACATGCATAGTGATGTTCTGATTTCACGGCTCAGTCCCCACAATGTTTGAAAGTCATCGGCTCTTTTCTTAATTACAGGTTGTACATCTTTTTTTTTTTTAGTTAAAAACTCTAGGTCAAACCAGCAAGGTGACATACCTGATATGTAGATATCAAATACACAGCCTTTGTCTCTTTTTCAGTCGGCAAGATGTTGGATGCAGCTGCCAAATGTTTGAACCAGAATATCCTGTCTTGAAATTTGAGACTTCACACCTTCTGGTGGATGGTTCCTTCATGATGCGTGTTCAGTGTGGCTGGATAGAAAGCAGGCAGCAGTGTTCAAAGCATGTTAGAGAAGCCAACAGCCAAACTAGAGGAGGTGAAGGAAGGTGCTGGAATTTACATATTTCAGATTTCTTGAACATCCCTTTTAAATATCATCACAGTCCATTGCTAAGTAATTAGTAATGGAAGAAGGATGTGTAGTTTTCTGTTATATATGATAGTAATGGTGATTTTAAATGTATACGATAATCATTTTTAAGAATTACATAAAGGAGAAATGTAGGATCGACTCTAAGGGTTGTTTTGCGTGTCAAAGCCTATTAAATTCTGTATCTGACTCCTCGTTAGAAAAACAACGATCGATAAATTTTCCATTTCTTTGCCCTCTCTGCAGTCATGACAGGACGCCATTGGTTGGCCATCTGTGTGCATCTGGTTTGTGGAACGTGAATTCCGATGTGCTGCATAGTTTATCCAGTCCCCTTAAATCCGAGTCTCACCATTCACATTTTCTAACCTGACACATGTGTTTGGCTCAGGCAGTGTTTGGATACATATTAGGCTCATATTTACATATATTCAAAATACAAAGAAATACATATTAGACGCAATTATGTTTTTAAGACTAGTTAAACAGGATTACTAAGACAACTTCAGGCATATAAGAGGAAGGAAGCATGACCAGAAAAAGATGTGGTATATGACGTACCACATATAGCGATTTATAGATGTCTGGTGATTTAAGGCACATTATTTGAACCTGCATACAGAATCATTCAGAATTCACTATACGTTGTACAATATCAGGTTGTAACAGTCTATGGTATTGTTTTTGTACTTTACAGCTTTAAATTGACCTGGTTTTATTAAATGTCTGGAGCAGCCAGTATGATTTATTGATCACCAAGCAATACTAGAACTTTAATGTTAAATGTTATATTTACATTGCAGCTCACTTGAATTAGCCAACCGCTTACTGCATGTAGGAGATTCCCTTTGGTGAGGGAGAAGATGACCTGAATCACATGATAAGCTGCTATCAGGTGGTACTATCAGAACTGGGAGCAGAACCCTCGTTCGGCAGCAGTGTGGACGCTGTGGATGCGCAGGCCTGGTTACAGAAGCGGTCGGAGGCCCTTAGAGCGTCGGCGCATCGTAAGACAGCTCAGCCTGAGAACACGTGGAAGTAGATAACAGCCAGGGGCGCAGGCCTATCGCCAACACAGGTCAGGTGATCTCCTCCGGTGGAGACCAGGGTTGAGTCTCACCACCAGCTGAGTTCATCGGTTATCAGCTAAGGCTTAATTAACGTTGCGATTCTCTTTCTCCATTTTAATTTCTACAAATTCCTATAACCGTGGTTTAGATGAATGGTGACTCACACGACGATAATGAGCTGATTTTTTTATGTAAGATATTTCAGTTCTGGCTAGCTGCTGTTCGCTAGCTGCTGTTCGCTAGCTGCTGTTCGGCTGGCTGCTGTTCGGCTAGCTGCTGTTCGCTAGCTGCTGTTCGGTAGCTGGTGTTCGGCTGGCTGCTGTTCGGCTAGCTGCTGTTCGCTAGCTGCTGTTCGGCTGGCTGCTGTTCGCCTGGCTGCTGTTCGGCTGGCTGGTGTTCGGCTGGCTGGTGTTCGCCTGGCTGCTGTTCGCCTGGCTGCTGTTCGGCTGGCTGGTGTTCGCCTGGCTGGTGTTCGCCTGGCTGCTGTTCGGCTGGCTGCTGTTCGCCTGGCTGTTGTTCGGCTGGCTGCTGTTCGGCTGGCTGCTGTTCGGTAGCTGGTGTTCGGCTAGCTGGTGTTCGCTAGCTGGTGTTCGGCTGGCTGCTGTTCGGCTGGCTGCTGTTCGCTAGCTGGTGTTCGACTAGCCGGTGTTCAGCTAGCCTGTGTTCGGCTAACCGGTGTTCAGCTAGCTGCCAAGTTAGTCTCCTCTCATTTTCTGGCCTCATCAAAGCAGGATCTTGTTCTGTTCATACTCGCTTAGAAAACAGAATTACCTCTTTTTCATTTGTGAGAATGTGCTCATCTAAATTAGTTTATCGTATATTTTGTTGATGCCTCTGGCCAGCAAGACGCCCTAAACACAAATGTAAACCAACATTTTTCTGTCATGTTACTAAAGAATGAATACAAGTGTTACTACATTGTCACCATCTTGTGTCGGTTTCAGTCTGTGAGAGGCTGCATCGTCCTAAGCTTGTTCCCAGCACACTTAGCCTGCCGGCACTGTATTGTTAAAAGGAAACCATCTTTTATTTGTTGGATACATCTGCATACACATTTCAGTCATTACAGTGCTGAAGTGACCCATTTTCTAAGCTGAAAGATGGGGAGTGGTGACCAGCTTGAAAGTGGAGGATTTACTGCAGTGATTTCAGCTACAGGGGTCATTTCGATGTCTTGTTGGATCCATTGTCACGCCAAAGCTTTTATGAATCAAGGCCTTTATGCCACATCAATATATAAACCCTCGTTGACATTTTGGCATGTTTGATGTGAAAATGGTACTTGTGTATTTTATTTGGCGCTATTTATTTACTTTATTTAAGGAAACTTTGGATTAGCTACATTCGAAAAATCGTCAAGTGTTTTAATTAAGGGTTTGTTGCGGGGCTGTTTTCTGTGATTCATGTGGGCGTCGCCGGTCAACCAGCAGCACTTGGCTCTGCCTGCTCGATACTAAGCGCGGCAAAATGAAAATGCCTCTGTGATTCACGGCAGCGAAGCTGGAATCGCAAGGTGTGAGCATGAAACGTGTTTCTCTGCCCAGGACAGGCTGGCGGTCCTGACACTGCCAGAACACCAGGAAGGCCGCAGACGGGACACATCCGGCCGGGCCGGTCCGGGAAACCTGATTACACTTCGGAAGGCAGAGCTGCAGAATTCCCAGAATTCCCGAGTGTTTATTACCTGTCCGTGATGCTCCCACCCGAAAAGGACGGATCTGATGTGTCTGCTGAATCATAAAGTACCGTCCGCCTCCAGGTACAGCAGTGTAGCTCCATGGTGGTGGTACAGACACCGGGGGGGTGTCCCTGCTCAGACGGCCTGCTCCATGGTGGTGGTACAGACACCGGGGGGGTGTCCCTGCTCAGACGGCCTGCTCCATGATGGTGGTACAGACACCGGGAGGGCGTCCCTGCTCAGACGCCCTAGGGTGCAGACTGGTGTCCCACGTAGAATTGAGAAACAAGTGGGATAAAAAAACAGCAAAACACAACACTGAAAATAACGCTTCCCTCAACCCAAAGATGGTTTGTTTATGATGGAAAATCACAAGTGGGCGGGGCTCAACAAGAGCCAATGAGAAGTAGGTTCTTGCTGGTTGTCGATTGGCGGCACTCGGCATTCCCGCCTACTCCGAGTCCTAGAGCTTCCTGCTCTTGTTCTTAACAAACTGCATGTCTTGCAGAGAGCGGTTGTTGTTCCTGGTGGCAGCGGCCCAGGGTGCGAGGAGGCGCTGCAGCTTGGCGTCCTGCGTATGCATCCCAGGACGGGCTCCACATCACAGTGACCCTAATTAGATAAGCGGTTATTGAGCATGGATGGATTCCAGGCCCAGGCGGGGCCCCACAGCAAGGTACTTAACCTGAATTTCTCCAGCGTTACATCCAGTCACATAAACGGCTAAGAACTGTGGCCAATATCAGTTTAAAAAAAGTGTCCGGTAAATGACACGATTAATAATACGAAGCACAATAATCAAAATAATTATAATTAATTTGAATCCCCCCCAGCATTGATTTCTTTGCCTGTTCTGTGATGCTGCTTATAAAATGTGTTGGATTTACATTAATGCCTTGATAAAGCCTGCATAATGCCTGCATAAACATTTAGTGCACCTTCATGACACATTCATAGAACATTCATACAGTAAGTAGCATATAAGCATGCCTTACCAGCTGTAGTATACATTTATAACAAACCTTATGATTGTATAATGATTGTTATTAGTGTATATTAAAGGTGTTACGGTATATTAAGATGTTAAGGTATACTTACATGCTTCTTATGAATGTTCTATGAATACATTGTGAAGGTGCACTGATTGTACAGCGTTACATAAAAACTATATCCATAAAGTGCCTCTCTACCATTTTCCTCTATCGTTCTCATTCTGTTCACCCCATATCAGCAGCAATATGTATATACCATCTGGTTGGCGTTTTGCAGATGCAAACAGTTAATATGATTAATATAATTAAATGCAGAGCTGTTAGTTCAACCTGTCTGACAGTATTTTAAAAGGCATATCTTGTTCTATTATTGTGTCGGGGTTATTTTCAGGTTTACCTTTAATGTGCCTGTGACTAATTCTCATAAATGGCAGATAAATATACATTCATTTGTTTCAATGTTTAGGTGGATTGTTTAGATTAAAATCGGGGGGTATTATTTTAATTGTTAAATCTTTTTTGTAATCTACTTATCAAGAGCAAGTCATGGATATTGTGCATAGAATGATATATTTGTGTATAATCCAGACCTGCTTTTCAAGATGTAGTTTGAGGTACAGTATTGTCAGCAGAGTAATGTGCTCCTGAACCTGCTCGCAGAGTCCAGATAACTGCCTCCAGTGGTGTGTGCTGCCCCTCCAACACAGGGAGGGCGACCCCGCTGGAGTGGAAAGGCGGGGGCCCTAATCCTCACACCGCACAAGCAGCTTTCGAGGAGTGAAGGTCGGCATGGTTGCACCGGCTCGCCTCGTTAATTCCCCCAACCCCCGCCCGGCTCATTGCTCTGCCGCTAAGCTCGGCGAGAAAGTTGACCCTGGGCTAATTTCCTCTAGCCTCTGCTCGTACCCTTTTAACAGGCTCCCAGAAGCCCCTGCTTGGCACGTGAATCCCACAGGCCTTCTTCATTAAGTCTCCCAACAAAAAAATAAGGACATCATTAAAGTCTCTGAGATTTGGCCTGCTTAATTAGCCTCCGCCTAGACTCCAGTAATAGACTGTATGTGGAGTTTTTCCCTGACTTCAGTCTGTTCACAGATTCTAATTTATGGCACTGTATTAAACTGTCCCAGCTCAATGGCGAGGTTTTAGGGAAGGGCTGAGCTAGCCAGCTTGCTGTAAATATGGAGTTTCTGATCCATCGCTTACATTGGATATCATTCATAAAGGTAGGGGAGAGGCTTGTTTGGGGCTTTCTTTTGAAAGAAAGGTGATGGAAGTGGAGCTGCTGACGTTGATCTCTCTGTACTAGAGCTCTGAGATTTTATTCGTTGTGGAAACTGAAGACTCTGCTGTGACCTTTATTTTTTTTTTTGGAAATATTGCATTTTATCAATTATACTAATAATGTTGCTCCATCTGGTTTTGTGATCAAGATTGTTTAAAAAAAATGCTGTTACACTTTATTGATCATCAGACCTACTTCTCCTTGGTCCTGCATCCATGAGCCTGGTTCTGATTCTGAGCCTGGTTCTGATTCTGAGCCTGGTTCCCGGTGGATTTCTCTGCGCTCCTAAGCCAGTGGCCTTTCTTGCACGTTATCCTTGGACCAGGTGGTTTCAGTTTCTCGTGTATTTTCTGGCACTTGGAGGCATAGAGATGATGACACTCCTGCATCCATCTAGCTCCATCTAGCCTCATCAAGCAAAGCATGGTGGCTGAGACCTTAACCAAACACTAGATCCATATGTAATACTGCACCAAAGTCATCCATCCACCCATTTTCTGAAACCACTTGTCCTATTCAGGGTCCCTCTGTTTTCCTTTTTCGTTCCACGTAACTAGCTTGGTAATTAGCTCGTATGTTGATAACAAATATAAAGGTATGAACTGCTTGTGATGTCTCTGTGATAGGGTGCCATTAGAAATATGGGCATTTTATGCAGTACAGAGTGATTAATCTGTCACATATATATTTTACATGATTCATTTTTTAGCATCACTTTTAATTGAGTCACTGAAGCCACTACGAGTTACGCGTCAGATTTTTTAAATGATGTTTTTGCAGTGAAAAGAAGTCAAAGGCTGCCTGTGAGCGGAGCATCAGCGGGTGACCCTACGCTAGGCCTCAGCTTATCTGGGGCTACATGGAGCTGTTGCTGCTGTATATGCTCTAATTGAGTTTGTTAATGGCCACAATCTTATGGGGGGGGGGCATTTCTGGGCACTCAAGAGAGCCATAACTTTAGCTTACAGTCTTTTTATTACAAAGGACAAAATTAAAACTACTAGGGAACTTTTTTTATTAAAATTAATGGACCATGTGTTTTGCCGTCAGTGAGAGCAATTTGCTGCACCCCCAACCCCCGCACCTTTTATTTTTTGGCCTGTTCTGATTGGTGAAACCTTGCAGAGACTTTGCTATTGTAATGCTAATGTGATTTAATACGTTTAATGCGCCGGTGTCCTTGTGGCAAACTGTGGCGAGACGCCCCACCCCCTCCGGCCCCCGCATTCTGGCTTGGATTTTAATTTTTTAAAAACTCACACAAAGAGGAAGAGATGTTCTGTAGAAACCGCTGCATCAGCCTCTGAAGAGTCGAGACTCTTCTCCTTTGTTATGAGTACCATTGATGTCACATTGCCAGCCGCCAAAATGGCTTCTCGCTCATTTTAATCCTGCCCATCGATGTCACATCGCCA
>JABFDZ020000013.1:358318-369278 GCA_019775955.2 Pollimyrus isidori
CCCCCCCCCCCCCCCCCCCCCCCCCCCCCCCCCCCCCCCCCCCCCCCCCCCCCCCCCCCCCCCCCGGACCTCCTGCGTAAGCTTTCTCTTACGTGGAAAAAGAGGAAAATAAGTTTTAAGGCTTTGTTTTATCCTTCGACAACGAAGCATAATGTTCAGCAGACAAGACAAATGTAAAAAAGCACAACAATTATGTTTGTTGTTCAAGTTCCAGCCATAATGTGCCCCCCTCCCACACCCAAAACCTGAAAGGAAAGTTGAATGCCCTGATCCATTGTGAAAGCCCCCGCGCTTCCTGGAGCCCCCCCATGGCCACCTGTGTGCAGCCTGACATATAAGCCCTTTCACACGCCGACAGCCCCTGACGAGGCCTGAATGCGGCTGCACTGAGGTCCTACTCCGCCGCCCAGGTGTGGGCTCAGACCCCACAGAGCAAACTGGGACGGGAGGGGGTGCTGGGGGGGAGATCCGACCCTACACAGAAAAGACAGTATAGCCAGGAAGCTGAATGTATGGTACATTTTTCTATTCCCTGCTTTTCTTCCCTCTCAAATGGCCGCCAGTGTCTCACCCTGAACAAAGAGCTGCCTGCCGCCATTTCCTGACATCCCGTGTCAATCATGGAATAATTACAGGGGACAGACACCACGGGCCTCAATCCATCACCCCCTCCTCGTCCTCCCTAATTACTGTACAGGGGGCTCTGCGCTGCCCCCTAGTGGTCAGGTTTAGTGTAACGGCTCATGCTGCTCCAAGTTCTGTGTCCTTTCACTGTGCTCACCCTGTCATGTTGTTTTTAGCTGGAACGGGTGGCCCCTGCTTTAATTAACAACAATCCACCAATGATTTTTGTCTCAGTCTCTTCCAGTTGCACATCGAAGACGTGGGCGCTGATGGCAGCCGTTCCCCTTCCTTCCCAGGGTTAATTACGCCTCGCTGCTGTCCCTTTGTCTTGCTAGTCCTGAAGTAGCTCGTAATGCTGGAAAAAAAGTCACTGGTTTTTGTAAGACACCAGTACAAAGTTCCTCTAATGCAATATTTAATGAAAGAAGGGATTATCAAATCAAGATGTGTTTTCACTCTGAGAAAACTGAAAGTGATTCATTAAATTGCACTAATCTAGTTTTTGTTCGTTGAGCAAATGGAAAATGTTTGGGAATTGGGCGTGTGCGTTTTGTGCATCTGAGACTCAAACAGTGTCAAAGACATTCAGCTCTTCAGATAGGGTCCCCCCCACCAGCTATGATAAGCCTGCCCCCACCCATTCAGTGTGTGTTACTGTCATCATTCGAGAGCTGTTACTTTCTTTAGGAGATGAGACGTCTGTATCGTTCTGTGTTTCTTTGTTCTTGTGTCTTTTTTTAATGCCTCACTCTGCAGTTTATTTTCATACAGTATGTTGCAGTTTTTAATCATTTAAAATTTCCAATCTTAAAGAAAAATCTTAATATATTATGATATTTGAATTTTTTTCCACTGGAACCAAGTCTTTATTTAAGAACTGGACATGGTTGACTTTATTAGAATACCTAATATATTAAATATTTATTATTTTTTGCAATGGCTGAATTTTTGTACGGGCTGTACGAGCTGTACACCTGTATGAGCTGTACGGGCTGTAAGTCTGCATGGGCTATAGGAGCTGTATGGGCTGTAGGAGCTGTACGAGCTGTACGGGCTGTACGTCTGCATGGTCTGTAGGAGCTGTATGGGCTGTAGGAGCTGTACGGGCTGTACGAGGTGTACGTCTGTATGAGCTGTACAGGCTGTAAGTCTGCATGGGCTGTAGGAGCTGTATGGGCTGTAGGATCTGTACGGGCTGTACGAGCTGTACGTCTGTATGAGCTGTACGGGCTGTACGTCTGCATGGTCTGTAGGAGCTGTATGGGCTGTAGGAGCTGTACGGGCTGTATGAGCTGTACGGGCTGTACAGAATTTTAGAATTTTACCCTTTACTATCATCGTTTTTGTCTTGTATGCTAGGAGGTCATTTTGATCATTTGATTATTTTTTTTTGTGTTGCACAAACAAAACTAGATTTAAGTAAATCCTGTGTAGTTTGGCAAGAGTGAGTCTTTCTGTACACTCTTTGTTCATGTGATTTAGAAGGCATTATAGACCTCAGAACAGGGCCACAGAACAGACTGACCCCAGAACAGGGTCATCTCTTTCGATGAACTGCACAGGTAGACCTCAGAACAGGACCTGGCACGCACTTTTGTATCGTTTAGGACAGCGACAGAGGTGAAACATTTAGGCCCAGAAAGTACAAATCCAGACCAGGATTTTGTTTCAACAAACTAGTTGAGTATCTGTGACTGTGACTCTTTCTGCTCAACTGGTTGGTTGAAATAAAATCTTGGTCTGGATTTGGCTTCCTGGACCTGAATTTTCCATCCCTAAACAGGAATAATCTGTGGCCACATCCAGTTAAGGAGCTATAATCATACTATTATTGTTATAGTAATAGCAATACTTTTAATTGCAGGCTGTGGTTGCTGCGGTCATTTTTTCAGGCATGACGTATATTCTTGAATTTGTGACTATAAACAAATTTGGAATGTTCCTTTCAGCCTGAATTACAACAGTAATCGAAGGATTGGTTACCGTCCCTGTCTTGCGTCGTGTAATGCGAGAGGATCGCCTTCCCTCTCTGGCCCCCTAAAGCCCATCTTCTGTCCTTCCCCGGAGCTGCAGCTGCCTTCTGGATGCAGTGAGGGCTGCCGGGGGGAGAGTTGGCCCTGAGCACCTGGCATGTGGCCCCAGGTGGGGCAGGCGGCCGGGGGGAAAGAGCCGGGAAGCTTTTCCCTGTGAGCTGACGTTCGTCGTCGTGCTTCCTGCTTCGATTCAGCCTCTTCGTTAGCAGATCGAGGCACATCTCCCAATACTCTACCAACAAAATGGCTGCACGCGCATCCCCAAAAGCAGTTTTGACACGCTGCTGCTTTGCATCTGTTCCTCTGCTGGCATTTAAGTTGGAAATCTCAGTCGTTCCCCCCCCCCGGGTTTTTTTTTGCATTGATACTGATTTCCACCCCGCACCGCCTGCACGCGCGAGGGAGGCCTCGTCCTCGATCTGGATCTCACCCGCTCCTGCTTCCGTTTGCCGGCAGGTCGATGCCCGCATGATTTATTTACTTTCGCAGGCGCCCCCACACATGCGCATGTTAATTATTCAGTGATACCTAAAGAGAAGCGTGTATTCCAGCCGAGGAAGGCCGACCGGCCGAGGGGCCTGGGGTCACGAGACGCACTTCTGAAGGCTGTCAGAGGAGAGGCAGGAATTGGAATAGCAAGCAGGCCTACCCTGGTCCGTACCTGGCCTGCCGCGAGAAGAGAGATGAGATGCAGGGATGCAGCACACCAGCATGCGCGTAAACATGCGGGACCAGAGGCTCTCGACATGCGCGTAAACATGCGTGGTCTGGAGAGGCCAGCGGGGATTGGAGCTCCTCAGATGTATGCATTGGGAAGACCTGCTTTTTAGGGTTGCCAGATTTAAACTGGACCAATTCTGAACCATCCATCTTTCAAGTACTGAGGTTTACTGGGGTGGCAGACCCTATCCCAGGCAGCACAGAACATAAGGGGCAAAGGGGTACCCTAGATATGACAGATGACGCGACACCCTCCTTTTCTTTGGTCTTGGGATAAAACTAATTTTTCAACTGAAAGCAAGATTTTCTTAGACCGTGCCTCGTGTGACCGACCACCCCCGCCCAGTCAGAGCAGAGGCACTGGTGTGCTGCTTTTCACCACAGGAAGCAGTGAGTGGTTGAAGAATAAATGCAGAAGGCCGGCCCAATTACTTTAATTTTTATTTTTAACTTCAATAATAATGTTATAATTTGTCGTTTGTTAGTCTGTGGTAGATGGAAAAAAAAAGATGAATCTGGCCTCCTTGGCTTGAATACTAAAATATCCCAAAGTCAACCTACAGGAAACAATGAATTTTCATATGAACTGTTCTACCTTTGAATTCCATTTGCAATTAAGGAATATCACCTTATTTATCCTCCTACAAACGCGAGTTTCTGAACAATATCAGTGAGAAGGTGAAGCCGCAGAAGACGGGAAGATGTCATCGCTCAGGAAACGTACATGGAAATGTAGCGGTACTGGCATCCAAGCCAGCGCTGTCTCCCGTCCTCTGACACGGTCCAGGTCCCCCCTGACAGGAAGGCAGCATCTCCAGTAATGGTGGACCTTAAAAAGACACGTGTATTTTTTTGTCTTTGTCCTGAAGCCGTGGGGCACATGAACTCTCCCTCGATACTGAGAAGCGATGTTATTTCAGCTTCCCCTCCATGCTGCAGAATGAAAAATAAATAAGTGCGTTGAAATTGAATCCAGCCGATATTTCTGTGTTTGAACAGACTTGAATTTGAATGCCTTTGATGTGGTGATGTCTGGGAAGGAGCTCTTCAGCTGCTAAGGGCCATGGAAGCGGTTTGAAAGGGGAGGACTCTGCAGAGTGGGCCCGTTCATGGCTGCACACCCACCCAGAGCCGTTTTTCTGTCCGCCGTCTGTCAGTTGTAAACAACGCTATTATGAAATTACATATTCCTCTTTGTTAAAGAAAATGATTAGTGATTAACTGGTAATAAGGCCAAGCACAGCTGAAAGGGCTGAGGAGGGAAGAGCAGCCAGCCTGCTTTGAGTTTGCAGTCATGCATGTTTGGGTAAGTGTCTGTGTGTGTGTCTGTCTGTGTGTGTCTGTGTGCGTGTGTGTGTGTCTGTGTGTGTGTGTGTGTGTCTGTGTGTGTATGTGTGTGTGTGTGTGTGTGTCTGTGTGTAATTCAAAGATCACAGATAACAGGAAGATTTAGATAGGAAGGCAGTTATGCTGGCCAGCATTGAGGTCAGGAACAATGACTCATAACCAAAAGGTTGGTGTTTAACATCCCAAGAGGGTTTTTCTGTCGTCCCCGTGAACAAAGTATGTAACCTGATTCGCTCCACTTAAGTGTCTACAGGGGCAATTCTATGATTTTTTTTTTAAGGTGGGGGGCATAATCAGGGTCATGATTTGTACAGAGTGGCCAACTTTATCATTAGCCAATGATATGTTTTGAATTGGGGAGCCAATCTGCTTTTCCAAGTCAAGCCTGGGAACCTTGACCTGGTGCATTTAATGGCAGCAACAGCAGTGCAGTAGCAGGAACACCTTGAATACATATATAAAAGGCGGAAAAGCCAGCTGGCTGCATGATGCCTGTGTGCTGTGGGGCCCGTCAGGCCAGTATCTACCTGTACAAGCTCTAGTGTTCCCAGTGTCCCCAGTATTGAAGGACCACAGAAATCTTTCTTGTGTAGGGAAACTAGCTGTCAGCCAACTTGCTGTTTAATGATACAACACATCGTAGCACTTTGCTGGTTAGGATTTCATTAGACTTTTCTGTCCGTATTGTACATTATTAAGGAGAAAAACAATCTATGCATGAAGAAGTTTATGTTGGTTTACGTGTATATAACCTTGTTTATGTGTATATAACCTTGCTATTGTGTATAGTTTGAGCTATGTTTTTTCATTATGATGTGAATATTTGTGTTTAATTAAATGATGTCATGCAGGTGAACAGTTACTGATCATATAATTACTGACGTCGACTTGTGAGCGAAAGCTTAGCCAGTTAGGCCAGCTCTATGTAAAAATATTTAATGTTTTACAAAATCGAAACTTTTTTTTTTTTTTTTTGTATCTGCAGTACCCAAGAGAAGAAACCATGATTCATTTTGGTCCAATTTATACCATTAATTTCCCCAGAGATGTATTTGCAGTCTACAAAGACGTGCTGCATTCATCCAGGAGCCCGTACAGAGCGGCTCGCTCATCGCTAGCAGGCCTCCGGCTCTGGCGCCCCGAAAAGGCCCACCGCGGAGTGGACCTCACACAGATGACATTTCTCCTCCTTTGCCAATTCAGCGACAGTTAATGGACGCTGCCACAATGGACCGTGGCCACCGGCATTGTCTAACATCATCCAAGCGAGATGCTAAGTTTTAATCATTGTTCCCGATTAATTTAGAAATCCTCTCCCCTCTCCCCCCCCCCCGCCCCCCCCCAAACAAAGGACGAGAAAAGATTGAGTGGGAGAAAGGGTGTCACAAAGGGGATGACTTCATAGCGTGGCAGAGCTGTGATTGGCGTAGATGTCAAAACAGCGGGCTAGCCGTCGGCGCTGGGGAGTTACGAGCGGGGAGCTCTCCATACCCATGCCAAGGCACAGAAAGGTGACAATGGGCCTCGTTGTGATGTAAAACGGTCCGACGGCGGCTGTATGCTGGACGGCTATTGTAGCCTGATCCTACAAACCTTTCACAGATCCTCTTTGGTCACAGTGGCAGAGCAGCGAGGGCGAGTAACACCTGTTGCACGTTACGTACGTTATTGCGCTACATCTCATTCCGTCGTCGGTCCTTATCCATTCGAGGCCCCCCCCTGCGGGGACATCGTGGCCATCGTGCACCCAGGTGTGTGTATGTGTGTAAGGGGGGGGTAATTATCCAAGCCAAATAAAATAAGACAGGCAGGAGGGGCCTTAATTCCCAGCCACCTTAACCTTCGGCAGAAAAAAAAAAACTTGCACTGAAACTCAGTAGAATCATTAAATATTTATCTCAGCCGACAAAGTAAACTTCTGCTTTTCAAAAAGCCTGCAGTAGCACATCAGCATGATGCTTGTGAGTAAAAGAAGCATCACCTTCAGACTGGCATGCAGATAGCCTGCTTTTGTATTTAATATTCTGTCCAAATCAGCCTGTGGTTTTACCTACAGCTCAGTGTTCTGTGGGTGCAATTCCAAATAAGCAGCTCAAAGATGCTCCAACAGGGTCCTTTAAACTGGCACTGTGGTGGACACCTGCAATAGGACCCCTACTAGAAATGCAATTCAGTAATGGGTCCATGTCGTTAACTACTGCACTCCCTGCTGTCCTGCTTCTGCCAGCGCTTCTATAACTGAATCCAATCTGAGGGTCCCCTTGCTGACAGAGATCCTTGGTTTAGGGGAATCCTGGCACCATCATGGCTGCCCCAGAAAGGCTTTAGTGGTATATTTAGCAGCACAACAGCCACCATAGACGTTCAGAATCCCAACAACCCATTTTCCCGATGACTCCACCCAAAAAAAAGTGTGCGGCCCTCGCTAATCCACCACAACTTTAATGACAATGACTTGTGGTTGCACTCAAAACATGAATATTAGGTTACCTAACAACAAATGAAATCAGCGCTTATCCGGCGAATCGGTGACGACGTAACATCCTCTGTTTGAGTTCCTTCCCGATGCGTTCAGCGGTCGCTGGTTTTTCTGTCACGACACCTCTGCGAGGTGACAAGGTTATGGCTGACCTAACAGCAGGGAGCCCAACGGCACTGAGGTGTGGGAGAGGGAGGGGGGCGGCTTTCCGGGCCTTTCCCAGATACCCCAGCCGCTGGGACACCGACGGAAATTCCAGCTGCGTGGTAAATCCACGTAGGCAGGCCCTCCACTGCGGAATAAATAAGGAAAATAAACATACAAAGGGCGTATAGAAACTGCCTTTTTAAAAAATTTTATTACGGCTGCCCCCCCCCCCCCACACAGGGTAGAGCAAGTGAGGGGAATACATTACCGACGAAATGGAAATAAAACCTATTTTTATTTATGTATTTGTTTGTTCATTTTGCCTACCTATTGAAGAGTTCTGAATTTTGAAAAATGAGCCAGTTCCCACTGCCGGCAGAGGTAATAAATGCGGGCAGGTGCGAGGGGTTGGGATTGGAAGCAGCTGGGGGCCTCCTGCGGCCCCCAGCCCCTAATCCCCAAGCCTCTGCTCGCATGTCTCACGCCTGACGTAACGTGGAGAGGAATCCAAACATATGGAGGGAATTGTATGCCGCTGCAAGGGGACTTAACCCCTTCTGAAGCACTTTAAAAAGGGGGAGGGGGGCTGGCTGTTACAAAACAGTGTCCGAAGGCATGTGTGTAAGAGCTTTGGAATTCCCTCTCCCGGGGCAGTTCCTCTGGTTGATGTCTACCAGGGTACAACACTAAATCAGAGGAGAAGGGAATGCGGATGGGGTGGGGGCACGGCCGGGTGGGGGCACGGCTGGGTGTCTCCTTCAGGCATGGATATTAATTAGAGTTTTCCAGGAGGATAAAGCCCCTCTTTGTTTTATATTTTTCGGGCTAAGAAAACACTGTGTTTGGGCTGTTTTTGGCCTTATTGTGTTCAGCTCACCGTTGCTAAGGAAGCCTCCAGGGGTTGTATTACAATTTAAGCGGTTTAATAGGGTCGTGTTTTGCAAGGCCTCCATGGACAGACATGAAGTTTAAGGCCGGGTCTGATATTCTTAATGTGATACGGTGTGGCACATGTATTGATAGTAATTGGACAACTTTATTTTTTTGGGGGGGCGGCTATTTTGAAGGTGTCAGCTCAGCGTCCATGTGGTCCGCCTCCCTGCTAAGTAACTCGAGTGGTTAGAATGAGAGCCCAGATTTCATCTGCTCCGCCCGCTCGTTGCTCTCCCCCTACCCCTCATTAAATGAGGACAACCTGCCCAAAGCGAGGGGCTCTGGAGCAAAGGGCCTCTGCTCCTTTTCTTCTCCGCCTCTTTGTCCTCCTGGCCCTTTCGCTGCTGGCTGGGACCCTGAGGGGCGCGGAGGTACGCTGTCGGGGACACCCATGTCGTGGAAGAGATTCATTTGGAATTGACGGCGGGTGCGGCGCCAGTGCCAGCCGTGCCCGTACCTTTCAGGCATTGTCTGGGCTGCTTTTTAAACCTGGGGGGGCGCTCTGCGTGAGTCTGCACTCCAGCTGGCCTCGGTGCTCCCTGCTGGATGCCAGGACAGACGCCCGCCCGCCCGTGCGTCGGGGTGGGCCGCTGCCTCCTCCATTTCACAACAAGGCCATGCTTTTTTTGGGGGGGGGAGGATTAATGCGGGAAAAAACGGCCCCAGGAGACGGGATCCCCATTGTGTACAGGCCTCACGGCTTTGGGGCTCCAGCCTCCACCCATCCTCCATCTCGCCAGGCTCGCTCTCTTTGGCATGACCTGGCCCCGGTTTACGGACCTGTACTTTCAATAGCTGAGGTCATAATGATGGGATTTGCAGGGTGACGCTCCACATCGCATGCGTCATTCGTACCCGGATCCGCTCCAAAGCAGACCGATGAAGGGAAAGTAAACCCTCTGTTAGGGGTACGCTGGGCGTGCCGGGCCTGTCGGAATACGCACACGCTGCTCGCGAAGCTGAAATTAGCACGCGGCTTGTTGCACAGCGGATCTAATTAGACATTGAAGCCGTGGTGGCTTTGAGTCACGGAGACTCGGCCCTGCGGCCATCGGAGGGATCGGCTGCAGAAAAGCAGGCAGCTGCAGATGTCCTGCCAAGATCAGGTTAAATGCAAAAGCATTTTAATGCAAAAATAAATTTAATAAAACCTGCTGAAGGCGCAAAGGGATTTCTGCCTGACGTGGGGGGGCCCCTCCCAGACCGTGCGCCCCCCCCCCCCCCCCCGGGCCACGGGGGGTGGGGGTACGAGGGCAACCAAATGTCTGTTGAGGTTTCTCCTCTCCTTATGGAAGCTTCCAGGGAAGAAGCGTTAAGCATCAGGCAGCCAAAAGCACTTTGGAGCCTCACCGGCGCTCGCCTTACTCCGAACCCAGCCGAGAAACTGTCACACAGACAAACACGCCTTTGATGATTGTGCACCTTTTGTGTGCCACCATTACTGGGGAAAAAAAGGCAGTCAAAAATGTTATAGTTCCTTGCACTGCCCACCAGTTCCCTTTTCTAGTGTCTTATTGCTGTGCTGGGCTGTAATTAGGGACATATACTGTACACCGTAGGCTTAAGGCTTGGGCCTGAATCTTCTCTGGAAGGCACAGACTAGTCTGACGCATCTGTATGCCTAGGGGTTCCAATCTACACAGGATTCATTTTTTGCCACCATCTCTACAATCTGGTTGGTTATCTCTCTGAACCAATCATTTTTTTGTTCTGCCCTCAGAACATTTTTCTGTATGTAAACTTCCATGAAGGACAAGTTGTGGATTCATAGAAGCGTTCCTGCACTCCGCTGTTGTACTAGCTTGTTATTTTTGCACTTGTGGCCTTCCTGTTAAGTTTAACGACTCTGTTGATTCTCCTCTGACCTCTCTCATTAACAGGGTGTTCTCAGCACCAGTCCCACTGCTGATTGGATGGGTTTTTTTCCACTATTCTCCATAAATCCTACATACTGAAAATCCCAGAAGGGCGGCTGCCTCTGCGATGCTGGACCTGCGGCGTCTGGCGCCAATAATCGTGCCACAAAACCACTTATATCGGGCGTCTTGGCCGCAGCGTTGCTTCGAGTCAAACAGTAAGCAGAGCTGTCAGCGTTCTGCATGAATGCAGTCAGAAACCACGATTCACTGCGTGGAGTAGCAGGCTATTCATGTTATCAGGCAGGCGTAGCTGACGAACTGCCCATCGCACGTGTAAATCATAGTATAATTCGACAGAGGCAGTGTGTTGGCTCAGTGGGTAGCACAGTGGCCTCACACCTTGAGAACTGGGGGCCGATTTCCAGTCACAGGTCTGCATGTGCTGGTATTCTGTGCTGGGGCTGCTTTTCCATTTACTCTGGTTTGTTCCCATAGTCTGAAAAACATGGCTCTAGGTGTGTGGGTGTATGCGTGTGTGTCCTGCGATGGACTGGCATACTGTCCCGGGTGTCCCCCTGCCTGATGCCCTCTCCGGCCTGATACCCTACTCTGCCTGATGCCCTCCCCTGCCTGGTGCCCTCCCCTGCCTGATGCCCTCCCCTGCCGGATGCCCTCCCCTGCCTGATGCCCTACCCTGCCTGATACCCTACCCTGCCGGATGCCCTACCCAGCCTGATGCCCTACCCAGCCTGGTTCCCGACCCAGCCGGGTTCCCTACCCGTCCAGATTGCCAGCCCAGACTGGTAGCGGGCACGGGG
>JABFDZ020000013.1:405445-416376 GCA_019775955.2 Pollimyrus isidori
CCCCCCCCCCCCCCCCCCGCCCCGCCCCCCCCCCCCCCCCCCCCCCCCCCCCCGCGCCCCCCCCCCCCCCCCCCCCCCCCCGCCCCCCCCGGCAGGGAGCCTGTGCATTTGAAAGCAGCTCAGTGTCAAACTTTCGCCGGAGTTCTCCTTAAAATATGCACTCTCCCCGTGAGCCAAAAGCCAACCTTGGTTTTTTTCTTCACCTCACGTTTCATTCAGTTTTACCGTCTCTGGCTTGACGCTGTACAGTTAAGCTACCTTTAACACCCCCCCACACACAAACACACACACACACACACACACACACACACACACGCACACACACATTTTCACTTTTTATGTTATTTAGTTGGTTTCCAGGTGCTGTTGCCCTAAGAAACTCACATTTACACTTTTATGTGTTTAATTAGACAGCTGTGCCTCGTGTGAGAGATTCCAGGCTGAGAATCCAGCGTCAGGCCACCAAACACCGCCTCTTAGGACCTGAACTCCACTCCAATCCCATAAGCACTACATATTCTGCTGAAATGTATAAAATGTATATAAACACGTATTAAAATGAATATCTGCACTACTGCACATTACACCTTCAGATATATTAATCCGCAGGATGAATAATGCCAATTAAAAAACACTCTTATATTCTGGTAGTTTCTCTGTTGCTAAGTGATTTGGGGAGAAACTAAAACATTCCAGCCAAGTCTCACAAACAGAAAGAAAAAACATTTGTGCGCTGTCTTTTGTGTCTGTGTCCATGCAGTCCACCACAGCCTTCAGATGCTTAATCCATCCATCCATCTTCTAACTGTTTGTTCTGGTCAGAGTTGTGGAGTAAAAAGCTTTAATTATTAATATGCTCAGTAACGTGTGTACATTTAACTGGCGCTCAGTGTTAAGTTTTCTGCGACATAATGATACTTTCATTAGGAAACCTGGAGTCAAATCCGTGTCAGAAGGCATTTGCAGACAGGGGGCGGTTTCATTTTCTCTGGAAGGCTGAGCGGTTTTGCGCTGCTGTCCTGCCTGTACATAAATGTTACTGAATGCAGTAGGAGGGCATGAAGGAGCCTGGCAGGGGTCAGCGGAGAGGTGTGGCGGGCTACTGCAGCCAGCCACTCCAGTTTACAGACTTCCTATCGCTGGGAATTCATTCGTAAGGAAAGTGGGAAAATGCGGACACACTCCAGGTGAGGGGGTGTGAAAAAATGGCACTCAGGGAGACTGTGAAGGTGAATATGACCCTTAGATGGGCAGTGCTGGCGGCCACACAACCCCACTCACAAACACACCGCTGACGGCCGCGCTTCTAAAATAGGCTCCAGTATCAGACTAAAAGCTTTAAACACGCTGTGAACTTTTGTCTATTTCCGTGTGTGTTCTGTTTCAGCTGCAAATATGTCTGTTTCATAGTCACACTTATAGAAAAATCCTTTGTCAAAAAGATCCTGTTTACATTCCCTCTATTTAGCAGACACTATATTCAAGGTATAGATGTTACTCAAATGCCTAACGATGAAATCACTCCACCGACCTTGGGATTTGAACCACCAACTTTTGGATTACAGGTACAGTCCCCTAATCTGCTAACACACACACCACTCCTGTGTATTAAATATATGTGCATTATTAATTGAGAAATCAATTTAGTCCAGGAGCTTTCAGCCAGCGATCCTCAAGTGACAATATACCACAAAATAGAGCCCCTACCATTAATGTGTCTTCACAGAAACAAGAAAGCATGAAGAGCTGGGAGGGGCTAATATTTCTCCACAAACTGACCCCCCTTGTATAAAAATCTTAGACTCACTGATAATGGTGAGCCTTCATTCTGCAGTGGAAGGTGACATTGATGCAACTTGTCTCTGCAACCATTCACATCCATTCATTTGTTTTGTTAGGTGTTTACTGGCATTCTTCGGCAGTCTGGAGAGAAACAAATGACATTCTTTTGGAATCCATCATAAAAGAGAGTTCATATGGTTTGCAAATTAAAAACAAATAGATAATTATGAGTAATGGCAAGGAGACGTCCAAAGTGAAAAGAATTTTGGAACAGAGGATATAACCGCTACTCACTTGACAGTTGCGATACTCATCTATAATGAACAAAATCACATCACCAGTATCCATCTTCTATAAAACAACAAAGGACTAAAGAACATGTTGACATCATCAGTTATTTTGAATATGAACATTAAAAATGAATTTCATTGCTAATGTGAAAATATAGTTGGATAGTCTAATTTGTATGTAATTTAGCAAATTAATTTATAAATTAATTTATAAATCGTCAGCTGGGCTATAGCTACTAAACTGTGTGAAACTTGGCTAGCCAACATAATAATTTTTGCTCATTTCATTTCAGTGCAACTGATCTGTTCACCTAAGCAAGTAGTCATGTCGCCCTTTTGAATATCACAACTGGGAAAAAGGTCTGGATCGCACTGGTGTCTAATTTATGCAGTCTAGGTTTCCAAATATCTAGCTTATTGATTGAAACCAAGCATGTTTTTAAAAAGAAATCCATTCAGATGTGCTGACTACATAACATAGTGCATACCACATCACATGAAGGTCTATAAATAAAAAATCCTGGGTAATTAAAATGAATACACTCACAGCAGAGTTGTTACGGTATTAGCAAATCTTTTATTTGTACGTTTGAAGAGCTTGACATAAACAGTGAGCCTTCACCTTTTCACCCTTCTGGGAATGATTAACCCACAAATTATGTAAAAACCAATATTAAATAAATGAACATACTTTTGGAAATGAATGCAGTCTGTAATTTTTTCAAATGTCAACCAGGAGACTCACCTTGAATTCTTTAGGAAGCAAAGACTTAATTGCACCAAGCCTTGACCTTACAGCACAATTAATGGTATGAAACACAACATTCCACGCGACTTTTTAGAATCTGGGAATGACCGATGAGTTACTCTGAGTCACTGTGGCAGAAGCCACGGCAGCAGCTGAGAGCCGAAACCACGGCGTCCTCCGCGTCTTTGGCCCGGCCTCGCGTCACTCCGGCCGCACAGAAACGCAACGCCGTCCTTTTGACGCTTGATTATTCACAAACTGTGACCTTTGCCGCTGCGCCCCTAATGGCCGCCAACGTCTCCCATCGTCACGTGCACTAGCACCACTGCTCCAAACAGCTTTCTCACCACCATACTTCAGGATATGCACAGAAGCCTGAGTCCCGTCCCCCAACACGGGTCCTCGTGGGAGGAATTTATGAGACACCTGGCCCGATACACCTGGCCTTATCTCCCTAAATTTTCTTCTGCTTTTGTCCCTCCCTATCTTGTCTGCTCACAAGCCCCCCCACCTACCCGTAAAATCACCACCAGACCTTTTGCGAAAACCAAGACACATTTAAGGTGACATGAAGCACTCTATCATCTTCCTGGCAGATGCACACGTGTCACAGGGACATACTTTCCTTTATGTACATAAAACTCCGATCACTTTTTTCCCACGGATCTTCTTTGGTCTGCCTCCCTCCATGGGGGAGATTATTTCGTTTTTCTATTTTTTTATCATTCCCTGTTTTTTGCTCCCTACGGAAAATAACCCACGCAGACCTTCGCAAGTGCTCGACTTCGTGAAACGGGATTGGTTGATTGGAAGTGGCGGTGAGGGGGGCGTGTCCACACACTCTGTGTCTCGATAGTGACAGCTGGCTGCAGTAAGGCAGTGGTGCCATTGGGCTGATATTCATGTAAATTTCTGCTCTAGACTACACTTCCTCTCGTCTGCAGACTCTGCTGTCAGACTCCATTTTGACATCTTGGGAGAACTGAGAAAAAAGGTGGCGGGGAAAAAAATTCTACTACTGATACAAGTAACTGGTTTAATGACTAACCAGTGAATCTGAGATGGTTTACTATATATGAACAGTTTATTAAAGTATGGCCTAAGTTCTCCGACTGAAGGAATTCACGCAATGTTAATGAAGTACGTGCTGTAATAACTTAATAAACTTTAGGAGTTTATGAGTAATAAGCGTAAGAATTAGCTGGCTTTGTCAATAAAGCCAGGCTCTTAGAGAGTTGTGGGTGGTACGCTGACTCATCCTGTAGTACTGCAGCCTGACACCTTCTCATGCCCGCCTGTGTCATACAGGCTTCCTCCGGGTAGGCCGGTCTCCTCCTGCGCTCCGAGAAAATGCCGTACGGCTAATTGGCTCATAGTGTGAGAGTGAGTGTGTGTCTATGTGTCCTGTGATGGACTGGCATCCTGCCCGGCGTCAACCCCCACCTTGTGACCTGCACTGCCTGGGATAGGATCCAGGCCCCCCCCGGCCCCCGTGACCCTGACCAGTAGAAGCGGCTGGAGGATGGATCTGCTGTCCTTCACTCCGTTTAACAATTGTGCGAAAGCAATGTCGTTCCAGTCTTCTTGCCGAAATGACAAACTGAGTCATTTCAGAGTGTAGGCTGTTGTAGCTGTGCTCAGAAGGGTATTAGATCGAATCACAGGGTCAGCTGAGTGATGCCACCTTCCCAGTCACTCCAGGGGTTGCCAAACCCTGCTTCTTTAAATGTATCTGTTGCTTTGTATGAAAGCGCCTGCTGAATAAATCAGATGCGGAACAGGAAGCGGAAACAAAATGGCTGATTTTCATTCTTAAGTTTGATATTCAGCCTTAAACTGTTTCTGTTCCTGTCGCCACGTCGCATGGGCAGCAGCGACAGCAGTGGCAGGGAAGCGGCGTCCCGCAGTTACGCTCTTCTTACACCAAAGCGTGTTTCGAAACAGTAGAACCCCCCCTGCTGTCGACAGCCCGCCCCCTGGCCAGAGACCACTTGAGCTAAAACAATACTTGGAAGGAGGTGTGTGTGTGTTTGCGCGTGTGGGGGGTCTGACTCACCCTCTGGGACGTCCGGCTTTCCCTTCCCTGTGCCATCGCTCACTTGCCACACACTTGGGGGGGGTTGGAGATCTGGCAGCTCTGCGCCACATCCAGGCCTAGCTTTCAGGGACCCCCCTCCAGCTCCGAGGTGGTACTGGCAAGAATCTCCCCCACGCAAGGGGCGGTTTTTCCCAGAAGTCTCTCTGCTTGTAGACCTCTTCGACTACGGAGTCAGAAGTGACCTCTTTCTCTGTGTTCTTGAAACTTTTCCGGCTGTTTTTACTTAGAAATTCTGTTTTGGCATCGTTGGCATAAACTGTAGTAAAAACAAAACAGAACCATATCACTACTAGGTTTACGTTAGCCATGCATGTGTCGAGCAGGGGCCTGTCCTACGAAGCAGGATTACTGGCTTATCGGGGTATCTTGTCGGATTTAAGGTACCGCGATTTAAATGGACTTCACATTCATTTACTTACATTTTGCCCAGGCTACCTTAAATCCGACAAGTTACCCCGATTAGCCAGTAACCCCGCTTCGTAGGACAGGCCACAGGTCTCCTGCAGTCCAAATACATGCAGTACGATCAACTGGCACTTCAAAATTGGTCATAATGTATTATTGTGCGTCTGCGTGCCCTTTTATGAGTTGACACCCCCTGCAGGGCATGACCCTACCCTGTGCCCTATGATGGACTGGCACCCCCTGCAGGGCATGACCCTGCCCTTTGCCCTATGATAGACTGCCGCCCCCTGCAGGCTGCCCCTGCCCTGTGCCCTATGATGGACTGGCATCCCCTGCAGGGCATGACCCTGCCCTGTGCCCTATGATGGACTGGCGCCCCCTGCAGGCTGCCCCTGCCCTGTGCCCTATGATGGACTGGCGCCCCCTGCAGGCGGCCTCTGCCCTGTGCCCTATGATGGACTGGCGCCCCCTGCAGGCTGCCCCTGCCCTGTACTCTGTGTTCCCTAGCAGGCACCTCTGTGCCCCTGTACTGGTTTAGAGGTGGGTAGATACTGGACATATATTACATTCATTGCAAACCCTCTGTTTAATTTCTCCCATGAAGAAGCTGTGAATCTATCTCCAAATGGGCAGCGATTGCCTGGCTAATTGTATTATTCAGGCCTTATATGTTAATGCATATCCTTTTAAAGCAACTTTACAGCATGCTGCACTAAAGGAGAATCGCTGGGGGCAATTCCTGAAGAAAGGGGAGGATGTGGGGGCAGATATGGGTGCACTTTGTTGGGTTTGAGGAATGAACTCCTCAACCTGAAATGCTGGTTTCGACATCCAGCCATATGAGCGGGCAGTTGGTTACAAAGCAAAGGTACTTTATTACAAATAATTATTAGCAAGCTGCTTGCGTAATTCCTGAGCTATAGCTCCGTGCCTGGGCATCCAGCAGGTGAGACCTGCTTAAAACAGGTGCGGCGTATGGCTGCGTCTGGCTGCTCAGGGCCTCGCACGGTGAATCACTGTCTGGGACTGCAATCTCCAGGAAATGAGCAAAGACAATACACAATGGAGGCTGTAATTTTGCAAATTGTTGGCAGTCAACCGCTCGTGAGTCATAAAATGAAAGCCAAATTAATTTGGTGGATCCAAAAAAACCACAAGAAGCTGTGCGGTAAAGCTGGGCGCGGCGTCACAGATACCTGTGTGCGCTCTGGAGGAGCCAGTCGCTGGCTAATCGTAAGCTGTGACAACTGAGACATGGGGAGCTTGGCTAAATGAAGTGCGAGTGTGTAGTTAGCGTACCGAACTCTGTGTGTCAGCCTTTATCTGTCGCAGATCTGGGAATGTTAAGTCCAAAGTGCTATTAGCTTTGGTTACACTTGTAAGAAGAGAGAAAGGTCACATTTAACGTAACGTGGGCAGTGTGGGAAGCAGGCGGCGGATAAAAAAGTCCAAAAAAAATCCCCGCGAGGAGCGTGGAGCAGCTGTTGTTCCCTTGAAAAAGAAACCTAATATACGAATTTATAACCTGAAAAAACGATGTGTGAGTAGGTGAATGGGCCGTGTGAGTTGTCGTTTAGTCCATAGTGCAAACTTAGGAATAGAAAGTGTCCTTAATAAGGAATGACAGAAGAGTAGGGTCCAGTCTGCCCTTCTGCGTGTGCTTGGATGGACCAGACCTTCCTCGCAGTCTGCATTATGGATTGCAGTAAGAAACGGAAATGTAAAACAGCAAATTCTCAATATGGCTTAATGAACACATTTATCGAAGTTACATTTTTAATTTAAAGTTAATGTGCAGTCAAAGAAAGGTTCTCTTTACACATTTTTGACATTAGGGGTATTTCTTTCAGATGTTTCAGAAGTGCAACTTTCTTAGTCTCATAAAATCCCTGATGGGTACAACCGTGGGCCCACAAAGAGTGTTTAAGTGCTTAATAATAAGCACTGGGACTAATGCTCATTAGCAAATGCTCGCTTTCTGTCTACAAGTTCCTCATAAAAAGTTCAGTTAAGGTTTATATTAAATGTGCCACAATTTGCCATGATTTATGCGGCGCAGCCGTCATCTTTGGTAGGATAACGTCAGATACACGTTCTTAGAGAAGTGGAGTGAGAGGAAATGCGGCCGATCTCTCCGGTCTAACTTCTTGGATGTGCTGCATTTATGCGCACACATGTTTTGGGGAAAGAGATTTATTAAAAGATGTCATTATCCTTGGCAGCTTGGAGAAACCCACCTCGATGATGTCAGCAGGGGTGTACAGCATGTGTGTCGGTTCAGGGGAGGCCGACATGGAAGGAATTAATAGAGACTGATGACAAAGTTTTATGTAAGCTATGAGGCAGCCGAATCCCTCCGCTTCGTGGGCTTTTCATGAAAGCTGAGAGCACTATCAGCCTACGAGCGCCACGCCGACCAGCCAGCCAGGCCGGCATCTTCAGCTCCCTCCTTCTTAAGCGTGGAATGGATTGTTATTCATTTCAGTGAAGTCGGTCAGCCTATGCAGGAAACCGTCTATCACAAAGAGAGGGGACATGTTTGCATAAGCAAGTCATGCGGATAATTTATATATCGAGTAACGTCTATACTCTTGTGGCTCAATTTAAAAAACATTTTTTTTTGCAAACGAAATGTATTTAGCTGATTGGTCTTCCTCCAACCAATTTTTGGCTTGCAGAGTGAGATTTTAAGCTACAACTTAGTAGGACACTAGACATTGATTGTCAGCAAGAATAAGCCGGACGTGTGATGAGACTGTAAATTTGGGTATGGCTGGTAGGAGCCGAGTCCCTACCAATAGTGTGGGAGTGCCGAGCGGGGGGGTTAGGGGGGAATCTGCTGAAGCCAAACCCTCACCTTTCACTAGTGACAGGGATGGGAAAGAAGAGAAACAGACCTGGAACCAGCATGGGAAGAACTGATGTCCTCAACCTAAACTGCTATGCATGAATGCTGGTATTAGTATCTAATAAACAGCCAGCTACAGGCACACTTCATGTGGCCTGGTTTTATGTCTCTCTGTTTATTCTCTCCGCAAGTCGCATGGAGCTCTGCAGAAATTCTGCGCCCAGCCCAGATACTCCACACGCAAGGGAGCGTCAGTGTTTTCCCTGCGTGTACTGTGGGGTCCCCGCTTGCAAAAAGAGAGGGAGATTGGGAGAGAGTGACACAGAGAGGTAGAGAGTGGGAGAGAGAGAAGGAGAGAGCAAGACAGGAAGAAAGAAAGAAAGAAAGAAAGAAAGAAAGGAGGAGAGAGGGAGGGAGGGAGGAAGGAAGAGATGGAGAGGGAGGGCAAGACAGAGAAAGAGATGGGGGAGGAGAGAAGGAGATGGAGAGGGCAGGACAGGGAGAAATTGAGGAAGGAGGACAGATGGAGGAAGAAAAAGAGGGAAGGAGCAAGAAAGTGAGAAGGAGAGTGAAAGGGAGATGGGAGAGGAGTACAGAGAAAAGGAGAAAAAGAGGGAGGGGAGAGAGACAGGGAGGAGAAGAGCAGAGAAACAGAGAGAAAAAGAGTATCAGCAGTGAGTATGTCAGGGTGTCCCCAATGTGTCCCCAAAGTGTCCCAAATTTGTCCTCAGTGTGTCCCCAATGTGTCTTCAAGATGTCCCCAGTGTGTCCCCAATGTGTCTTTAAGGTGTCCCCAGTGTGTCCCCAATGTGTCCCCAGTGTGTCCCTAGTGTGTTCCTAGTGTGTTCCCAATGTGTCTTCAAGGTGTCCCCAATGTGTCCCTAGTGTGTTCCCAATGTGTCTTCAAGGTGTCCCCAATGTGTCCCCAGTGTGTCCCCAGTGTGTCCCCAATGTATCTTTAAGGTGTCCCCAGTGTCCCCCCAATGTGTCCCCAGTGTGTCCCCAGTGTGTTCCCAATGTGTCTTCAAGGTGTCCCCAATGTGTCCCCAGTGTGTCCCTAGTGTGTTCCCAATGTGTCTTCAAGGTGTCCCCAGTGTGTCCCCAATGTGTCCCCAGTGTGTCCCTAGTGTGTTCCCAATGTGTCTTCAACGTGTCCCCAGTGTGTCCCCAAGGTGTCCCCAGTGTGTCCCTAAAGTGTCCCCAGTGTGTCCCCAATGTTTCCCCAGTGTGTCCCCAGTGTATCCCCAATGTGTCCCCAGTGTGTCCCCAAGGTGTCCACAGTGTGTCCCCAATGTGTCCCCAAGGTGTCCTCAGTGTGTCCCCATTGTGTCCCCAATGTGTCCCCAAGGTGTCTCCATGGACACAGCTCATCAGTCCAGAAAGAGCGTTAGGTGTGATGGCATCCGTCGTGCTCTCCTCTTCTGTATAGCACAGGTCAGCCTCAGCATCCAGGTCCCCGAGAGGCTGCAGAGCAGCCTGAGCCAAAGCAGAGAAGCACAACATTTCTGGGAAAGGGGTGATGAAAGCGTGAGATAGCTGCCCTGGCCGAGGCCTGCCCCCTGCCGGCCCTGCACCCCACCATTCTGTGCTCCAGCCCCTTCCTCGTATCTTTGCGCAACTATTCTGGGAATGCAAAAGGGGGGGCGGGGGGTGGACTAGAATTCAAGGAACTATTCCTCTATTTCAATGTGCTTTGCTTTCTCAAGAACCGTTGCTATCGTGCCATTTTTCCGCATCACGTATGGATGACCCCGGGGGTTTAACATCGCCGGCCTTCGGCACCCCGGCACCAAACACGCGCCTAGCAGAAACCTCCCTTCACCGTGGATCGGCGTGTCGCTGGAAAAACACGCCCGCCATGTCTCTCAGTGATTCACACCACAGCGAGCCCAAAAGCTAAAATATGCGAAAGACAAGGGCTTTGTGGGAAAAGGAGAGCGAGGCTGGGTGTGCGGCACACGTCAAAGGGGCCGCTCCGCCGAGGGCTCGAGGCGTGATGTGATGCATTCGCTGCGAGATGGGTGGGTGTGTTTTGGAGGCGAATCGCTCCCAGTGCGAGGGGCCCCGCCGCCCCTGGCTGACTCAGACGGTCCCACACAAGCAGAGCGCGGCCCCCGGGGAGCTGTGACTCACCCGGCCGGACGCACGCGGGCAGGAACAGACGCGGGCACAGATGACCGGGCTGTCCGCCGTGCGGGGGAAGCACAGCGGGAGCGGTGGGGGACGCGTTCAAGCCTGCGCCGACGCGCTACTCGCACGTTAGTGAATCGCCGCCGCATGGTCAGACCCCGGGCCCCCACTCCCCAGACCCCGGGCCCCCACTCCCCTTCCCTGCGTTTTGTTTGGTTCTGCTTCTGCCGTGCGACGTCACACACGTGTGCCGCTCTCTCGCCGAGCGGCGGCTGCCTTCCCGTCCCCCCCCCCTGTCCCCCCCGCTCCCGGTCCTCGTTAATCCCGGCCATTTGCGATGCACCAAGGGTCTGTTTCAGGTTATCTGATGCCTCAGATGCGAAGCTTGTCACAGCAGAGAGAGCAGAGCCAGAGGAATCACATATTAAACACATTACAAGGGGAGAAAAAAGCGTGGAATGTGGAACGAATGCATCCTCAGAACGACCTTCAACCTCCAAAGTAGGGCAAGGGGGCTGCAGTGGCACTGCCCCTTTACCTGGCACTGTACCCATCATCCACTGCAGGTAACTTTTTATGGTTGTTGACGATAATTTTGATATTAATTTTTTTGTTTTTGGATTGATTTTT
>JABFDZ020000014.1:12563-28893 GCA_019775955.2 Pollimyrus isidori
GCAAGCTTTGTCACCTGTGTCACCGCCAGGCACCTGTCCCGAGATCTGACAAAGGTACAGCCTAAGATTTATTTGTTATCACCGTCAACCCCCCCCCCCCCCCCCTTCCTAAACACTTGCCTCTGCTTGCTAGAGAACGTCTTTGCACGAATCCCGATATGACGACGCACGCTTGAGTGCCGGCTGGCTCTGTCATGCAGCATTGCATTTGTGAGCATTTACTGAAATAATGCCAAAGTTTAAAAGCCAACATTCAATCGGAGGTAGGCAAGCGCTACACAAACAGCCTCAGGTCCCTCTTCCCTCGTCTGCCTGAGCTTGCCGCACGAGCCAATGTGTCCCGCATCATCACCCATGGCCAGTCTCCCCCGCAGGCCTGCGCTGACCTGCCCACGATGATGTCACACCACACAGGTGATTCACATAATTAAGCTTCGGTACCAGCAGACCCAAACTGCTGACATCAGCCATACATTCTGGAAAAGCGCGTTTGTCAACCTCCCTATGATCAGATGGTCTCCACCCATCCTGGGACAACAGAATGTTCAAAAAACATTGTTGTTTTTTTTTTTAAACCACAACTGTGGTAAACAACAGCACTGATTATGTGACCAAGCAAGGCACTGAGACGCCAAACAGAAACCTGGGAACTGAGGGACACGTATCCCACAATCCTTCAGTACCATCTGTTACCTCTTCAGGGTGATTTGTATGTTTGTGTCACCCTGACTGCTGCAGTTTAACCGTCACTCTACCTCCGATTCTTAGTCTGGAGCCCTGCCCAGCACTATGTATGAAAAATTACGGCACAGAAAGTTTTAGTTTTAAAATAAACTAAAACTGAGAATGCACTTTTGCCTTGTGTGGGCTTTCCTGGATTTCTCAGGAGTGCGCTATATCTTGGGGGGAAAACATTTCCTAGCATTTTTTAGCAGAATAGCCATTCTTGTAGATGTGTGCACACACACATACACACACGCACGTGGACACACACAGACGCGCGCACGCACGCGCACACACTCGAGCCCACGCACACGCGCTGAGAGGAAGCGCTGTGCCAGCAATCCCATCCAGCAGCTGGGAAGTGTAAATCTCACACGGCTCAGTGAGACGCAGAGATGCCACAGACAGCCCTACAAGTGATACAGTCGTCTAGTTTTACTGCCTGCGATAACTCAGGGTGACGGGGTAGGGAGCGTGCGGCGCACGTGCGCTTGTGAGCAGCTCCGTCCGCGGCTGGCACGGGAACCAGGGGTGGGGTGAGGGACGGTGTTCGTTTAAATTCCGTAGAAACTGAGCTTCCCTTCACTTCGTCGCTGAACATGCATGGTGGAATTGCGACACAACTATGTGTTTACTGAGCAGAGATAGCGGTCTGACGACGAGACGCGTTTCAGTGTCAAATGGTCGCCATGGAAATTGCGGGTCGCCATGGTGATCATGGGTCACCAGGCGTCCATATACAGTTACATGCGATTCCTGACGTCCTGTTAAAGGACTCAGGTGCTATTACTGGCCAGCTGTTCTTCTGGCATGGCGGATAATTTTCACCTCTCGACATCTGCCTTGCCTCTTTCTGGACAGCTAGGGCTGTAATGCCACCACTTTCCTAAAGGAATGTAACACCAGTTTGTCTCTCCGGCTCACAGTATGGATTCCATGCAGCTCTGTTTCCATTTTGGCAGTTTATTTGTCTTTGTGATTCAGCAGAATCTTCATGACTAAGCGATTCAGATGGGGGGGGGGGGGAGCTGGAGTGGGATCAGGGGGCCCACCGAAATGCCTTTTGTTGAGCTTTTGATCCGGCTGACATTCTCTGTAAAATCACTCCTTCTTCCCGATATCTGTGACCCGAAAAACCCCATGAAAGTACACTAGTTGGGAAACATCTCTTGGACTATAAAAAGCTGCCTTCCCATCCCTGCTGACGACCTAATGAGCTATGCAGTTAATTTGCGTTTTGTTAACCTTTGGCCTTTAAAAATATTTATTGTGCGTGAGATGGCACGAGCCTGGAATTGGGGGGTGTGTGCGTGGCAAGGAAAGATGTTTCTACACGTTCATGTAGCGAAACAGACAGAGCGGGTAGTCTTACTGAACGGGTTGTGTCCGATCCTGCATCGGCCTCCCGTTTGCCTGTGGATATTTGCGTTGGATGTTCCCCTCTGACAACAAATAGCTTGAAAGAAAAAACGCACGTGCTGTGGAACCGTCGTGTTGCACAGAACCTGAATCAGTAAACAAGTGGAACCCACCTGGTCCCGTGTCATAGAAAAGGTGAGCCAAACGCACCCCCCATCCCCTCGGCTAATGAGAGTGTAGGCGCTAATGTTACCTGCAAGCCGATAGTGGAAGACAATACACTGTAACACACCACAGCAAAACAACTGTGTGCCAAGCCATGTACTCTTGAGTGAGGACACCCCCAAGCAGAGTGACCAAGGGGCTACTACACACAGATGGAGACCGTGGCAGAGACAGACTGAGAGACTGGTGCACATATAAGCCAGATTACGTGATATTAACCAGTGCATACCCAGTAACACCCATCTAATATCCTTCTTTCTCTCTGGCCTTGCTAAAGGCTTGTGGTCAGTCATCCCCCCTGAGTAAGCACCATCAGCTGTGGCAAAGCCCCGGACACCGCCATGTGTCATGGTGTGGGGTGGGGGGGGGGGGGACTGGGGCTGCCCTCAATACAGCCTTTGTCAGCCTGGAGCTATGTATAACCAACAACAAAGGGCTATAGCGGCCCTTACAAGCAATGGCAGAAGGCCTGGGTAATGTAACCCCGACTGCTCGGGGGGGGCAGTTAGCAGGGGAAAGGCAGAGGGTGGGGCTTAAAAGGACAAAACCTCAAACTGGAGGAGCGGCAAAAACAAGGGGGAGAGGGTGTGACACAGGGGAAACAGCGCCCCTCTGACAAAGGCCTGAACACCTGGCCGGGCTCCGGGGCAGGAAGTGGCCTGCCGTTTCCCACAATTCCTGCGCAAGCCACATGGACCTTGGTCTATTTAGAGAGATCACAATTCAATACGCGTGTGGAGGGGGAGGGGGCATATAGGGTGAGGAAAAACAAAGTAAGCCAACCCACAGCCCCACCCTGTGCACTGGCCTCATAACAACACAACCTAGGCATAACGGTCCACTTATCTTTCTGTCTTCCTCCAGGCCCATGAGCAGAAGCTGGAATCCAAAAGGCTTCAGTTCTGAGCTCCCAATACACTCCAGGAGACTTACCGGAGTGTTACTGGAGTGTACCGGAGTGTTACTGGAATGTTACTGGAGTGTACCAGAGTGTACCAGAGTGTTACTGGAATGTTACTGGAGTGTACCAGAGTGTACCAGAGTGTTACTGGAATGTTACTGGAGTGTACCGGAGTGTTACCAGAGTGTTTCCAGAGTGTTACTGGAATGTTACTGGAGTGTACCAGAGTGTTACTGTAATGTTACTGGAGTGTACCAGAGTGTTACCAGAATGTTACTGGAGTGTACCAGAGTGTTACTGGAATGTTACTGGAGTGTACCAGAGTGTTACCAGAATGTACCACAGTGTTACTGGAATGTTCCCGGAGTGTACCAGAGTACTACCAGAGTGTAAAGCTGGAACTGGCCTGTGCCTGTCACAGTGTCATGGTGAGTGCATCTGTGTGAGCCCCAATTTTTGGCCAATGTTTTTCATCAGCCAGAAAGGAGGCAGCCTGAGGAACTGGGGGGGGGGGGTGGTTGTGTGCAGTGGAATTAGCAGGTTAAGCTGTCTACACAGTAAGCATGGGGAATGTAGTGTGGGGGTGTTCTCATTCCTCACCACCTGCCAAGATCAGGCCACGACCCCCACCAACACGTCTTGCAAGGGCATAAAGACCCAGTTGCGCCCCCCCCCACCCCGGAACAACATGGCCCTAGTTTCCATCAAAACACAGTTCGGTCCAAGGATGGGGGGGTGGGGCGAGGAGAGACAAACAGATGCATTTTCTGGTCCTGAGCTTTTCAAGGCCAGTCACCAAGATTTTTTAAAGCTTCGATTTATCGTCGCTTTTGTTAGCGCTCCACATGTTTTATTGAACCGGGGCAAAATTAACATGGACTGAGGTGCGTGATAAATCGGACTGGGGTACGCTGAGGCACGCGATTTACCAGTCTGAAGCATGCGATTTACTGAGCTTAGGTGAGAAATTTACCGGGGGTGAGGCATGCAGTTTACTGGACTGAGGCATACTGAGGCACACAATTTACTGGGCTGAGGTACACGATTTACCAGTCTGGAGCACGCGATTTACTGAGCTGAGGTGCGCGATTTACCGGGCTGAGGCACGCAATTTACCAGGCTGAGGCAGGCAGTTCACTGGACTGAGGCATGGCCAGACGCGCATATTGCCAGACTGTGCATGATTTACTACACTGAGGCATGCTGAAGTTCTCGACTTACTGGACTAAGGATCGCAACTTACCGGACTGAGGCATGTTGAGGAATGCGATTTACCGAACTGAGGGCCACGATTTACCGGACTGAGGCGTGTTGAGGCACGTAATTTACCGAACTGAGGCGCACGATTTACCGGACTGAGGCATGTCGACGCACGTGATTTACCGGACTGCGGTACATGATTTACTGGACCGAGGCACTTAGATGAGGAAAAGAGGAAAAAAATCATTGTATTTTGTGGTCCTTGGAGGCTAAAGCTGCTTTTTAAGGAGGCAGCTACTGGTACCAGGCTAGCAGCGTGATGCCTTTGGTGGAGTTGGCCACTGCAGTCTGTGAGCGGTGCAGGCAGGTTTCTAATTTCTCCATTGCTCTGCTGATGGCTAACAACCCCCGCCCCCCCATTGTGGAAATATTTCTAGCACAGCTTCACTAATGTTAAAAGAAATGCTGTCAGTACTGGAGGGCTACCAGACACACAAACTTAAGTAGCAGAGAGAATGTAAACATCTGCTTCAATAACCTTCCAATGCAATTATTTAATCCCTGATGCACTTTACACCACTTATTCTCTGGGGGGGGGGGTAACTTCTCAGCACCAGCAGGCCTTTCCCACCCCACAAATATGGAAAAACAGGTTCCTCAGTAAAAAGACTGCTTCCTTGGCAATTGTACCACCCTCAGTAATCACACGGTCCCCAGGTGCTATGATATACAGACTGGAAAGTATGGAGACCATTGACCAGAGCAGGGGAGAGTCTACAGGACAGAGAGACACAGGCTGGGAGAAGACGCCTCTCCCATGACAGAAATAACCCCTTTCCTGTTGTCCCAGGCCAGCTGACGGCCGTGTGTCTATCTCTGCACAAAGCCTCAGTGTGTAATTACTGGGGTGTTAAAGACGCTTGTTTTCCTCCCTGTCATCACCAAGCATGTTGTTTTGATGAGAAACCAGTCCCAGGGTCTCTCCCAGTAAATGAAAGCATTTAAACAATAACCCCCCACCTCCCCAAACCCATGGTGAGAAAGTACAGGTGAGAAACAAAATCCTGCCTCAAAAGACAATGCCTGGGGTGGATGGAGATTAAAGCGCAGACAGGGTCATATTCCGTCCTAAATCATGGGGGCGGTGTGTACCGGCTCCCTGCCCTGCCTTATCTGCAGTACTGTTTACCTGACGCTCCGTTTTAGCAAGACACAGCACAGTTACAGTTAGGCTACAGCAAACGGCATCGCCACCGGTGCCGCTTTCGGTTACGCTTCACAAAAAGTTTTGCAGTGCCTATGATAATAAAACCTATGAACACTTCACAGGAGTGGCAATATCGTGATCGTGGCGCTACTATTTACACTTATACACGATAATAACAATTAGAGTTTTATTCCGGGTGACTGCAGTCAATACTACAGTTTGATGCAATATACTTCGCCAGATATGCAGTTAGGTACAGAAACCACAAGCTTTCCATTCATCACAAACCTTTGCTGCCTGATCATAGACCGTAAAATCCTCTCTCTGGTGCCCGAAAGTTTTTCATGCGTAAGTATGCCACAGTTAAACACCTACAATATATAGCCGTGTGACATGACTATGGAGACAAAGATACTGAAAAACAATAGATTTTGAGCAAGGAGATTTAAAAGAAAAGTTGAATGGCTAGGATGAGAAGCGTGGTAAACTCAGACGTGCGCCGTTTAAACTGGAGCTTTCTGCACTCACCTCCTGAGATCTTCAGCTTCTGGTCGGGACCTCCTCCAGCTGTCGCGCTGATCACCACCCACAAACGGCAGCTGCTCCTCTTGTCCAAAAAAATGAGAAATGAAGGAAGACTCTTGATATACGGAGCAATGAGCGCTGCACTGCTGAAGAAGCCGGAGATCCCACCCCACATCCAAACTCCCCCTTCCACTCCTCCCTCCCTCCCTCTCTCTCTCTCTCTCTCTCTCTCTCTCTCTCTCACACACACACACACACTCTCTATCTGTAGACTTTTTAAATCTAACCCAACACACATCTGCAGCCATAGGAAAAGTGTGATTGCTCATTTGGATTATATCAGTAAAAACAAATCCATATTCACCTGTCTCCGGACAAATCCCCTTAAAAAGGAAAGAAGTCATCAGTTTTTTTATGTGCGGGGAGGGATTGTCTGACTTGGTGAAAACATCGCAGTTCACTTTAAAACGTATCACCCCCCCCAAAAAAAAAAAAAAAAAACCATGTAGGCCTACAATAACGCTATTAAAACATAAATGCCATTCTATAAAAATGTTCATGCTTTTTTTGCGTTCTCAATGTAATTAAACAGACTGGATCTTAGATGGTCGTGGTTCTGATTAGCTTTGAACGAATAAGATGGATGGGGTCGTGTAGAAGGTCTAATAGATACCAGTTGAACCTCAGGGTTTACAGTCTTTAATGAAGATCAATCTTAAACCAGGTGTATTTTGCGTTTAATTACTATTAATTAGTAATTTTTAATTAATCTTGTGTCAGTGGTGGGGGCATGAAATGACGCCTGTACGTCTACCTCCCCCTACAGATACCCTACCGTACGTATACAGTCTCAAACCCTGATCGATCCCTCTAAATATGTGTGTCCAGATGAAGTGGCGATTGTTGCGATAGGCATGGTTGCCACTGCGCCACATTTAAACTGAACATGTTTTGCTTCTGCCAGTAGATAGCGAAAATTGCCGAGATGGAGATAAGGTGGCCAAGGCGGATGCTGCCCGAAACAGTGAGGTATTGTGGTATGTGGAAAGAGTATAAAGATCGCTACGCATGGGAAAGAACATTAATGTCCCAAGTTGTGTCCTGCAGGTGTCATAAAATTAGCTTAGGCAATAAATGAATTGAAATGAAATGAGTAGCGTCACTCGTGAAAGTCAGCTGAACACCTAACGCGGAGGCCGTTTGTCAACCTAATTACTGGCCTGTTTCTTCAATCAGGAGTTTTCTTGCTGTCGCAAGACACCCTTTGCCGATTAAGCGGGACACGCGTTTCCCTGTCTCCCCCACCCCTGCAGATCACGATAATTTCCAGACATCGCTGCCTGTTTACCTGGCTGCACCAGGCTGGCCGTTCTGCTTTGACAGCTATCGTTTGCGCCAATTCCGCTTTTACGCACGTTGTCTGGTGGGCGTCAAAACGAAATATGGGCAGAAAGCGGCTCTATTCGAGGGGAGAGGGGAACGTCTCATGAATGCCGCCTTACACTGCAAGGGGACAATCACAATGGTCTCTGGTTCTGAGAACAAGGGGCAGGGGTTGCATTCCTAACCCTCTCACTCCCAGAGCAGCTCTGGATGCCCAAGTCCAGCCCAAGGGCATGGTAGCACTGAGGTCACCGCTGACCCCCTGTCTGTTAGAACAGTAGTCATCAATCCCCCCTTCCCACAGAAATCTAACTGAAACTTTATTTGTTGGGCCTAGTTCATGAGCGGCGGGGTTGCAATGTAGTGTTCAAGTTCACTATTTGTTTGATGTCTGTTTTTGCAGGGATTTTTTTGTTTTTGGGAGAAGCTGGGTATGGTCAGCTGGTTATGTAATCTAACTAGTACTAATAAGGGCGAGAGTCCTTTTTAGGCACCGTGTGCAGAGGACAGGTCAGAAAGCCACAGAGGGAAAGTGGAGATGAAGTTAGAGTTAGTCTGTCAAGGCTACTGAGGAATTCAGAAACTTGTGACTAGATTTTATAAACACTGTCAAACACCGCGTCCCATTAAATGGGCTGTAACGGGTTAACAGGAACACTGAGCAGATGTCGCAGTTGAGAGAAAATGCATACATGAATGTTATCTTCAGGAGGCTAATGAACACTTCCCAGAAGACACCGGCATGTTTATACTCTCCCTGTCTGTGTGTCGTGGTTAATTATTGAGTTCAAGCTAGACCCATGGTTAACGTATGGTTGTGTTAGTAGTAAATTTAAGTGAATCTAGGATTGTTGTAGAAATTTAAAGTTTGAGGAGTTGAGTTCCCGTCCTACTTCTAAGTCTCGCCAGGGCTTCTGATGTCCTCTGTGTTTTTTGATTTATGGCAGGATCCACACTGGTGCAGTCTGAACAGCTGCTGGTCGGAATGTGCGGTGACCCCGTGGCACACATACACACACCCCAACCCCCAAAACATGAGTATTTAACTTTTGGCCCAAAACCGTGTTCACGCTCCCATTTCAGATTCGCTCCACCTATGTGCCCGTCCCACAGAGCAGGTAAAGACTCATCCACTGGAAGAACAGGCCGGTCTGTGGAAACACGCGGGTTCTCTTCTTGCTCTCACTGCCTCCCGCAGCCCTGCTTGCCCGGGGCACGTATCTGCATACCTCTGTTGCTTATTAACGTCCTGCATCTCTAATTCGTCTGTTGCAAGTGTGCTGATGTAATGGAGGACAATCTCAGCTGAGGATTGGAATGGGGAGCGGGGGGGGGCACACACAGGAATCCTCCCCTGCCTAGGCGTCGTTAGCCCCTTCTTCCCGTTATTTGCTGGTTACTTGCTGTTTCCAATAAAACAGGCAATTTCATATTCTACAGCACGGGCTCACGCAGGGAAAATAAGTAGGGAGATTGTTGTTAATTACTTCTAATTTGCATTTTACTGCTTTTTGTGGTTGGAGAGACCGCCGTGGGAGAGCTCAGCTCCCTACAGTTATTACCAGTGGGTGAGAGGGGATTCACGGTGACCTGGCAAGTCGATCCATGCTGCTCTCGGCTCACCGGTTGGTACGTGGCCCAACCCAGCTCCACTCCTAGACGAGCTTCCCCAAAAATTAAAAAACACCATCTCATCACATCTTCCCTCTCTCTCGCCTCGCCATCCTGTCTTCCCGCTCTGCCTTGCGTCACCCCCCTCTGCCCCCATCTAGCCTCGTTATCGCGTCTTCTCGTTCTGCCTCTCTTTTGCCTCACCACCGTGTCTTCTCGCTCTGCCTGTTCTGTCTCTTTACTCCACCTCCCTGGCCTGCATCCCCACTTTTCCTCGATGACATACCTCTACATTCTATCCCATTTTCCCGCTCCCCTCCCATTCGGCCTGGAAAGCTTCTCCTCTCCTTCGACACGGTGCTGAAACTCTGCATGTTTGACATCTGAAGTCCATATGGGATTGATCTAATGACAGATCCCCCCCCCCCCCACACACACATTTATTCCAAAGCCAAAATGACCTCATTTTGATTTACTGGAATCGTTTCCTGCAGATGGGATGTTGTTCATGAAGGTCTGAGCTATGCTGGTCTGGTCATGCTTCTGCCAACCTGTGATTCCTGTGAAGTTCATCTGTGGCCCAATCAGTCGGCGCGTTCAGCTCTTAGCAGAAAAGTTGGCGGTCTGAGCCCACCCATATGCTATAAAGCCACTACAAACTGGACAGTGCACCATAGAAGCTGCAGAACTGACTCCGCTCCCGATTCCCACGGTAAGCGTCTGTGATGCTGATGTCAGCTTTTGGCTTTGTTGATGAATCTGTGCCAGTCCGGACCAAGCTGGGAAATCCAAGAAAACCAAAAGCTGTCAAACATGGAGATGAAAGGACAGGTACAGCCGGAGGCATAGCTGCAAGACTGGCGAGGCAGCCAATGTGCTGGGGCCCCCGAGCCTGGAGGGGGTCCCCGAGGGCAGAAGATTACATAGGACATTGCAACGACAAATACACTTTAATTGCATTTTCTGTTTTTCACATTTCTCTTTGTTGATATCATTAATATAAACGTCACGCTAATATAATGGCGGTAAATCATACCAGGACTGGGGAAGGGGAGCTGCAGAGCTGCCAGAGCCCCTAGAATCACCTCTAGGCATATCCATATTTGCTGAATAAAAGTGGCAGGACCTTCAGTTCACTTTCTTGCTGTTACAAATGGGAAAAATCTGACAGCGTGATGCTTTAATACTCGTGTACCTAGCATTCTTTTTAAGAGTTCCCACTGGTATCAGCCTGTACTGCGATCCTGCTATGTACATGAAAAAATAGCGTGGGGCGGATAAAGTAAAGGTCATGGAAAAGCCCAACAAATCGACAACAATGAGGAGACGAAGTCAATGACTTAATGATTTGGTGTGGAAACACTGATTCCAGTCTGACTTTCGTCATGCACTAAGTACTCAGTGCTGCTGCAGGCTCGCATATATAAAACGAATTCTTTTTGCGGTCGCAAGAAGCGACGGGGCCACAGACTACTGGCGAGAGCGGGCTTCTTTTCCTCGCTGGAGCCGTATTTTCCACGACTCCCAAGGCACCGGAGCCCGGGCAGGATTAGGGATGCGGTGCCGCTCGAGGCCATCCCAGGCGTCTTCTCATTCCTGGATCAGGCCAGATGGAAAGGCCGGCCAGGGCGCTGTGTGATGTCGTGGATGGAAGGCCACGGCGGCAGGTCTCCGCATGCCAAATCACGTGGCTCTTCAGACACACAGTGATTTGTTTTGGGCCACAACATGGACAACGTTGGATGACAAGTCCTCACCAAACCAGCAGCCTTCACACTATAGGTGCTCCGTTTTAGTCATTACCCTACTTACCACCTTGCGTGAGTGTACTGCCTGTGCATTAGACCCATGCACTCCTGATGCTACATTTCGGCTTGGATGCTGTAGCGCTCACCTCATGCCCTGTGCCTGTGATGTTTCTTCCTTGCCGTGCCTTCTATTATGAAAGACTGCCAAGATTAGTGTGGGCAAGACAGACAAGAAAAATAATTCAGGAAGTTGCAAGACGTGTCATTGGATTAAAGCAGAGATAGTGTCTGTCATTCGGAGGGGGGGGGGGGGTGCTGGTGACGTGTGCAACAGGGTCGGCTCGAAGCCAGCCACTTGAAAACTGCACACGAGTAGAAGAGGCAGATGGTCTGGCTGAGCCACAGCTGCATACAGAAAAAAATATCATATTTAGACAATTTAGAAAACCAGGATTAATTATCTGTTAGTGTTAACCAGTCTCTCTGGCAGCTGAAGTGATTCGGACCAGCTGCGCCGTGGCATAAAAGGATAAACGTAATATGCATCTTGTATCTGATACAGATCTCCTTCCTATGCTGGGTGTATTCCGCTTACTGGTGGGGGGTGTTCATGCAAAACCTGACTGGGGAGCAGAAAAACAGCATGCTTCATGCTTTAATATTGAATTAACAGGAGGGATTAAGCATTTTCACCTTTGTAAAAAAAATAAAATTGTTACAGCCTGTAAACTCTGGATGTTCAATGTCATAATTGCCAGATAAAGTAAATACAGATGTAAACTGAAATAGTCTTTGAAGAATTTTGTGGGTTTTATTATTATTTAGTTGTAGTCGTGGTAGTAAAATAAAACGTACCACCAAACTAACATGCAGCTGACCCTTCTCTTTTCCATGTAAATAACATTTGTTCTTTTGTGAAACAGATGGCTTATGTTATCATACTTGTGTTATGATTATCTCAAGCTTGATGGAACAAATCTGCCTTCCAGTCAAACTACCGTGAGCTCAAGGATGCAGAAATTTAAACAATACCGCCACCTGCTGTCCGTCTGCAGCCAAGGCCTTTGTAATTATTGAAATCAGAAACAAGGTAAACTACAGTACATTCCAGTAGGACACTCTTATGAGACACCTGTTGAAGTCTTTTCGCGAGCCCCCATCTTGTAGCTTTTCTGTGCCGACACTGCAGAGGGAACCAGACCAAGTGAAATTGATTCGTAGTACAGGCCACTGTTTACCCTATTCAGGGTCATGGAGGTCCAGAGCTTATTCTGGAGACTAGGGACACAAGGCAGGGAACAACCCAGGATGGGATGCCAACTCATCACAGGTAACACTCATACACAGACCTATGGGCAACTGGGTAACTCCAGTCAGCCTCAGAATGCTTTTGGACCGTGGGGTGAAACCGGTGAACCCAGAGGAAACCCCATGACGACATGGGGAAAACATGCAAACAGAGCCGGGGCACAGCCTCAAACCCTGGTCCCAGATATGCAAAGCAAACACATTAACCTCTTTAAATTACACCACCAAAATAAAATTGCAGAGTTTAATCATGATTGTGTGCTTTCGTGAATGAAATAACAAACGCCTTGCTGAATTATTTCCTTTGAATATGTAATATATGGAAAGCATGTATCCATTGGTAAGATGTTGCCTCTGGAACCTAGAAATCTAGATCCAATGAATGTGTCTAAAATGGAGCCCCACCCAGAGCCAACAAGCAACAGTTTGCAGTAAGGCAGAATACCATATACGAGACATGAGTCAATCAGTGTCATATAACATGCGTATTAAGCAGAAAACCAGACAGATAGCGATTAAAAGGGTAGGTAAAGGCAGACCTAATATCTAATTATTGTAGCTGTCCATCACACATACATTAATGTACGCGTGCTGAATTATAAGTTAGACATCGACAGTGGGTCATCACACGGCTAGCAGCCCATTCTCCTGTGTCTGTTGTAACAAACGCTACACCCGCTGACGACCTACTACGTGACACGTCTCGATGAGTATATATTATTTGCTATAGACCTCGTACGTTTAAAAGATCGGACGTTACTCGACAGGACGTAAGTCGACGGATACCTGTAATTAGATCAATATCTAATAGGCAGGTGAATTTAAATGCGTGGGTCTGATGTTGTCTCCAGACTCCCTCTTTTGGCTGAATAGAGACAACGCAATACCAGATTACTCAAAGTATATTTTCATAAAGTGTTACTATTAACCGCGCAGTACAGGGCAAGGCCGCCTAATCGGGTTGCCCGGCACTTCACTTGTGTAAGACAAGTCTGAACTTTAACAAACACGTATACAGATAATCAAAACACATTTTAAACATACTTGACAATCACAAGCAACCACATAACTTCAAAGCTCCTTGTACACATGCGCGCAGGGGTCGCTTCTTGATTACGTCAAAACGTCGACATCAGACCATACATATTTAACATATCCAGATTGGACTCCGTACACGTTGAAGCTGTTGCGACTGCTTCGATATTTAAACTTGCATTGGTTTGTGTAGGGTTGAACAATGTCTTCATTTAGGAAAGCGCTAAAATCTCAACAACGGAACCACAAAGAAAGGTCTCAGGTAAGCTTAACTAACAGTTAGTCTTGTGTTTTTTTGGGGGGTCGTACAACAAAACGCTTTACTGCCATATCTGCTTTTCGGAATTAGCATTGTATTTTTACGTTATTCGGTTTTATATAAGATTGCATGTCTCACCCAAGTTCTTTCCTTTTCCATGTGTTGACCAGCCCAATTTCAGAAAACACTTGGGTATTTTGGAGAAGAAAAAAGATTACAGACTTAGGGCAGAGTAAGTAGCTCCCTTTCTGTACTGTGAAACACAAAACTTGTGTTTATCTTTTATTTTGTTATTTCGATTGCTGTTGAAACATTTGAACAATTGTGTGCTTGTCCGGATACGCCCATTCCGATCTACCTTTAAAACTATGGAGTGCGTTTCCTTGATAACTGTGTCTTTTTTACGATTACTTGAAAGATATACCTTATTAAAGATCTTTTCCACGTGAGTTTCCCAAATTCTTCCTTAAGTGGTTGCTTAGGGGACAGCTTCTCACGTGTACCGTTAGTAGGTGCCATCCATGGCAATGGACCAGAATTGGTCGACTGAATTGAATCGATTATTTTCTCCGTGCAGCCAGTGCTTGATTACGTCATTAGAGAAATAAATAAAACTTTGTATTAATCAGAACTTCAGAGAGGTGTGAGTGTTCTATATTTTGAAAGCTACTACCTGGAATTGTATGTTTGAAATGAGTTAGGAAATAACATCCTAGCTCATGACTTTGTGCGGTCTATAAGCATCCAAGTGAATGATTGATTATTGGACAGATGGCATGTGGCTATGAAGTGCAAATGTGGAAGAAGAATGAATGCAGCTATACAAAGCTGCAAAAAAACAGTGTGCCCCAAAATAAATGATAGGGAGAAAATGTGTAAGAGATGGCATGGCTGCCTATATGGCACAGTTTGTGTTCTAACATGACACACTGAATCACTGCCATAGTTCGGTCTTACTCTGTACCATATCTCCGTATATAAATTGACTCCGATCCATAATTATTTGTCAGCTGATATCATTTTGGGTAATATTTAGAAGGCAATTACATGTTTAGTAAAGTGCAAAGTCCATTGTACAATCGTACACTTTTGTTCTTTGTATGAAACCGTAATGTTAACATTATTTGCAACTTAAATCAAAATAGAAATTCTTCCAAGTAAATGAAAATAAAATAAATACCTGTTAAAGTTGCACATTTCGAAAATTAACTGTACCTCATCTGTAATGTATTCATATTAGCAGCTTTCATCTTCATATTACAACTGATTGGCACAAATATTCTCTCAAATTACAAGCCCTAACAGAATAAATATCCATCATGGTGCAGCATCAAAAATAAAATACCTACACTGTACTTGTATTCACAACTTCCAGCTTCATATTAGGACATACATGCACATGCTTGGAGACAAACACACAAAGGGTTTCATTTACTGCATTCCTTGGATACATATGCGTACCGAACCAATAGACCTCTACTGAAACATGTCAGTATGAATACATGTACTCCTACTTGATATGTTGGTTGAAATGTTGATGTTTATTGCCTACAGATGAAATAAATGATTCCATGACTGCAAACTCATTAAAGTGGTAGTTTAACCCAAAGACTGAGGAAAAAAAGATTTGAGAGGTTTTAGCTTTAGTGCTGTCTATCATCTAGGTTGTTCTTCTGGAAGGTGCCTAGTTTTGAAGATATTGGCCATAGAAATGTCAGCCTTCTCTCAAATATAATTGGAGTGATTAAAGTACAAAAAATACATATGAAAAATTCAACAGCAGTGTCTTTTACAAGAATCATGACTTTATGATAATCCACCGACTTTGTAGTGAGTAATTTAACCAATCGTATCACTACGCAGAAGCACGAGCGTGCTGGTGATTATACCGACTGAGTATCAATATCAAACCTTTATTGTGACATCAGGGTTGTGCTCTTACAGCTTTTCTGTCACTTTGGCACATTTCTCAGATCAGGAATGAAATTCTACTAGTACAACTTCCACATCATCGAGTCACTTGTACACATCATAAATGCAAAGTCTCATTGTTTTGGTTAAATGGTAAATGATTATGTGCAATAATGCGCTGATTCCTGCATTATCAATTGTTTGTCATGCTGATCAAAATGTATTATATTGGTACTGCCACTTGAATAGTCTTTCCCTTCAAAACATCTAGCCATTAGTTCATTGTATAAGTCGTTACATGCAAAATGGTTGAACTATTTGTCATAATCTGTCAAGAATATCTCTGTCCTGGCTTTTATTTTTATAAACAAATGTGTTTTCAACTGATGAATTGCTCTCAATGGAATGAACGCTTTCACCAGTAGGGGAGTGTTTAAAGCGTTGGAGCAGGGCTATTCAACTCACGGTCCTCAAGGGCCGAGCCCTGCTGATTTTCCAGCCTTCCTTCACCTGTGAGCCAGGTGTGAACCCTCTGACCAATCAGAACCAGTAATTATTAAACTAACTACCTGGGAAAACTGAAAACAAGGCCTGGATTTGGAATCGAGGGCTTGAGTCGAATAGCCCTGTGTTAGATCGACCAGTGATCAGCAAGTTCTCTAAAATAGCTCAGCGATGCGTCTCATGAATCTTCGGTTGGCAGGGATATATTGACAGAGTGCAAGTGTTACTTTTTTCTTCCAATGTCAAATTAACAACAAGGAAATGAACAGGGTAAACGGGCAGTAAGCATTTGATATCAGACTTTTTTACAAGATGTTTGATAATAGTTCAGCAGTCAATGCTGGTTTTGGTGTATAGTAGAGGTCGACCGATATGGGTTTTTCAGTAGCCGATGCCGATATTTTGGAGTCAGGGTCAGCCGATGGCCGATA
>JABFDZ020000014.1:48796-61748 GCA_019775955.2 Pollimyrus isidori
TCCAGGGTTGTTCCCTGCCTCGTGCCCGTTGCTTCCGGGATAGGCTCCGGACCTCCCGCGACCCAGTAAGGATAAGCAGTTTGGAAAATGGATGGATGGATAAATGGGGTGTCAATCTTTCAAGTGCTTAAGGATGCCTGATGTGTGGCTTTGTTTAGTTTTAAAAGAACTCCGATATCTTTCGCAAGCAGGACTTTCAGTGTCTTTGATACATCCCCTACCTGCTTTGAGTATTTCCAAATATAACTATTAGTTTGTCAACAAACGCAAGCAGAAGTTCCTGGTGGTGTGACTGTTGAACCACAACTCTCCACCATTTTGAAAGTTTGTTTCTCTTCACGCGTCGGTGGGCGCCCCCAAACCTGTTGGCGTGTTTGCAGTGGCTGCTCGGAATCTTAAATCACGGACTAGCTGGAGTGTTCCTCTCAAGAAGATTATTTAAAACTGAGAAATACTGCAGAGAATGCCATTGAAGTTTGGGTAATGCATCATGTAATCTATAGCAGTAACAGGTTTAGTTAAAATCTGTGTTGCTACATTTTATGAGCTTTGGTGCTGATTTGGTACAAAAAAATACACCTTCTTCTGATATCACTGCTGCTTGTGCATTATGATACCAGGGTTGGACATAGTCCCTCCATCTTTCCACTCGTCACGTTCTTCTTTTCATCCTACAATGTCCCATATCGCTGCCCTGAGTCACGCGTGCACCTGCAGGACGAGGCCAGAGCCCTGATGTGTCACACCTATTCAGGACACGGCCACTGTGGACAGAATCATCCATCCGCTTTCTGAGAACAGCGCCCTCTGTGAGTCGCTCATCTGCATAACATGTTTTACATTTTATAGGCCTAATATCCCCGTTAATGGTGGATCTTGGCCTGTGCCATCGATACCGGTCAGAAGATGGTTTGCTTTGAGTCCTCGATGGCTTGAGCCCTTGAACCTAGAAGCCGTAGTCCTATGGGGGGGCCCAGCCATTTTCCCAGTCATCCCCCTCTTTCCCAATGCCCTAAACCCAAAACCCCACATACATAAAAATTAAAAACGACTGAACTGTTGGGACAACCAGAATGTCTTAGAGATTGCGTGACCTTGACTGCTAGTGAAGTGCACTCCCCCCACCTTCCTTGGGGCTGGCATGGGGATGCACCCTGGGGTCACATTAGAGGAAAAAAGGATACGTCACATGATGTAAGACGGAGATATTTCAAAGGCCCCTAAAACTGCGTTTCTTGACAAGAATGACCTCATACAAAAAGGTAAAAGCATCCGATCTGGGGTAATCTGCACCTCACGACTCCTGGGGTATCACCCGTCCCCAGGATTCCCCCATATCTGTAAATGTAAAGAATAAAGAGTGAGGAGGTCCGCTCTAAGAGCATCTCGCTGACGCCAATACCGGCTCTCTGGCAGGGGGGGAAAAAAGAGAATCAAAGAGCCGAAGGAGCAGAGAGTAGGTTTTTGAAGCCGTGTTTAACCCCTGGATGTCGGGGTGTATGCGTGGAGGAGTCCGGAGAAGACTCGCCGTCATAAATAAGCCAGGAGCCGCTTCCGCTAGGCTGGTGCGGAGAGCCGCCGGACCTTTTTCATATGGAAAGCAGCCCTTCGCCACACGGACACACAGCCACTCTGCCGCCTGCCTTTCAAGCCACTCCTAGCGGTGAGAGCCGACCTGGTGGGAGGGCGAAAAAGGAATTTTAGATTAAAAAAAATACATTATTCCTTCCTTCTATTTCCCCCTCACAGTGAGGATTAGGTATTTATCAGGAAGACCGTGCTGGGTTAGACTTCGGGTGGACGCGTTTCCCCTGATGACATCACCCTGCCGGACCTCAGTGCTGGGTTTTCTGCAGGCACTGCTAAGTTCTGCCCCCCCCCCTTCCCATCCCCATCAGAAGTGATTACCCCTGGCTACCCCAACAAATATGAGAGACCAATGATAGGCAACCAAGTCGAAATTCTCTGCAGGTGCCGCTGCCCTCGGTTTCCCCAAAAACACGTGCCACGTTCACTCAGTCCCCTGTGCCCGTGCACTTCTCCAGGTGTCCCAGAGTCTCCCATCGCTACCTCAGCACCCCATCATATCCGGGACCCGCACTCTGCTCTCATTCGTAATTCCCGACTGCCGGACCGACGGCGCACCAATCTCAGGCTCCGACTCACGGCGACGGGAAAATCTAATTAGGCTTCCACTCCTGCTGAGAGACCCGACAGAGACATTACTGTACTGTTACGTTTCTATTCACCAGGAGTGATTTAGCTCAGCACCGCATTACACCTTCCAGCTTCTGCGGCAACCAGATCAGCATGAAGGCTGTAATTGTGCCCTGTAATTACAGCAATTACCGCTGCTGTTGTACTGTGTGTGGGTTTATTAATAGCCACAATGGAAAATAACGTGCTTTGCGTTGTTTATCTGTTGACAGATAGCTGTTGCTAATCCATGTTTATTTGCCGGGGATCAATGCAAATCCACCGGGCAGAGAAATCCCTGGAGCTTGCGGATCCTAATGCATTTCCCTGCCATTAACCAACCATAATCCGCCGCTAATCATCGCTAATCCACATCTTCTGTGTTTGATGGTGCTCTCCTATGAAGAATGTATTGCAATGTGTGTGTGTGTGTGTGTGTCCACCCCCCCCGAACCTGCTGCAGCCAGAAGAGAGAAATAGGTGGGCCACAGGTGGGGCAGGGGTGCTTGACATGTGTCCATGTGACAGGAAGTATTCCAGCCACCTGATTGCCGTTTTTGTTAACGCCTATTGGTGCCGCCGATGTTACGTCGCCCTTGTCTCCTCACCCTCTGACTTCAGAGTCTGAAGGGCTTAAATGGAAGTGTGACCCCAACTTGTGGTGGATAAGACGACTATAGTTTGTAAATCGAAATAAAAGTGGTCTGTCATATGACCCCAGGATTCCACCCATATACCCCTTTTGGTGACCTTGATATGGGACAGAAGGGAGGGTGAGTTTGCTTACAAACACCAATGACAGTGAAGGGGGCATCGACCTTACTTTGCACTGACACTCTGAATCCATCCCTGTATCACGGTGCCCACCCTATGCAGCCAATCTTCTTAGTCTGACCTAATCCTATTGAGATCTAATATTGCCTGTTGCAATGCAGTTGGCATTTCTGTTCTTTTTGTAAGGAAATGGATTCGTACCTTAAGTACTTGACAGAAAACCATGTTGTAGTGGGCTGGAATGTAAACATACATTTATTTTTTCCTCCATCGATTTTCTGTACCCACCTCCCATTGAGGGTGGCTGGGGTCCAGAGCCTGTCTTGGAAGCTTCAGGCATGGAGCAACCCAGTATGGGACACCAACCGATCGCAGGGCACACTCACACATGCACACCTATGGGCAGGTTAGTAACGCCAATTAACCTCAGCATGTTTTTGGACTGTGAGAGGAAAACGGAGTAGCCAGAGGAAACCTGGCAATAGCGCGGGATGAACGTGCAAGATCTGCACTTGTAGAACCAGAGTAGGGAGGTGAACCCTGTTTACCAGAGGTACGAAGTAAGCAGCGTAATCACACTCAATTCCCAGAGATACCAGAGAGGGACACAGAGCAGATGCTCGGCTCATGATTTCCGTGGTCAGGAGAGTTAACAACGCCGTCTGACAGAGGAAAACAAGAATCATCAGGCATTGCGACCACAACCATTTAGCTGCTCTCTCGAGCTCACCTGGGGTCCGACTCACAGTGGCTCCGCTCAGCTGCCACTTCACCTGCCCCAGACGAAGGGACCAACGTTTCATCCGAACGCCGAAGGCCTTCGACAGACTGCCGTGGAGGCAGGTAACTATGGCGACTGAGCCCAGTGCAGATTAGTCTTTCTCTTGCCGCAGCCTTAACGTGATTAATCAAAATGATAAGAGCAAGCGATGCCATTGTTCACGTCAAAGGCGTAACTAAAAACCAACCTGCTGCCATCTGATTTTTATGGGCCAAAAGTGACCAAACACATTTCCTTTGCACAAATAACACTGCTCATACAAGCAACACGAGTAAATTTGATTTGTTTTTCAAGAGCTGTTACGTGTTACAGGTTAGGGTTAGGTGTATTCAGTAAAGAAAAACAGCGAGGCCTAAGCGATGGGTTTGTAGCATCTGTCGGTCGGTCTAAAACGCGCTTGTTTGGACGCGCCTGATTAATGGCTGTCATTAACAGTGCGTGTGGAGATGAGAAACACCGCAGTGCCGCGATGTTCATCAGGGGCCTCCTGCTTTCGCTTTACGAATCTCCGCAAATTTGCTGTATTGCTTTATGGCATTAAAATATGTTGCGCATACTACCAATTTCATCTGCTCGCCCATTTAGGTCTCTGTCCGAGAGGTGTGGAGAGATTGGCTAATATACGGGTTAAAGAAGCGGCAGTAGTGTAATACACAACACAGGCTGGCATTTCGCGCGCAGTCACACAGACTCATTTATTTCCGCCGTTTGTTAACGCGGTGTCACTCCGCAACCTGACTTGTAGGCAGTCACCAGTAGGAAACTCAGTGAATATCCACATACCTCATGCTTTACGAGGGGGAAAACAGCACGGGAAGACTACAGGTTTGCTATCTAGCTGCTATCGTTTCACTAACTTATTAACGTAGTTGACACAGTTGAAGCTGTAATGAATGGTTCTTAATTTTCACGCTAGAGGGCGCCTGTGTCAATCTGAACAGTCTGAGCTCCTATTCACGCACTCGGTGATATCACCAATTTAGCCCTTCGGATTTCTTTCGGTCGTACAAAAGTGATCCTACCCCAGTGTAAAGAGGTGGCTATGAGTTATCTCATAATAGGAATAAAAGAAAATGTGGGATAATCACACAAAACGGCAGAAGTCCCCTGAACGTTGCGGAAAACATGCGCTTCTGAAAATGCACTTTTGAACCAATGAATTTTGTAAAGACTCTTCTCCGAGTTGCCATAAATTAAAACATCAGAAAAAAACTATTACTTACTATTATTTACTAACCGCAGACTAACACAAACTATTGAATTATTTTAGGCCTATATATTAGGCTACATGTCAAATGGATCAAACACGAAAATATTCTTGTGTGTAAAAATAAACCCTAAACAATCTTAAACCATTTACATTTTTGAGTTGCATACACAATATGCATTCGTTTTGTTTATTGGAACTGGAAAATCGTTACAGGGTCACAAAAAGCAAAAAATAATTATACAGAAGATCGCAAAGATTTTAATTTAAGTTATCATGACATTGCAGTACTACTACATACGTAAGAATACTGTAGTCCACAACACAGTAATTTACTGAAAACAATAAAAGCAAACTGAAGAAGCAATCGGCACATACAACGTCAAAAAATGAAGGAGCTGAGAATTATGCTTATGAATCACAACGAAAACCAGCCGCAGACCACACGGTTGGGGTCCAGTCTTTCTTATTCCCCCCTTTCCTTCCCGGCGGGCCTCTACTGTGGGTCAGATATACCAGAGATTCAAACTGCTTTGAAACTATGAGAAATTCTCCCGTCTTTTTGTAGGGCTACGTCCAGGAATGTATGTGCCGTATTGTAAAATGACATATATAGTGTAGAATCACACAGCAGAAGACTCTTAATTTTAATTATTCTTGTAATCTCCATAACGTTTATCGTTCTGTTAGAACAGACTACATTATCATAGTGTTGCTAATGTATTTGTGCCTAAGTCGACAAGTGGGAAGCCTGTACAAATAAAAGAAATGTGGCGTTCTGATTGATTAAACAAACCCGTTCTAATCCTTCTTATATGATAAAGCGAGATAAAAACAAAGTCACATCTTAAACATCTAGAAAGACGTACGACTCGTTCTTTTTGATTTTACTTAATAGTTGTGCGGCGCTTATATTTGAATACATTTGTATTTTAAAGGGGATTGCATTTTGAATTTCACACAATTTGCAGAGTTTTGAGGTAACATGAGGGTACCCCAGTATTTTCTTATAATAACCAGGACCCGATAATCGTAATAAGTAACATCGCAATAGATGAATAAAACGTATTTATCAGCAGACTTCAGATTTTTATGATCAGTTCTTCATCTTTGCTGTCAGGTCGTAATTTAACTGAGCCATAAAGCCATCCATCCATCCATTGTCCAAACCGCTTACCCTTCTGGGTCGCGGGTGAGCCATAAAGCCGTGTTAGGAAATCATTAAGCTCCGGAGGAGCGCGCACCTGTGTTCAGGTGATACAGAAAGGAGAACACATGCTATACCGAGTACAGTATACACTGTATGTTCCCCATGCTGTGTACAGATTTCTTTTTCGCTGTTTTGCGGCGATGGATGGATGATTGAATTAAATGAACCAAAATTCACACATTTTCTTTGACCGATTGTATGAAATTAGTGCGCTTCTACACTTACAGGGAAATTTATACTTTGCATGCGTCTTATATACCTCAACACTCTCGTAAAGAATAAAGTAAATAACGACACAAAATATATTGGCTGCAGTGGATTGTTTATATAATTAATGCAAGGCTGCATTAACTGTCGTTTCCAGTATGATTTATAATAATTGTACCTACAAAAGCGGTCCGGTAAATGACAACAGTGTAAACATTTTTATATTAATATTGCACAATTTAATACTGCGATTACACAAGAATGTGGAACAGCCCTTGGCGGCTGTGTGAATTTGATACGGAATGTCTGAGGTAAGATTTCAGTTCTCTTTAAAACAGTACATCAACACAGATTTCGATTAAAGCGAATTCTCACATACGGATTACCAGTTTAAATTGAACACATTTGGTCTGACAACTGCTGAAGGGGTAGAATAAAGATTTTATCCACAACACATTGGTCAGATTTTGAGTTTCTATAGAAATTGTTTGACATACACATTTGGCGGTGTCACAATAGATAGTGACACACGTTTTGGGTGAATTAGTACTTAAGAAAGACAGAACACCTTTTCGTGTATATGCGTTTTATGTAAGTAATAAAATATTACTAAAACATAAATATCAATGTGACTTTGCAGTCTACATTTTGCAATCAACATACAACCAATGTAGTAAACAAAACATTTTGTAATTCACTGCAACATAATTATTAAAGAGCTAAACAAAAGCTCCAAAACACATTTAGGAAATAAATATATATGTATATATTTATAAACGGCAAATTCATAAATGAAATCATATTAAAATATCTTTTCGGAATTAGTAAGTGTACAAAACTGCTCAGAAAGAAAAAGAAAAATCAAAACAAATTCATAAGTTTACATATTCGACATATTTACATATTGGAAATAATCCTGGCAACAGTATATCTTAAAATGCGTTTCATAAAAAGTAGTAGTATCGCGTTGTAACGGGTAACGCTGCGGAATGAATCTGCCGTGGGTCTGTCTGTTCAAATCTGCCCAACATTTAGCGGTAAAACACACTACAGACGAATCTGTCTGTTTTGAACGCAAGAATGATAAACATATCCGAAAAGTCTGCCTTCATTATCTTGCTATGAGCATTTCCCGATGTTACCTGCATGTGCTGAATATGATATAGTTAAACAATTATTTAAACCAAGGGGGATAGCTTATAGTAATATGAGAAGTCGATCATTTTTTACATAATATAGCGAAAGGTCGAGCTGGGGTGAATGTTACCTGAGACTTAACATTCTTTCTGTTGTGTTTCACTAATCACTTTTACAATATTCTATTGTAATTGATGATGGTCAGCGATTTACTTGACAGCGTCAACTACTCTTTGAAACTGTAAACACGAACATTTTTGCACAACTGAGAAGAAATTCGTTCACAATAAAGAATAACTAATTAACGTATGACAGCAACAACACCGTGACGTTAAAAAATAAGTGCTACACGCAAAAGAAAGGGAAAAAATAGACAAATAAAAGTTGATGTGTGCTTCTATATGCAGGTTTGGCCACTGCCGTCACTAAGCCTGATTTCTGTCGCTTTGCCAGCAGGCGATATTCGTACCGTAATGCCTTCGACGAAAGTGTCACTGTTTTGCCAGTGTTGTCACGCTTTCTCTCAGAAATATGACCCCCATCCCGCTCACGATTCTCCCCCATCGTCGACTCGGGGAGTAAAGGTTGTCTTCTGCTGTGTTATATAGCATTATAATTAATAGAAATTAACAAAAATTACATAATTTTAGTTCTGCAGTACAGTAGAGACACTGATGCTAGGATACTCGAAAAGCAATACATCACAAGTTATACGTAAACAAAATCAATAACAATAATAATTAATAATAATAATAGATCCGGTTAACCAGGAAAAAAAACAGGAAAAACGCGACGCTATTTAGTGAAAAGGCCGAGTTTGTGGAGATTTCTTTCGGAAATAGCTCGTGAAGTGCGCTTCAGCAGTTAAAGCACAAACGGCCTGCGATCTCTCTTTCAATAGCACGAAGGTTCATTTGCCTATATGTTATTTTTCTTACTCATCCTCCTCGACATTTTGGTACATAAAATCTTTGATTTATTTAAATGCACGTGGATTTTTTTTCATAGAAATAAACCTATTAAAACGAACAAAAATTTCCAGCACGCCTACATGTTTGTACCATAATCTTCGGTTACCGGCGACCAATCACTTGCCATATGTCTTTCTTTTTTCTTTTTTTTAAGAAAACGAAAGCAAAATAAAATACTGTAAATTCCACAGTCCCTTTTGTAATTATTTTTCTCTTTTAAATAATAGACTAGTTCATTAAAGTAGTCACTGGACAGGACTCTGTAGCGTATGGTGTAGCGGGGGGGTGTCTGCCTGTGAGTATACATCCTCCATACTCGGGTGAGGTACCCCGACCGGGGTCATCCGTTTCTCTTTCTGTCTTCTGTTGCAAAACCAAACGCGGACAACTTCTTTTTCCAGCTGAAGAGTTCCCGCTAAACTGGTGATCTCGTGGGCGGAGGGTTTAGGGCATTTTAAGAAATGGTTCTCCAGCGCTCCTTTCACTCCGACCTCAATCGAGGTCCTCTTCTTTCGTTTCCTGCCCTGAGCGGCGATCTTGTCCAAATTGGTCGGACTGCCGGTGTTGGAGTCTGTCTCCTCCAGCCACTTGTTAAGCAGCGGCTTAAGTTTGCACATGTTCTTGAAACTCAGCTGCAGCGCCTCGAACCTGCAGATGGTAGTTTGGGAGAAGACGTTACCGTACAGGGTTCCGAGCGCCAAGCCCACGTCCGCCTGCGTGAAGCCCAGTTTGATCCGCCGCTGCTTGAACTGTTTAGCAAACTGCTCCAGGTCATCGGAGCTTGGAGCATCTTCGTCCGAGTGGTCCTGGTGGTGTCCAAAAGGCTGCTGTGGGGACTCCATCTGGTTGTCGTGACTGCTTGCGTCTTCGTGGAGTGCGTCTCTCATTCCGTGGTGCAGGGATGAGGGCTGCGGGCTCAGCATGGCGTTCAGATTCGTGTAGCCCGGCTGGGAGTAGACAAGAGACTGGTGGCCGTTGGAGGCAGGAGACAGTGGGGACAAGTGGTGAGTCGTGGTCGGCGCCCATGACCCGTGGTGGCTGCTCTGCGTCTGTTGATGTACCAGGTGCGACCTGTGGTGAAAGCCGCCGTTCAGGTCCTCTCGACTAGCTTGAACGCTTGATTTGTTGTGCTCGGGCTGCCCGATGTGGGTTCCGCTGGTCCAGTCGGTGCTGGAGGTGGGTAGCCACTGGTGGTGCGTCAGACTCATCGGGTGCCCCGTGTTCGTCGCTGCAAGTCCTTGCAAATACTCGTGGTGCATCATTTTCTGCACCTCTCTGTAAGTTGTCCCCTGATGCATCCTATCCGAGTCCGGATGCATGAGTGGATTGGAAGGTAAAGAGTTATTCCGGGGAATATACTGAGCTGTTGTAGCCATGACTTCTACTTCGAACACTGACGGCACTTCGGAGATCTCTGGGCTTTAGAGCCAAAAATGCAACAATCTTCTCAGGGAGGTCTCGAAAACGACAAGACACTCCTCCCCTTCGCTTGCATTGGCTCCTCACTGACTCATGTGCCGCGATACTCCGCTTTCCCCCTTGCGGGCCGCTTGGTTGGCTGACGGCACGCCGGTCCCGGCTCTCGCAATTGGCCGTCCCCGTGTTTGTTTTCCCCGTTTCCACCCCCCAACTAGATGAGGCAGAAGGGGCCGGGAAACAGTAAGGAATAATTGGGTTTCTCCGGGTTTATCCGAGTTGTTTTGAAAATAACCACGTGGGGGAGTACAGAGATCTTTTTTCCAGCGCAGTAAGAAATATACGTCTCCCCACCAGAGCCCGTTTAGTCATTGCAGCTTAAACGTGGTTTCCTAATAAACTAGATTAGCATTCTTGTTCCATTTCCGAAGAATACACCCTCTTTCACAAAAGAAACGGGCGTAAACAAATACGATGTGGCATTAATGTAAGGTTGTCAGTTGCGTGGTTTTTGTCAGCAAGAAAATGACGTTATAATCAGCGCACTAGCTAAATATTAAGGAATTGATCATGGTGCGTGAAATTAGTCCTCTAATCATTATGTAATATTTGCAGCTCATGCGAAAGGGATGTTATTTTAATCGGTTCTGCCCTTTACAGTTTTTATGATGACGCAGCCTAGCGACTTGTTAACAAACGTTTCGCTCAAAGCGCATGTTATGTGCTGCTGTCTGTCATGTGTTGTGCAGTGGCGTCGCCTGGACGTACAATGTCAGGTGCATGGGCTGATTGAAGCTTTGTTGGCTAATCTAGGCGATCAGCGTATGACGAAAGTAAGCGAATATCGGGCTCACTTAACCGCGGTACTAGTACAACTTTTTTGCGATCCGAAGAATCTGCGCTCCGGAGTTTAATGTATACCATCTGTTCATTACATCGGTATCGCAACATTTATGCAACAAAGTTAATGGTTAATTATGACGTGATGACGAGCCGTGGCATTTTAACCAAGTAACCCATTGGTACATTCATTTTAATAATCGTTATTTAAATAATTTAAGTAAAACACGGTATGACGTACCCCATGAAATCAAAGTCATTATGACAGTGCACAATGTAAGGTAGACAGCACCTACTGGCAGGATCACAGCAAAAAAAAAAAAAATAATCTGATTATCTAAAAGTGCCGTCCACTTCTTCACCTTTCCCATGCATGCAACTAAAATACGTTTGAGCTGTAATGTCAGAAATTTGGTAGATGTATTTGGATTCCCCGCTATCCGAGGAGGACTAGAGTGTATATGAACGCGGGCGTGCATGTGGAATTTAAACACAATTTACATCCAACGCCGAGCAGTATAGTCGCTGATCATGATAAAAAAGACGTCTTATCACTAACGCTACACAAACCCCATCCGAACTGTAAATATTGAACACTTTTTCTTGCATGATTTTTTTTTTCTGAGCAGCAACTTATGGAGAAATCCGGCGCTTCTCTCTTCTGGTTTCTTCTGCTCTCCTTCCCCAGTTTATCTGATTATTTTTCCCTTCACGTTCTGTCCCAATAGCAAATTACCAATTCCATGAATTGCAAAGCAGCTGCAGAGAGGCTGAAGGCTACAGAGGGGGAGATGGGAAGATTGAAAGGGATCTTTGCAAACACAATCACGTTCTTAAATGGAAATTCGGGGCTTTAAACAAATCTTACATCTCTCCCTTTCCAGTCGTCTAAAACTCCGCAATCAGACACACATTCCAACCGTTACATAAAACCGCAGCGTTTTACTATCGTTAAAACGTCACCTTAATCTGATCGTTTATTTTAATATACTTTATATTCGTATATTCTTCTTAATCTTATACCTTGGAGTTCGTTTTTATTTTTCATAGGTTTTAAAAGAAGCCAATGAGGTATCCCAGAAACCACAAATACCCGAAGGCAGCCGAACGGTAAGCGTCCTTCTTTTATGTGTAATCAGCATCCCTTTGGTTAACTCGTCTATGAGACTGAGTTGCGGGGAGTGTGTTAGACTGGATGTTCTTGAGGGTCACAGGTGCTCGTCACAGTCTCAAGAAAGGCGTGGTTTTGTTGAACCTACATTATATATTTATTTAAAGATATATAAATAAGCCGTTAGTGATGTTTTGTGAATTCGTAAATAACAAAAAAAAAGCAGCTCGAATAGGCTATATGCTGTAGCGAGGCTGCCGGAAGACTTTATTAATAAACAAACTTTGTGTCCTTCGTGTTTAACTGACGGTATTTGAAAATGTACTGCGTTCGAGCCCTCTTTATTTCTATATGAACATCACTTGTTGTCGTCTTATGTATTCAAAGTAAATTGTAAAAATGTGTATGTCGCTCGTTGAATTTTAAAAAAGAAATCAGACGCAGGGCATGGAAATACATAACTCGTCGAATGAAAAACTTATTGTAGATCATCGGGAGTAAACAGTTAATTGTTGGGAGCGTTAAATAAATCTCTTTTAATGTAAGCACGCGACCGCCGCCCAGCTCTCTCTCAAAAAAATAAAAATAAAATAAAAATCACTCGGATATAGAGTCGCTCGAACGCAGTCGCGCACACCCTTAAGGACACAAACGCGCAGAAACTGTTAATAGGGGTTCATATGTACTTCTCAGTCCTGCGCTTTTGTTCACTGGAAGCAAAGAAAATGAGTGGGGAAAACAGTCAGTAGCAGGTTATTCAAAATTTACCCCTGTTTGTCTTTTTATTTGTCTCCTGTATGACCGCAGATGTTGAACATTAAATCAGCATTTTCGTTCAGAATCAAACATGCAATTATTAAGCATGATCAAACACTGGTCTTCCTTTATTCCTTGGGGGAGCAGGGTCGTGTTGTTGGAGTTATGTCGGACAAGACTTCCTTTGGCACGTGTGTGTATGTGTGTGTCCTGTGATATAAATAACGCGACGCACTGGGAATTCAACAGAAAAATGCGATTGAAAAACGCACTAAAGTCATAGTCTTATGTCTTATTTACCTTGCAGGGTAATATGCTACTAATTCAGTTACACTTTTGATTATAT
>JABFDZ020000014.1:213727-245847 GCA_019775955.2 Pollimyrus isidori
TCACTAATTATTAATTTCTGTCACTCAGACCCCGTGGCGACTTGGCTGCCTAGTGCCCCCCCCTCCATTCCTTGCTCCCCCCCTACGTGTTTCCAGTTGCGGTCGCCGTACCGACCCGGTGGCCGCTGCTACTCGACCTCCCATTACCGCCGCGTGCGAGCCCTTACCCGGGACGCCCCTCTGCCTCCTGGTGCGTTTTTAAACCACACCCCCACCCCACTCTCTGCCTTTAAACACCCCCCTCCATTAAGTGCTCTCCTGTTTGGTGGCATCTGCCGACTGGCCCCAGGCCCGCCCGCATGGTCGGTGCATTTGATTGATCAGCATCTAAAGTTCCAAATAATTTGGAACGCCAGTCGGGCGCCGACACGATCCATGCCACGCAGGGCACAAGCAAACAGCCATTCCGCTGTCTTCGGGAGGGGGGGGGAGGGGGCTTCCTCGCATCAATAACAGCCATATCAATGAAAATAAAAGAAAGCAGGCCGACACGCGCGCGCACGCACACACACACACATGCAGACACACAGACAGGGAGCCTCCGTCTGCCCAACCCACCCAGATTAAGATTCGCCACGCGGGCCTGGTCCTGCTCTAATGAGGTGCAGAAGCTGAGGCAGCTGGACAGCAGCGCTCCTTGGGCAGCCTCAGTCCCAAATCCCACCCTGCTATGCACACATTACCATCCCCCCCCCCATCATCTCATTCTCACTCCACTTCTTGCCCCCCTCACCCTTCACATCTACAACGTGTTAAAAGACAAAACCTACCTTCAGCAAGGACGGCAAACGGGGGATCCCCACTCACAGGGATGCGCAAAGTACGGCTAGGTTTTCAGGCTCATTAAGACGGAGACTCTGCCGCACAGCTGCCCGCACCCCCTCTGCCTCTAATTACCCCCGTCAGAGAGCAGCCGCTCTCCATGATATCAGCATGGGGATATGATAAGCAAGGCCTCAAACAGCCACAAACTTCTGGAAATCGAGAGCCCCCGTTCATTATTGAGAGGAAATCATTTCCTGGCCCAATTACAGTTAGAGATCTGACACAAACACACGACCCCTCGCTGAATGCTCTCAGAGTGAAGGTTTCTCAGGCTCGAGGTCGAACCCGTCCTCGCCGCCGCCACCCATCCAAAGGGTTCAGAGCAGATCAAACACCGGTGTGGATGTCAAAGCCTCACCCAGACCTCAGCACAGACGGCCGTCCGGCTCTGTTTACTATGCCATGAGTTTCACTGTTTTTGTGCGTTTTTTTTTTTTTTATTCCTGGAACAGTGCTTCTCTTGACACGGTGCATCTGAAATGACTTATAGGCGTAATTGCGAGTGAGAAGGAAGAATGCAAATCGCACACCAATTATATTCCAAGGGAAGACGTCAAGCCCGTGGTTTTCAAGGTCTGCATCTCAAGAGGAGATGCGGCAATGTCTGGTGCACGTCTTACAAAGTTTGGGGGCTCCAAGTAACAAACAAACTATAAATAAAGAGCCTGTCATCGGCCTATTTAAACAGCATTACGGCTTTTCTGGGAAGCGCATTGCCAATTCCAGTCTGGACTTCAGTAAGGAGCAAGTATCCAGATCAGAAGAGAGCATTGGGCTATTCTGGAACAGCTTCTAGTGAAGCTCAGACTTAAAAATAGAATACAGAACAAAGAGCAAAAACAAAGCTGCGATTTCGATCACTGACAACGAATGTGTATGCCTCCTGCAGGCAGTCAGTAAAAAGCAGGACGCTGGGGCCAGAGATCGGGTGTGGCATAAACATTGCAGGTATACCATTTACAGAAGGGTGTTATTCCACTGCATACATCTTCCCTCTCAGGCAAGACCTGGAATGGGGAAGCACCACGGCCTTCAGATGTTTAAAAAGTTGGGATGCATATCAAAAACTTTTAAAATGCCAGCAAGGCGATCGATGCCACAGATTGTGTTGTTTTTCCCAACCACTCAAACCACATTAGAATCGAAGGGCTACTCATCTCCTTCCTGCAGCCCCGTCTGACCCGCTCACTTGCTTCCAATAAGGAATCTGCAGGCCCTAATTCAATCTCTAGCTGCCATGAGGTGCATATCTTTCAATGGACGAGCGGGGACCCAACAAACCGCCACCAGCACCCCCCACCCCCTGAACCCGACGGGCGTTTGAGATGGCAAAGAAAATCCTCTACTGATCCAATAAACCTAAAAATCAAATGCCCTTAACGTGCTTCTCGCCTTATTGCGGAGTTTAAACAATGCAATAAGGATAACATCCACTGCATTATAACCTCCTTTGGCCCCCCCTCCCCGGGGAGCCACCACTGCTGCACAGACGGCATGGGAAGATTAAAAATCAAAAATAAACCAAATTGAGTAAATCGAAAGAAAAAGAGCGAATCTGTGGCGCTAAAATTGTTTGCATGGCTGATTCCGTTTGCTGGGCAGAAAACCCTGAAGGGGAGATGGAACATCAGCTGGGGGGCACTGGCCTATAGGGGGGGCTCTCTATGTCAGCATATGTGCGGTGGAGGACCAACAGAGAAAGAGAGAAATGATAAGGATGGGACACTTAAACCTCCCATTAAAAGAGCCTGGCTGTACCAACACTGAGGCCCTGCTTATGCATTTACAGTTCACTTGCGCTTAATGCCACGGGACATCCGACAGGTAAACCCACAACAATTAATGAGAAAAAGGCGCCACCGCCCACTCGTCAACTGAAGGCGATGTGCGAATTTACCACATCCCCCATACCAGCCTGCCGACTCAAGGATATCCAGCAGAGCACGGCGGCCTTCCGTACACATGTAACGTACACACATTGACGGTGACCCTGAAGATAACAGGCCTGCTTAGCACATTGACTGCGAATAGAAACCGCCAGCTTAAGGACAGAGATCGCCAAGGAGAGTGCAGTCTGGCAGGGGTGGGGGGCAGCGTGTGGGGGCTGGGCGGGCTCCCCAAGGGCTCTGACGGCATTTTGTGGTCACACACACGTGGCTGCAGCTCCCACAGATTTAAATAACAATACAGAAATCACTGGTGTGTATAAAAGCTGAGCTGGGCTACAATGTGGAAGAGAAGAGAGAGAAGTGTGAATATGGCACTTTGAAATAAAAATGAACCGCAGCAGTAATGCTCCGTTCACTCCAATGTACCGGGGTTACGGTGAGGGTGTTCAAGTCACTCCAGTGTACAGGGGTTACGGTTATGTACCAGGGTACCCTAGGCTATAGATATAGTGTCATACTGCTGTGGGTCATCACAACTAAACCCAGCTCCATGTTGACCAACCACACACACAAACACACCAGCATCTTCCTCTGTGTACCCAGACCTACTACCTGGAACTCACTCAACCTCTTCCTCTTCTCATGTTCTCCTTCTCGAGGCAAGCATACCCAAGAGCCTTTGCCCTCACCCTCTGTCACACACACACACACACACACACACACACACACACACAGGAATGGCAACATTCACATCCTACTATGCACAAGCAGACACGGACAATAATAGATCTATACACGCCCCCACAAACACTCATACACAGAATAAAAAAAAATAAAATAAAAAAAATAAAAAAAAAACATGGACACATATTGGATGAAAGCGCAGGAAGACACAAACAGAGGCACACATAAACAAGGCTTCAATGCCTACAGAGAGGTACACAAGCGAGCGGCCACACACCCACACGGTGCAAGGAAACACACACACACGCACGCACACACACGCGCACACACACACACACGGCTCTGGCGCCGGATAAGCATTTCCAAAGTGACCAGTGGGCACAAGGCTGTGCAAATGAGCCTCCCAGGCAGAGAGATCTGGGGAGTGGATGTAGCATATTCCACAGTTAATTAAATCATGTTTCCATCCTCTGCCTGCGGGGATCATTTTTAAAGAAGAGGGCGCTGACACAGTACAGAGGCCTGTCTATTAAAACAAGCAGCACACGGCACAGATAATCCAGCCCCGGGTCTCAGAGCCAGCCACGCTGGCGGACCGCGCAGAGCACGGCCTTTAACGGGCCGGCCATTACTCACCCCCGCCACCGTGCCGCGGGGCCCGTCACGGGCGGGAGGCAGGAGCATGGCATGCCCAGCAATCCCCGGGGCGAAGCTTTTTATACCGCCGCTTTCATTACTCAGGGTGCTGGGCACGGTACACATGCTTGACACCAGCTTCTGGCGGCGGCGTTCCGGATTGATCCGCCTGGCATTCATTAGCATGGGGATGCCGCAAGTTAAACCGGTAATGTATGCGATGCCGCCCCGGCCAGCCATGTAGAACCTGACAGTCCCTCGTCCAGGGTCGGCAGGCCGAGGGGCGGCCGTCACGCCCCGGCGTCTCCGTGTTTCCTGGGAGGAGCCGCTCTTTCCTGCCGAGCTGCCAGAGGCCTCCCCCACCCTGTAGCACAAACACTTTAAACTAAATTATCGCCGCACGCGTCAGTCGTTTCTCCAGCTCCGAAACGTCACGTGGCAAACACGAGGCGCTGTTTTGATGTCTAGCGTTTGCTCGCTCTGATGAAACAGACAGACAGAGGGGAGAGTGAGGGGGGGCGGGGGTGTTGGCGGCGCCCTGATTAGTCTCGCAGCGACGGTGTGCAGCTATCAGCCGCGCAGCGGGGGGTCCTTCGGCGCGGCCCGTGGACTAATGAGCCGCCAGCGCCATGAGCACGCCCAGACCCCATATCTGTGTGGGGCTCCTCTCACAGTGCCCCTGAGCCATACCCACTGACCTCCTAGGACACAGGGAAAGAGGCCATTCACACCTCTTTTCTCCCTCAAATCACAAGTTCACACAATTAAAGTGTAAAGCTGTCTTCTCCCCACCCCCACAGATTTCCTTAGCCTGGTGGTGAAAGTAGCTGGGGTGCTGCTCCTCTACCCCCCTCCAAACCATAACCCCCCCCCCCGCCCTTCATACCCACGTCATTTTCTACCAGACGGCACCATGGACATTGGGTACCGCGCCCGTCAACTGAAATGCCCGCTCGGTGGTACCTGAGTCCGCTAAAGCCGGCAATGCAGCCCAAGGCGACACGGCACGCCTTGAATGATCCCGCAGGCGAGCAAAGGGCGATGGAGGGCTGGCCATATGCACGCCAAGGGACAGAGCCCAAAGCCCCCCGCAGTCCCAGAAGGAGCCATTACTCAGGCGCTCTGCGTTCCCCCCGTGAGAGCGTGGGGACGCGAAAAGCGGCCGTTAGCTCATACCGGGATAACAGTGTGTGTCTGCGAGCCTCTGCCAGGGGCATCGGCGCCCCCATTAGCTCACAGGACAGCCCTGGGGTGCATGTCCCAGTCACGCCACCCATCCCAGCCTCGGTGCACGCCTCCTGCTGCAGCCTCAGAGAAGGATGCGGAGGATAGCATCCATGCTCCTCAGCCCAAAGGCACCAGACATCCCTACACAATAATTAAAAACCCCCCGGTAATTTGCTATCTGATTACTCCCCAGAACACCTGGGGTGAGGGGGGGGGGGGGGGTATTTAAGTATGATAAAGTGATGGCTGAGGGCAAAAAAAAAAAAAAATTCAGAAGATAATACATTTTACAACGATACAAAAGTGAATTTTAGCAAAGGGGGAATGACAGTAAAATGTCAGTAATGAGTTATATTTCATTTCAAAATTAGTGGCACTACACCTTCCACCTTAATGGACCAGCCGCCTCTGGTATAATAGCATAATGAGGTGATAGCAGAGGTTTACTATTTTATAGTTACCACAACAACCCAAGGGAGGTACAGAACAGAGAAGGAGAACAACCACAGAATGGAAGCGTCACCAGGCAGTGACATCAGAGTGCAGAGAACAGGCTGCGAAAAACGTAAGTGGTTTTATGCAATTCCGTGTAGAAGCTTCTGAATTTTGTCATTAAAAATGGTTGGGGGGGGGAACTATGGTGTGGGTTTTGATAAAGCAAGGCAATTTCAAAAGCCGCTACACTGCCAAATTACAGTTGTACATCATGCTGATCTCTCTCATTGTGCGATTGTGTGATGTTAACATTTGATTTGCATGTTGCCCACCTCTCCATGACTGAGACTCAGAGTTATTCTGAAAGAGCTTCACAGCAAACTAGGAGAGACTGGCGCCACCTACAGATAAGAGGTATGCTCTGGAGGCCAAGGGCACCAAGACGAGAGTGGCTAAAACAGGCTGGGGTTCACGCACATTGACTCCACCAGAGCAGGTAAGTGGTTGGCTGAGAATTATTTCCTAACTGGCAGCAGGGAGGCGGATAGGGGACCCTTGGGGCTCGGGGACCGAGACAAGGCCACTCAGAACCTCAGCTTCGCTTATGCCTTCACGCAGAAAACAGGTAGGTCACTTTCTGTGACCCGCTCTGTCAGGAGAACAGTACCAAGCTCACAAAGTTCGCCAGCCGAAGGCAGAGGTACACGCCCCTTATTGGGGAAATCTGACCCCAAATTGAGAACTGCTCAAGTTTGAAATGATGCCAGCACTGGGGAAAGAGAAAAGTGAAATTCGGAAGAGGATCTGTGTAATGACCCCCCCTCACCCCTAGTCCAAGCAGCACAGACACCGCTTGGACTTATGATGCACCCAGAGTTCCAAATCACACTTTTTCTCTCAGTGGACCCAACAATCCACATTATGCCATAATGGAAAAAAATGGGGCACATTTGATTCCTTGACCAAACCTCACATTTGTTTATGCCGATGCCATTATCAACAGACACCCGCTCCACCACCAGTCTTGGGTAACCATGGCAATTCGATACGACCCGGGTCAGCACTTCATTCGGGCTGAAAATATGCAGAACGGTGGGGAGGCTGCAGAGAGGATTAATGTAGGATTTTTACAAGAAATTAGTAGCCTAATGAAGTGGATAAAAACGCTGTCACTATTTTATTGCATGTAAATTACATGGAGGGGGAAGTTTAAGTGTTTGGGGATTCTCACATAATGAGTCGTGACAGTGGCTGGGGGCCATGTTTGCCTTAACCTGCTGATAAGTCACATGACAGTACTTAGAGGATCAGGGAAGGAGACAAACACCTCCAGCCCCCAGAGCTGCTACGCTCTTACCCGTCGCCAGCCTACACACCGTAGGTCAAGGCGCCCTTGATAGTGAGATTGCAACTTTCTCCCCCATTCAGTCACAAACACAAGTTCCTGAAAGTCTATTACCCCCCCCCCCAATGATTTATACCAAACGCGATCCACAGTTGGATACGTACAGGAACTCATCTGCCTGATTATCCATGGAAGATCCTTTTTTACTAATTTCTGTAATTGATGGAGGCGGTGGGAGTAAGCACTTACACGCAGCCAACTTCCTGCTCAATTCCAACATAAAGCACATCAGGGAAAAGTAACCCCGACTTTCCTAATTCTTAACTTTTATTTGGTTTGCTGCTGGAAGCTGAAGCCAAGCCGCAGTGCGGAAGGATTGCACTAAGTTGGACTGGCTAGCTTCACCACCGACAGGACTTTGGCGCCACCAAGTGGCTGCTGCCAGAAATAGAGGGCACTTTATCATAGTTGCATTCCTGATTAGATACTTTCCAGACAGCAAAAAACCAAACACACAAAAAAAAAAAAACCACACACACAGGTACATTCTAGAAACTGTACCTTTATTCCATTTTCAAACCAACCTCTACCACCTCAGGGAACGTCGTGAGTGACGTATTGAAACAGCCAATGCTGGAACGTTTTACTTTCAGCAGCCCAGAAGCTTCACAAAGCACACCTTACCAGCAGAGTAGACCTTGGAGAAAGGGCAGAGGCAGACTGTGCCAACCCACAGCCTCGATATTCTGCTCTGAAGAGCCACTCCACAGGTTCCATTTACAGACTCACAAAACAAGCATGGCACAGTGATGTCCTTTATTCATCAGAATGTTATCGTCCATGTTTAGCCATGTAATGTGCATTATCCAATCATTTAAATGTATCTAGTCTGCTACAGCTTCACATTAATCGGCTTAATTATCCTAAAGAGCATGACTACTTATATTTTGAAGTAAGTTCAGTCTCCCTTTCCCATTCGGCACTTCTCCCCCTGTGGGCCACACCCCCAGCCTCTTGTACTCTTTAGGTCGCACGCTCCTCTGACCCATCTTACAGCCGACGGCACAGGCACACACAAGGCAAAATAGAAACTGCTCCAGTTCATGCAGAGAGCCACTGGGATGCCTTTGGCTAAGCTGACATAAGCACAAAGGCTAACATGGCCTCCACCCACAGCCCCCATCCAGCATCACAGATGATGTGTTAAAGCGAGAGCCTCCCCATCCCCATCAGCAGCAACCCTTACAGCACAGGTGACAGCAACAGCTGCAGCCTTGAGCTTGACGAGAACACAGACACCTTGATCACCTTTAAAATTCTCAGAAAAAAAGTCATAATGTACATAAAGGAGACCTGCAGGCAGGTGTGTCACAGATACGGCACAAGCTGGGATCAACAGGATCCTGCGCAGCACTGAGTATCCTGAATTTGGACCACAACCAGCTGAACCCCTGGCAGGAACCCGACTGTCAACCAGCAGCCCCATTTATACTGTGATAAGAAGGCTGCATCAGTTTCTTCTGTGTGAGAGCAGAGCACTGCAAGCCACCCAGAGAAAAGCACATGAAACACACCATGCCAGCCTGGAGAAGCTGGGGTACGAGAGGAATGCTAAGAACCAGCTCCCATTAAATCCCATTTACAATGCAGGACATCTATTAACAATGAAATTACATGTCTATGCCCAGGATGATGTCTAACTACAGCAGAAACAACATCATTTGCAGATGCATGTGTTTATTTCTTGTGATTGACGAAAGGTTTGGCAGAACTGATGCGTGGCGACTTTTGGCTGAGACACAAGTGCAAGACTCAGTTAAACTCAAGGATCCATTTTGCAAAGTGCATGATACAGAGCACTGCCGTGCCTTCGAACCACGATAACAGTGAAGAATTTGGTCACGTACTTCTCAACCCATTAAACCTTCCTCATTACCGCCCCACCCCCCACCACGCTGCCCCCAGTTAATGCAGCCACACAGCACCAACAGAGACAAGCGACATCATCCGCACATATGCTTGGAATGGGCTTCAACAGTGTCCGGGAAACTCTGTGGCATCCCATCACATGGCCTGTGTCACAAGACACGCTGCTCAGTGCCCAACGGTGACTGCTGCTTAGGGTCTAGAAAGCTCAAAATCAGAACAAGCTGCATTCAAATTTCCTGCGTCGCACAAAGAAACGCAACCCCCCACCCAAAAAAAACATTTTCTCATTGTACAGGGAGGGGTACAAAAAAAAAAAAAAAAAAACCCATAATGGGGCCTGTGGACCCAAACCAAGCCCAAGCAACATCACGCCACCTTTGAAGGGTTTCAGTGTGACATAACCCTGCTCACATCTTAGTCTGCTGGCGGTCGGGCACCATACCCACCCAACCATGCTTTGCTTCTATTCACCAAGCATTCAGTCATTTAAGCGCAGACCATCAGCAAAATGTGCCGGGACCAAAACTCCTCTAATTCAGACATCCATACAATAGTCTGCCTTTTCACCAGCAGGTAGGGCACATGCCGGATCGCCGTCAGATGTTAGCTGTGATGTTCTCCTCTTGCTGGGTTGCACGTGTCCATTCCGCACAAGCCCACAAAAATTCCGTCATTCCCTTTCATGTCAAAGTCTTTGCTTTTTGCAAATATGCAGTTAGTCTCCAGCCTGTGCATAAGGCTTCGGGACCAAGGACACGTTCCCTTGGACTGGCGACGTGCCAATTTCTGTCCACGTCTCTCCCGCTGGCTCACTCACACAGACACGCACACGCACACACGCAGCACACTCACTTGCACGCTCGCACGCTGCTACACAGGGCTCCTTGGAGTCCCGTTGTGCGTCAACGCTTTCATGGCCGGTGTGCCGGCCAGCAGAGAGCCTGTTCTCTGAGTCGATGCTCCAACCTCAAAAACTTCGTGGATGGCTTTACGGAAACAGTGGAAATTGTAGTCTATTAAACCTAAAAGACCAAAAAAGAAAAAAGAAAAAAAAAAAAAAAAGCAAAAACAGGGAAATGCAGGTTATCCTTCAGTGGGAGAAAATGAACGTCTACTTAGCTGTAACAGTAATTCAGGTTTCCTAACCTGCTGTTTCTTTTTTATTCTCAGCAAATTCTTAAAAGGTTACAGAAACTGCATACTCTTCATTTTTTAAAATATTTTAAAGCCCTGGGGCTTTACCCAGCTCTTAATCATTAGATATCTATAATTCCTCTAAGAAAAGGTACAGGTCTGGGGAAGGGGGGTGAGGGGGGAGGGGATCACAGTCCACAAAAACTAGAAGCAAAAAACGGAACGTCTCCTTTCATCAAGTGTTTATAACACCAGATCACAGTGGAATAATAAAATGCCATGAAAATTGTGAAATTTCACTGCATTTCTCCTCTAAGCAGAGACATACACAATGTCTAAGCGTCCTATTCCTGTAGTCATTTATTTTTAATATGATCTCAGGGTTTAAAAAAAAAAAACTATGCAGAGCCCTCAGGGTCCCCCCCCCCCTTTTTTTTTTTTTTTTTTAATAAAACATGACACTACAAGGCCATACCTTTGCGCTCAAAGCTCTCTTCTCGCAGGATGCAAACTAGCGCAAGAAACTTGGTGACTTCTTTCAGGTACAAGACCGTGGTGTTGTTCAGCTTGATAATGGCCATGGACTCCTTGTCATAGGCACTACCACTGCCGTCCTCTTTAAGCCTGTAAAGCAGATCACGCATTGGCGGGGGAATGTACCATGTTTCCAGCGACAGGGGTCCCAAACCACCGGGTCATTTAGTACCGAACTGCATAGAAAAATATATGTTTTATCAACGATCAGAGTCCGAGTGATGTTTTATTTTTGAAGAATATAAAAAAAATTTGGGGACTCTCTCCCAATTACATCAGTCGGTGCGTCTGTGCCTCTTGATACAGGTTAATTCATCGTATTTAACCCCCACACTTTAAAGGCCGGTCTGTGAAAATATAGTCTGACATGTAACCGGTCTGTTGCGCAAAAAAGGTTGGGGACCGCTGTCCAGCGACATACACGACTGTGTGGTCTCCCACACACATCTGATACTTTTCTAATCTGCTTTTTTGTTCCCCGTCTATCAAATTGTATTTTCATGACCAAAGCTTGCAGTGTTGGATATGTCTTGTAGGGAGTTTGCGATATCAGTTACAAAAGAAGTACCTCTTGCAGGACTTCTGAGTACTTTCCTGCTGAATGCTTGACAGGAGTCAGACACGCCTAAACCACTTTGTCAAAGTAGATTGTCCATCACACAACATGAGCCCACTCTGCAGTGCACACAGAGTTTTCCCATATTGAGGAAAAACCAGCCACAGAAAGACATTTTAAAAAGTGGCGCTGAAAGCCAAGTGACAAATGTACTACTGAGGAAAAGACGCCTGAGAGAGCTGAACACACTGCTACACGCCAAATAAATTAGCGCTTTGTTCACCCATAAAACTCATTACATGCAGGCCAGATGCAAGAACCCTACTTACATGCACTGATATATAAGCCGGCTGCTTAAGATGTTCAACACGTGCCACTACAGTTCAGTCACGCGGCTCAAGACACATTCATTTCCATTCATATTCACCCACATGGTATGAGGCGCTCAAAGGCACAGTGATCAAAGCTAAGTCTTAGACAAACAGGCGAGAGAAAATGGCACTGACAAGTCTACAAGTGCAGTAAATTTGACACTGTGATCGTCTGTAATTTCTGTTACAAAGGACAAAAGCCATAAACACATATTAGAATGCAAGTTCAGTGGAAAACACTGAGGTGGTGTCATTCTGAACATTCCCACTACATCGGGGGTATTATACCAAACAGCACTGGAAATAAAATCAACTAACTAGAACAAACAAGCAGGCTGACATACTGTGCCTAACGTTCGGTTAGAAGGGAAGCCCAATTCAGCTCATAAGTGGATTAGAACAGTCTGACAAATACGCTTAATCTATGTAAACCTACCACTAGTTTATATTTCTTTATTCACAACCTTGTTTGTACTGTGTCGTCACTGTCTTAGTTTCTGAACTTTTAGGTTTCTCTCATGTGCACGCATTTACAAACAACCCGAGAAGGGGGGTGGGGGAAAAAACAACCCACTTACCCATAAATGCAGGATACGTCAATGACCACGTCGATCATGTCACAGCACAGCTCGTACGACTGCATGTCCACCGGGGAGCTGTCTGTAGCGATGTAGATCTTACTGACCACATCAAATAAGAAGGCCTTTTCTATTCCAGAATTCTGTTGGCAGAAATGCAACTTATTTGATAGGACAAGGGTCACGCCAAGAATCATCTGTCTGGGTGAGTTATACTTCATACAGGTGCAGGTTTAGTAAACAAATTTCAAATAGGATTGCCTTCACCTTCCTCCAAAAGGATTAAATTGGTAATGCAGTAGCTATCTCCTGATGACATTTATTAGCATCCATTTTTAAGTGGAATGCACCTTCCACATTAAAAAGAAAACACAAAGACTTTGGGGCAGCATGGAAAAGCGAACTTAATTTTCCGTGTGTTGACACGAAGAGTGGCTCTGGTGCAATATCACACCAAGACGTTTCCACAATGATTACCTCAAAAAAATCAATATCTACATATGCGACACATACTGTGGCATGTGCACTTTGCAGTGGAAGGCAAGTGTAAGTACGTACAGATATGAAGATGTTCAGAAGGTTCTCCAGGGTGGGGAGCTGGGAGATGAGTTTCTGCACGACTTTGCTAAATGCTTCAAATATTGAGTGGTCGTAGATGCTTGTCAGGTAAAAACTGGAACAAAATATTGGACAGGAAGATAGAATATGAAAATAAAATTATAGAACTACCATCAACTGACATCTCTCTCTCACACACACACACACACACACACGCGTGTGACATCAGGCAGCATGCCAAACACACTACTCTAAATATTAACATACACTGTTCAGCGTTATTACACTTGAAACCATTGGCCTTCGCAGAACTGCGCAATATTCACTCCCAGCCTAAACAGCAAACAAGGCCTAAGTTTTTCAGTGCAGCAGACCAAACGTTGAAGCCAGTGGCAATGCAGCATGGCCCAAGATTAATGCTTAAAAACTCCTTCCTAACCACCCCCTCACACAAGGCAAATATCCAGTTGAAAAATGCTTGTTTAAATAGCAAGATTGCCACACAACTTCTTATCTGATCTCCCTACAAGGGCCTCTGCATTACTTGACAGCTACAGTCAGAAAATGCTAACTATGTATTACTGGTCTATAGGCTGCGCCTGTAGCCTCTCATTCACAAACACAAGTATGTCAACATCCCACATGGAATACGTCAGTCGTGACTTGGTATAGCCCAGTGACAAAGTAAACTATGGGAAAGAGACCCAAGCCGGCCAGATTCCCACCATCTGAGTCGCTCATTTCTCTCATCACTAGGTTTTTCCTTTTAGAATAAACTATGCTGCATTAACGCTACTTTCCAGTGGACACTGGTAAAACGTCTAAACCATTACTGTTAACAAAACTAAACAGATAAGGCTGTTAATTGAAACCCATAAGGCAATTATACATTAGATCTGGCCTCACCATACAGAAAAATAGAAATAAGTTCTGGCTAGAGCATCATTTGGAAACACACCAACTTTCATTTCATTTCGCTCTATTGATATTTCTCCATGCTGTAATGTATGGAGAGGACAGGAAGTGCCGGCTCAGTGTAGACCTCAAGTGCAGCTTCTCCAGGCTTGCATCTGCCAGATCATCATTGGCTCTCTGGTGGATGTCTCTCTGGGTCTCTATCTTGTGATCATCAGAAAGGCCATCCACTTTGTGGATGAACACTTCAAAGTTGATCTCAGGGTTGACCCGGTACGCCCTGGACACAGTGAGGTGCAGCCGGCCCAGTGCCTCCACATAGTCATCCTGCAAGCCAGGGAAAAGCAGGCACACAGTTCTAAGCCAGTGGCCCATAGATGCAAACTGAAGGACTGTATGGGGCACAATTTTGGTTAAACAAGTCGACATACTGTCATCCCTATATAACACATGACATCAACAAGCCATTTCCAACAAGATAAAGGAGGTAAATAATATATTTAACAACATCCATAAGCACTGCAAATGTACAATAAAACTCAAATTATTTATAATAAGCCACCTTAGTGGATGTTGAACCCCAGTGAAAAAGTATGACAACTGTTTAATATGGTTTTCATTCAACATGTCAACCTTAATCATGATAAACAGGTAATGGATAGTGCGATGGATGGATCCTGGTTTGACACGATTGTCACAAACAGGAAGACTGGATGAAGTGACCAAACAAGCAGATTCATCCTTCTTACAGCAGATCAAAATGTTCACATCACACCTAACTCAGGACAGAAGAATGAGATGACTAACAAACCAAGATTCACCAAATTCTGACATTTATAGACACTGCCAATATATGATGACTAAAGCCCTACATTAAGGGTAGAAAATGGAAAAAAAAGAATTTTAAAAGGTTTTCAAGACCTGAAGGACAGCTTTGTACAAAGCATCAACGGTTCATTGTCAATAGAATGTTCTACTAATGTAGAAAGTCAGTCATTCATTCACTGGCAATTGTGATTTGGCAAGTATCAAAAACCAACACCTTGCTCATAAAGAAAAAATGCCAACGCTGCTAGCCCAAACATGCTACACGCAGCTGGCGTAACCAACTGAGCACAGCAAAGCAAAGCAAATGTCAGTGTAAGGTTTCAAATCAGTGTATCGCTCTAGGTAGCCTTTTTACCTGTGCATCAATGACAAATATCAAGGCACCAGTCCCCCTGAAGATCATCTCGTAGTCGAAGGTGGGGTCAAAAAAGTCCACCTGGCCTGGGAAATCCCAGATATGGAAGTTAACGAAGGAGCTATTGGAGATGTCATCTTTGTAGATTTTGTTGGTACTCTCCAAGAACAGCGTCTCATTGGGGGACATCTTGTGAAACACAACCTAAAGAAGAGCATCAGAGTCAAAAATAATGTACAATCTCCGGCTTTACAAGATTACTAACAGATAGACAGCATGTGATTTTCACCAGTGGCCAGGAAGTGGTGGTTTTCTATACAAAGCTATGCGATTGTGGTCCTTTGGACCATTGGTACATACAGTTGTCCCCTTAAGCTACAGTAGGTAAAGATCATAGTTTAAACACTAAACACTCTTTAAAAACAGGAAGCATGTAAACTAACAGATTTCATTCACGTCCTTCTCTGCAAATCATATTACACAAAATTACAGATGAATGAAGCTGTCGTTTAGCCAGAATGTTAAAATGTCTGCCACCTCATATAAAACGCAGTTTCACTTTTTTATTGCCACTGTCTGCAAGGAGCAGCAGCTGTTGGGGGACATAGCAAAAATGAACAGCAATTATTCACCTCTTGCCAATAATGTAGACGGCCCATGTTAAAAATAAAACGGGTGCGCACTGTATGCATCGCAGTTCGTGGAAAATGTAGGAAGTGTGCCCGCGGCTCGGAGCGCCTCAGCAAACAGCAGCCAGACCCCGCGACAGTGCAGATGTCAGACGGCGATCGGGACGGCTATGTGCGCCTGCGCCGTCGCCTCGGGACACATATGCGTAAATAAATAAATGCAGGGCGGGAGGATGCGCCCTCGCGGCATCACGTGCCCGGTGCCGGCGAGCGCCGCGGCCGGCCGTTAAATGCTAGCTAGCTAGGATGCTAGCACACCTGCTCTTCACCTGATAAACCGATTTAGTATGACCTTCTATTCGGAAACCGGTATACAATAATTCTGATTATCATCGCAGTTTTGTCACTTATTCTTTGCTATTTTTGTAGATTTATACGTATTTTACTTAAAAAACGTCAGCGACAAAAATGCTATTTGCTAACTTCATCCTGACAAAAGGGGCGGCTAGTCGGCCCCTAGCGTAATGCTTACAGAACCGTTCATATCTAGTGAGATTTTTAGAGAGTGCCAGGACAAGCCGCCGGGTGGTGTGCTGTCACGGTTAAGCAGGAGACGCCGCAGAAAAGCCCGTCCGTTAGCCAGCTAGCCAACTTCTGAAACACTCCCCCCACACCTTCTGTATGGATGACTTGCCGCTCCGGCGTAGTCCCATTAACAATATCCTGGGCTTGCTGTCGGAAGGTGCCGGGCTGTCCTCGATGTCCGCTTCCTCCACCCCGTAGCCAAAGTCCTTCGGGAATGTGTCCACCACTCCGTAGCCATCCCCCAGTGGTTCCTCGAACTGAATCGACATTTTGACCCGACGACACAAGCACGCCCGATTTCCTTCTGTTCCCTTTAGTTCACTCCTGAATTATTTCCTTTACCGGCACCGAGGAAAGCATATAAATGTAAAATGAACGAATTTCAGGCACTGGAATAAATAATATAACTGAGTAAATAGGACCAAGGTCCAGATACTTATCCTCTTCTCCTTTAAATCTTTGGTTGTCTGTTTCTTTTTCAGCGACACCCAGTGCATGAACCCGCCCCCAGTCATTGTATTGGACGTTATGTTGAAAACGTAAATGCACATTGGTCGAGGCTCCAGTCTATTTAAAAAAAAATTAAAAGGGTGGGGTCATTCGGTGTCATATGTTTTGCAGTCACCTGACTGTGCATTGGCATGCAAGCCTGTCTTATGTGACCTTTCACCTGGAGGCTAACTTTTTTAAAAAATACTTTCGATATGATAGAAATCAGAAATGAAACATATTGAAATATCAGGCTACATAAATACATTTCGAACTGGGAAAAGTATACTGTCTTATGAATGTACTACTGGGTTATAAAAACACTGCTTAATTATGTTATTAAAATAATAAGCCCTAAACCAATTTCACTATATGAGCAATATAGCTTGCCACTCAAAAATGATAAATATATTGTAATATTTATTTCTTTACATATGTACATCATTTGTAAAATATTGGAAAACCCCACTGGATGAACAATATTCAAGATTTGCTGGTTAATCAGCATCAGTAGCCAATGTGGGTCCTTGATAGAGTGGCATAAATTGTATGACAGATATGAGCATACTGTCCTCTACAGAGGACAAAAATGAAGTGCTGAATCCCGGAAGGATGTCATTATTGCCTGGGAATGTTTTTTGGAGAAAAATTATACATCTAATATTTTGTGGGACTTATAGCTGTTTGTAATTATAACTGTTTGATTTTTAGTATTATTTGGTGTACCACCAGTAACTAAGAAGCCATTTTAACATGTTTTTTTTTAACTTAAAAAATAGGCTTCTGATGGGCATGGGTGGTCACGAGGTTGCTGGAAAAGGGTGTGCAGCCCTCCAAATATCTTTGCAAGAGAACAAAGGTCCAAGTTTTGCTGTGACTGTGAGACATTGAAGCTATCCAGTGAGCTGGACTTCTTTGTTACCGTTTCTCCTCAGAGAGTCCTTGGGTACCACTGATTTGTCGAACGATCGGTTGCTAGGAGATTCCTGAATCACCTGCATTGTGAGGGAGTGTCAGTTACAGCACTATGGCCACGTGACACATTTCTTAACGAGTGATTTGGCTTGCAGGATGCTCAATGTTGCGGACTTTAGCAGCTGGATCAAGCCAAGAGGACACCCAAGTAAAACCTGGCTGTGGCAGATGGATGGCCATATCTGTAGGGTGGGACTGGGCCGAGTGTCTGCCTGGGGGGCACAGGCCGGGATTCCAAGGCGTTTCGTTATGTGCTGGGTGCGGCAACGCGCTGCATCAATGCATACCCCCTAACCTGCCCAGATCCTATAGGGATCCTGACATAGGAGACTTAGTTGTAATACTTAAATAAAACCACAAGATGGCATAAAAGAGACGAATGAGGACAGCGCGTGACAAAAGATCAAATCTAATATCTTTAACAAAAACAATTTTAAAAAACGAATTAAGCAAGTTATTGCTATTTGAAAATCAATAATCAATTGACGTGATTAAATATCTTTGACCCAGATAGACATTAACTCAAAGTCTAAACATTGGCAGCGTGTGTTTTAGGACATCGTATTCTTACAATGCCAGGACTTCTTTGAATTACAAGAATATCTACTGGTTCTGCAAAACCGAATTACATATTTCAATACGAATTCCTTCGTGCATACTTTATGAAATAAAATTAATTTGAGCAGTCAGTAGCATTATGACCAGTAAAGACTAAACTCTGCTTTTAGACTATAATGCATTTAAAACTCGATTACAACAGCATTAAGGAGAACCAAATGGGTTGGTAAAAGTCTACCACATATTTCAAACATTCACCTTTCCTCAATGGATTTCTTGAGTAATTATCCCGCTTCTAGACAAAATGCAAATTCTGCTTAATAAACGCAATCTCTGACATCTCGATACCGTCTTGCGATACATGCTGCATTTGAACGCTGCCCACACTCCGTCTCGCTCAATAAACTAATTAACGTTGATAACAGTTTTAAATTGAGGAAGCCTCGTTCTTCACTAGTTCTTCGGTACTAGTCGCCAACAGTTATACGAGTTGACTCAAAGTGTTCACCTCTACTATGGAGACGGCGTTCACCCACCGCTCATACGCATACGCATGCGCGTACGCATAACGTGACAGGGCTTGGCGGCGCGCCCCCTGCGCTCATGCACACGCGCAATATTCCAAAACGGTGTCTGCCGGCCCCCTGTACGGAGGGAAAAGAAACTAAGAATTAAACAAAATAATAGAATTAGAAAATTTAGCAGTCAATTTCATCGAAATGGCGCACTACCGAGTAAGTATGGTCACGTCTTATAGCGCGGGTTTTTGCGGTTGTCTGGAGAGCACCAAATAAACGTGTGACCAAAGTTTGGTTAGCTGGCTAAGCTACCCCGTTAGCCGACAAGCTGAGCAGCCTGAATAATACAAGGACTCGTTTCCTGGGCAACTGGGCTGTTTACCTACTGCTTCGCCGCATTTATCCATAAGTTTAGTATAAATCACCATTTGGTACAGAGGACTAACTAGCTTTCCGACTTAAACAAAACTGTTATAGGGCGTTACATATGCCAGCCATTAAGTTAATAGTTTAACGACCTGGACTTCTGACTAGCGACGGTAATTTAAAACGCTTATTTTATAAGAAATTGTACTAAACGGAGAACGAGCAGTATTACAGGATTTCAAAGTAAGCTCTGTCCTCAATTAACACCTGATTCCTATCAGGTTGTCCGGCAGGTGTTCGGTTAGAGAGGCTGTCCATCCGAATGCTCCAGTATCTCGCTTTCGTCTCTGGTGGCGATTAGCGAAGCAGAATAGGCTGAGCTGAGGAACCATGTGCAATCAACCCAGACGAAGTATTAGAACAATAACTTATTAGAAATCGTCATATTGAATAATTAGCAAGTTTTTAAAATAAATGATTTAATAATTTGTATTGTTTTATTCATATTTTTAATATTAAACTATATAGCACACTATATACATACTGCCATAGGTTGTCTGTTTCAGGAAGTCGTATGAGAGAGATGTAAAGTACCGGTTATTACTACTTCATTTTTCTTTTTGTATTAAATCTATGTACCATTCTGTAATGGATGAAGCGCTAGTTTGCTGCCACCTGGTGGTGAAAGGAGATTAGTTTCTGTGGCTGTGCACATAGAAATGGCCGGGGGAGAAGAACTCAATTTACGAGCAAAGCCAGCCAGTTCAATTTTGGATCTGAACATTGTTCACTAGATCGTTTTTGTGCCATTACATGAAAGTCAGGGCATAAAGCGTAGACCTTAATGATACTTCTAGCTGTATGATGTTCCATGCTTTGTTGACTAATCATCTGCGTTAAGACGCTCTCTCCTTCTCTTTGGTGTGTTGAGGGTTCTGAATCCAAGCGGGAGCAGTTCAGGAGGTACTTGGAGAAGGCTGGAGTCCTGGACAGCCTCACCAATGGTAAAGCTGGGTTTATGGGGTCACTACTGGCATCACCAGTGTCACCTGACCTGCTCTTAGGTTAACACTGTGCTTCGCTCTTGCATTGCAGTGCTTGTGGCTCTGTACGAGGAGACGGAGAAGCCTACCAACGCTTTAGAGTATCTTTTTCATAAGGGTGCCTTTTCCATGTGCCATCAGTGTCCAGTAGAGCTTGCTGTCTTGATGTAATGGGGCTGCATTTAAACTTATGAGTTACCAAGGAGACGAGTCCCTTAACATGTGGCCCAGTTTCGTCAAGCATCACCTGGGCGTGGCTGGTCCAGAGCCCGGGGAGACGGAGACCCTGCGACAGGAGGTGGCTGACCTGCGAGGGAAGTGCGAGAAGCTGACTGAGGAGAACAAGGAGCTCAGAAGCAGGGTACACCCCCATTCTCACCTCCCAGGGAGCGCACTTTGAAGCAGCCTTCAGGCGCATTTTCCCGGCCCTGACCTTGTCTTCCTCTTCTTTCCTCATTGTAGCTTCTGCAGTATGAACCCACAGCAACGGAAGGAGGACCTGAATGAGACCACCACTGTGGAACTTGCACAGAGGTCACTTTAAAACATTGCAACACTGGGAACTCCCAAGGATACTCTTTCTGTTGATATAATATAAATGACTGCACTGCTAATGCTGTTGAACTTTTCTTTTTTAATTATAATTTTTATATTGATTCTGAATTTAGTACAGTTCTTCTTTTCAGTCACTCTGCTGCTGTGCTCAGTCATTTGGTGCTGGGGCCATATGGGTCTGGTTTTTATGCACCGGTGATGTTACCAGGGATGTTATTTCTGTCATTCTTGTGTAAAACAGCAGAAGGCTCGTGGTGCCAGACATGTTTGCGTTTCCAAGTTTGTATTAAAGTCAGAATAAGGTGCTCTTTTGTTTGAACGTGAACAGTTGTGGCTGCAGGAATGTAATTGGCTTCTTTGTGGGGCTCCGTCCACGTCACTGGAAAGCTGTGTCATGCTCACAAACCAGACACCATCTAAAGTTGATTATTTTTATAGTTTTCTTCAATGAGAATTTTAAGCTTATTTTGCTGATCGTTACAGCTAAAATTAAACTGCATGTAATGAATGTAATTAACTGGTATTACTTACAGATGGCCAGGATCTCCCATTGGTAAAGCATCTCTTCACACTCCCTGATCTGATTTCTCAGATGTACTGCAGTACACCTGTTTTTCATTGCACAAACAATCATTCCTGTGATTATACTAAATTGTAATGGGTCCTGTTGTAGGCTGTTAACAATGGAACTGTTTGTTATATTTCCTTAATAAGCACTTACGAACACGATCCCTCTGCCCCTGTCATTCTTAACATGGCTTGTGAGTTGCATCTATTTTTACCAATTACCTCTTAAGTGCAGACAGTCATTGGCCTAAACCTTTGCTGGGTGGTGAGAATGTATAATGTGTGTTGTGGGAGGTGACGAGCCCCAAGTGTCATTAGGAAGCTCCCTTGTTTTGACACCCATTGTTCCCGGACAAAGGGGAAAAGCGTTCAGCAGAGCAAGAGAAACCAGATTAGTGAGGCAGTAAGACTGGATTCCACAGGCACAGCAAATGGTTATCAACACATGCATTTATTGCACAAATCCACTGAGCAGCACTGTGAAGGCCAATTCGTACTTCTCTTTTCCGTACTTTCGGTCAGGCACCGGGTGAGGTGAGAGACATTTTGTCATGAGGAGTTGTGTGCATGTCGGCTGTGCTTGTGCAGGGAAACTGAATGGAGTTGTTTCCATTAGGTGGCAGCAGTGACTTTGACAGTGCAGAAGTCAACCAAGAAAGCAGAGAATAATTGTAGTAGTAGTTATGGCGAGCAGTTGTATGAGGAGGTGTGGAGGTACCTGCACATTTAAATTGTCATGCTGTCCAGACATTGTGCCATGGAATGCGGTATTTTCAAAACCAACACTATTCCGGCATTTTGAAGTCTTGGTGAGTAAAATTTTCAGAGGAGGGCTGGAGGTGTCCCTGTCTAATTTTTGCATAAGGATTTAAAAATAGCAAGGCATGCTGTATTACATTAATATCGCCCGAGCCTGACAACTTTAAAACCGTTTAAGTTTACCCATTTCATTACGCTACTTGTATTTGTGTTTTGCTGGAATACATCTGCCCTCTGCTGGCCTGGTGGGATATCACTGGCATATGCAGCACTGACCACGACCGTCCTCATCCGCAATACGAACAGGAGCCACCGTGCAGGAGCATCAGTCCGAACACGCATGCGGAAAAGTGAAGTATGAACTAGGCTTTAGGTACCGAAGCCTCTCTCTGGGAGGTGGCTCTCCACTGTTATGCCGTTTACAGCTCAAGGTAGGACATGGCGAGCTAAAAGGAAACTCGCATTAGAAGGTTATAAATATAGCATGGAATTGTGGGTCATTCTATTTCATCATCGTCTTAACTGTATCTTCATTGAACATCCTTTCCACTCGGCAAATCTGAGGATTAGTCCTGTTCTGGAAAATTAAGATGCTTTGGATAGTGTAGCTTTTAACAGACTTTTTTTTTTTTTGTTTGTTTCTGCAAACATTGAAACTCCACTCACGTTGGTCATAAAAAGAGTAGGTTGTAGAACAGTAGCTTCTCATATTAAGTAGATTAAGTAGGATTTGTAGACTCTTCCACCAGCAAAACCTTATCCTGTCAACAGTCCCAGCCATCTTCCAATTAAACTTGCAGAAGTGCCCACCATTCTTCAGGTGGGAGGCAGCAGACTTTTATTATGACCTGGATCAGCGCCTCCTTTTTGATTCTCAGCAGTCATCCAGGGCACTCGCCCCAGAAGAATTTAATCCAAGAGGAAGACCAGCAATCGACAGAAACGTGACCGCGGTTTAATGTGGAACATTTTGTTGGTGTGGATGCACAGCAGTAATGTACACAGATGTTTGGAGGGTAGGTGCTCGAATTGGGGTTGAGGTGGGTGTGGCCTAGGGTAAATTTTGCTGACAATAGGGGGGCGGGTCCTCGGTACATCTTACCGGCGGCCCCTCCTTCAGTAAATCTGGTGGCAGTTGGCGGGCGGGGGGTGTAATATAGTTGGATATTGAAAAGAGGCAGACAACCTCCAAATCAGGGGTACTTCCAATTGTCCACATACTGGTCCACAGACTGTTCTAGAAGGGAGCTGGGTCATAAATTTGGGAATGTAAGTGCATGAGGGATTGGTGTACTCCAGGGCATTTGGTCAGCCCCGGGCCTCAGAGCCTTATGCTATGGGGGGCCATTGAAAGTTTGCCATGCTGCTGAGGGATGCGCCCTGGATTGCTCATGACACTTGGGTCTAAACCTGCAAGTCGGTGGCTGCCAGCCTCCCGCTGATATTCGCTAGTGACATGCGACGGTCGGGCAAAACCACCAACGGGCTGTCTCCACTGAGGCTCTGGTCAGACTCAGAGCCAGACCCTTGGGTCGAGTGGGTGGGGTCCGATTTGGAAGCAGTGTATATCCGGCCGCCTGGGAAACGGGCCTTCGCCACACCCCCCTCACCACTCCGGGTGTCTGCATCAGATCCATTGGCCTCCTCCACCGTGAAACAGTGCCAGGGGGCACTGACCCGCCGTGGCCTCCTTACCCCTCCCACCACCAGGGTGGGGCAGGACAAAGCATGTAAATTGTCCCCTGGAAGCGTGGGGTACAGGTGGCCCTCGAGCTCCTTTTGCTGTGGTGGGATCATGGAATCAGCTGGCGGTGAGTGGGTTTTTTTGTACCCCGTGGAGGTGGGAGGATCCTCCTCAGCATCCTCGGCTCTCCTGGCACCTGGCTCCCCAGTGGAGTCTGGGGACGGGGTGCTAAGCGTGGGGTACAGCTGGCTTTCTGCCTGCTTTTCCTGCAGAAGGCCATAACCCCCGGGGGCCAGCAGGGCGGTGGCCTTGTGCCCCGTCGCGGTGCCCTGGCTCACCTGCGAGTTGTTCTTTGACTTGCCGAGGTAGCAATCCTCCAGTTCATCCTTCAGGTGCGGACAGTATCCCAGGATGCCCTTCTTCAGCGTTCTGAAGCCCAGGTGCACCACCTCCAGGACGCTGAGGAAGAGTGAGATGCCGGCGATGCCCTGCATGAACACCATGAAGACGGACTTCTCGGTGGGGCGGGAGATGAAGCAGTCCACCGTGTTGGGGCAGGGCTCACGCTCACACTTGAAGAGCGGGTCCAGCCGGAGGCCGTAGAGAAGATACTGTCCGGCCATGAAGGCCACCTCCACGGCAGAGCGTGTGATGATGTGTGCTACATACGTGCTGAGCAGCGCCCCCCGCAGGGGAGCCTTGTTGAGTTTGCTCTGCTCCAGCTGCCGCAGCTCGCGCTCCAGCCGGCGGCGGGGCTCCGTGCCGTCTGCCTCTTTGGCCTCCAGCTCCCGGCGGAGAGTCGCCTTCCTGCGCTGCCGCTGCTTCTCCAGGGCGCGGAGCCGGTACAGGGCATGCCCCATGTAGACCAGTGAAGGCGAGGACACGAAGATGACCTGCAGTACCCAGTAGCGGATGAGCGAGACGGGGAAGGCGCAGTCATAGCAGACGTTGCGGCAGCCCGGCTGCTCGGTGTTGCAGATGAAGTCGGACTGCTCGTCGTTCCACACGTCCTCCGCGGCCACGCCCAGCACCAGCATGCGGAAGATGAACAGGATGGTCAGCCAGATCTTTCCCACCATGGTGGAGTGGATGTGCACCTCCTCTAGGATGCCTCCCAGGAAGTTCCAGTCACCCATCTTCACACTGAGGTAGAGGACGGTGGCAGGAAGAGATCCCCGTGATGCAGAGGAGAGATCAGGGTGAAATGGGACAGAGAAGCTGCTTCATTTGGACAAAAAGGGGAGATTTGAGTCCAGGGGTTGTGAGATGTGTAACTGCTGCCCTGCCTGTTGTGGCAGGTTTAGGGTTTATCAGATCATTTCATAATAAAGCTCATTATCTTGCTCTTCTGACTTGGATTTAGCACTGAGGCAATTTGCGTTTTGCAGAAACCCGCCCAAACTGACATTATTATAATGAGGAGGAAAAGAAAATGCAAAACGGTTAATATTTTATATAATCGGATCAAATATGTTACTGTTTTGTACTCTTGTGTGTACTCTTAACAACCATGCCTGCTATCTGGGCTTGTAAATACTACATTAACAAAACACTGAAAACATATTGTCTTCATCAAAACACCAATGACCACAGATCGTTAAAAATAATTTTTTTGACATTCTATTTTCCATGTATTAACTGGGTTAAAGTGACAAGTTGTCCACTTACCTGTCAGGTGAGGAACAGATCATCCATGATGGCCCATAATGCGTAGCACCTCACCTCACTGGCTGTGCAGATGACCATGCGGAGTGGTGGCCCATGACTCACCGCCTGGCTGTTCCCACTTTTGCAGGGCTCCGTAAACATTTATAGGGGCAGCAGAAATCGATGTGTCTGTCAGTGTGAGCATGACCCAGTCACCAATGTCCCTGAGCCGCAAGCCAGCAGGGGGAGCGTTTATATTCCAGTTGGACTTATAGAGCCCTCATCTCTTCACCTTGGGGAGACTAGCAGTCAGAGTAATGATGTGACGAAACATTCCTCAATACCCACCATGGGAAAACAGACACGCACCTGCATAAAAGCTAGGCGGTTTTGTGAAAGGTCATTTCTACTCTGTGTAGCTAAAAAGTCTATAAGCGTAATAAGTGTCAGTATCATACTAGTCCTACAGGAATTGACTCCATCACATTCATTCATGTACTATGAACTTTCTTGACAGTGGTCTCAGTAGTCCTTGAAGTCCACCAGAGGTAAATCTTTTAAACTCTTTCTCTGTCATTTCAGATATGTATTTTAAGACTGTATTTGACAGAGTATGTCACAATGCCTGCTTTTATAATTATAGGTCGTAGACACCCATTGCTATTAAAAGGAATCAGTCATGCATTTGTAATCATTTACAGTCTTTTACAGCTGTGGTGGGCACCAGAGTTATAAATAGCCATGTGTTAAATTCTATGTACACTATGTAAATATAGACATAAATATACAGTACCATTCAGCCATCAGGCCCAGGCCCCACCCTGGTAAAGCTGTTGAATCAGTTCTGCACTGAGATCAATGGGTCGCGTCCGATTTCATACCCAGATGGTTTCCCCCAAATGTAATTAGGTCCCTCCTGCCTGCTTCAGTGGTGCTTTATTCCATTTACAAGGATCGATGAACAGTGGACTGCAGGCCTGCATTGGGATTAAAAGTTGGCCCTGGATTGTCACCCAGACAGGCCCGTTCCACATACATACCAATGATAAATTTTCCCTGGGGTGGTGGGCGGCCCACAAACCTATCAGCTCAGTCCAGGCAGGGATGTTCAGTCTTTGGGATACATGTATTATGTAATATGCATTTCAAATATAAAGTTGTATTTTGTGTTTTGTTTTTGGCTTCATAAAAATGATTACGTGATTTGTGACAAAAATACTTTGATGTTCAGTTTTTTTGTATTTTGAAAATACAACAACAACTTTCCCTATAAGGAATGCATGATGGCATCATGTGCGCAGAACATTTGTGCATTTACAATGAGGGAGAATATTTTTTCTGGCATTTTATTGTCCAGTAGTTGATCACTTGTTCTGAACCAAAAGATTTACAAGCTTCATTCAAACTTTTTTGTGTTTTAGGTTTTTAAAGATTTTGCTGAGTGAAGTCTTTTTTTAGTTATTTACCATCCAAGGAGAAAGAAGGATAACATAGGGGTAGAAACCCCAAAGCTCTCTTGTGTGTGTGTGTGTGTGTGCGCCCGTGCACATGTGCTGTGAGTATATATATGAATGTGTGAGGCCACAACATCACCACCCCGGGGTCCCCCCAACAGCCAGGAGAGCCCCAAGCGATCACGTACCCAGCCAGCCCCAGGGGCCAGGCGCCCGGGGCCCCCGCCACAGGAGGCAGCGCGTCCACCCAAGGAGGCAGAGGGGGGAGGCCCCGGGCACCCCCCCCCCCCGGCGAGGAGTCCATCTCTGCATCCAGGTTTTGTGAACTGGGGTTTATTAAATCAGACAGCTGAGGATTCACCTTATGCTGGTCAAGTCAGTACAGCAGTCATTCTAGGTACCAAAACAGACAGGCTGTACTATCACTTCCATGCATAAGCCTCCACTTATCCGGCATGATGTGCAGGATAAGCGGCTGTCCCAGGCTGCATGCCCTTGACGTCTGTCGCAGGGGACAAATACACATTATTGTCAATATAGACAAAACTGATCTAACTGCTTGGATTATTTGGACTATAAGGCAACAGAGGTGGAAAGTTAAGTTCCAGAAAGTTCCAAAAACAGGTTTTGTTCCAACCAGCCAGTTGAGTACTCTGTGACTTGTTATCCTCATCTGATTGGTTGAAAGAAAACCCTGGTCTGGATTTCTACTTACTGGGCCTGAATTTTCCAGCTCTGGTGAGTAGAAACCTGCATAAGGAAAACATGCTCCACATACACAGAGCAGGGTGAGATTAGTGCTCACACACCTGAAACTGTGAGGGTACACTGTGCCCGCTTCCCTCCTCAAAGTGCCACTTTCAGGGACACTGGGATTGTTATTGGCGCTATTAAATGGCAGAGTGTTACATAAGCTCCAACTGTGGATCCCAGCATTCTATCCGCTCCGCTTACTGCCCGAAACGACCAGAACGTCTCAATGAAATATTACAAGACCGCAGGCAAACAACAGGGTGAAAAAAATCTGTTCCTCACATTAATGAAACTGCCCTAAGAAGAACTGCCTCAAAATCTGAATCAAAGAGAGAGACAGAGAAGGCAGACAGGAAGGGGTGGGTGTGGTTGACATGATCCCCCCCCCCATCATATCCGGTATCAACTGTAGGCGTGGGGGTCACGCCAGTTTCACAGCTAATGTGAGAGAAGATCCTTACCCAGTTGTTCCCCAAATGGCCACTCGCTGACAAATGGATGAATGGATTAACACCCTTTTATGGGAGAGGCTCAGCTTGACTCTTTCAGGAATTGTGGTCACCAAGAAAATACACACCACGCACCAGGGGTGCTAACTGAAGCTATCGATGGCCCTCTTGATGCCCCACCGCACCTCTCAGCGCACTGATGAAGTGCACCCTGAACACAAACAATCCAGCATTTGTAATTCTAGCTATTGGGTTTGCACATGTACACGGACTCCCAAGAAGCTCCAATAGGTGGCTGCTTCATGAAGTGCCCCAGCTGACATTAAGCCCGCAGAACAAACAGCCAAACAAAGGACAGACAGCCAGCCAGCCAAAAAAAATAAAAGACAGCCATATTGATATATAAATAAGCACTGTGTGTATTGATGTATGAAGCTCACACTGGAATGTTCCTCACAGGCAGAATGGTGACTGTCCAGGCTGGTGGGATCGATGATTTTTTTAAAACGAAGCGTCAAGCTGGGTCACCACCTCAGGGACACCCCCAGTGACTGTTTTGTCCAAATAAAAACTCCGTTATCTCTGCTAAAACCCAGCTCTTTCAAAACAGAGTGCTCTGTACTTTATTTTAGCAGCTAAACGAGCGTGGAAAACTGCCTGCCAATCTGAACATCCAAATGGTCCCTGGAGATGTTTCATGAACCTAAACTCCAAAAGTACCTCTAAAAATAAGTAAGCGGTGTTACATAAGTGCCTGCATCTGCACAGACAAGTGTTATATCAGATATTGACAGCACATAGACACATTCCAGAATTATTCAGATAAATTTCATCCATAAGACGTAATGGGTTGATTACTAAAAATTCATATTCATTGCCAGACTGCCGATTCAGCAGAGGGTCATGGTGGAATCGGGGGGGCAGCAGGCAGGGGTCAGCTTGTGCGGGACTGGGGAGGGAGAGGGATGTGTAGCAGATCAACAGAAGCCTGGAGGGAACATGGGGAACCAGATTACGGACCAATGGGTGTAACTACAGGAGGCGGCCCCAAAACATCCAACTGAAATTACGTCTGTTAGGAATTTCGTGACGCGTATCGAATCATGAGCTGTGCATCGTTACACCCCTATGCCACACACATCTACACTCAGACACATACTGTAGGTATCAGGGAAATAAATGGCAACAGATCATGCAACAGTAACTTTTACATGTCTAGGATAATAAAAAAAACATTTATTTCATTGTTCTACAGGACCAATAAAATACGGAATACATAATGAAGCATATGAAGAGTATAAAATATACTTCAAACTGAGTACTAGTAATAAAAAAAATACCAACTAAACATTACAACCCTTTCTCTTAACTAATTAATACCAACTGATTTGATTAAAGAAAGAAAAAACAAAATGAAACAAAAACGACTCGATGTGTCGACCTGCCCAGTTAGTGTTACACTCTCCAAAACACTTCAGCCTTAGGGTCTCCTGCAGCAGCACACAGGGTCATGTAACACATTTTAAATGGAGCACGATGGCCTCCTTAACGGTCACAGCAACATAAGTCCGGCCAAAACACCACCACGATTCCCCTCCGTTCCCCTTCAGGTCAGGCGACAGTAACCCCAAAACTCATCGGGGTAACTCACCAGCACTGGGATGGGAGAAGCGCTGGAAATGTATCAGACACTGTTGTTGGAGCGGCGAATGATTTGCTAACACATTAAGGCCACACCACCTTCAACCCCTAACTGACCTTCCTGAGTCACCACTCTGAACAACACAGAGAATGACAAGGCACTGTTTTCATACAATTAGTAAAGCGAGGAATAATGACAGATGTTCACAGTAGTGACTCCAAAACGGGCACGACGTAGGACTGAACGACAGCGGACGAAAGGACGTCCTTCAGCTCATGTAAACACTGTGTCATTTCTGCAGTACAAATGGCAACTTATTCAGGTTAAGGAATAAAACACTTCTAAAATAAGGCAGAAATGTTCCAAGACGACCTGAGAGTACACAACATACCTGACTGGTATGAAGACTGAACTCGCAATTTGGAGAAAGCATTCATGGGTGATATAACCTGAGACTGAGATATGTCTACTAATTTACCTGAGTTCTGCTTTGTAACGGATCAGAAATTGGGTTAAACAGGAAGCCATGCCACACGGTGGAAAGGATACAGCCCCCCTAATCGCCAGTGTCATCAAGCGCAATGACACCAGTGACTTAAGGATCTCAAAGTTTCCCCTTACAGAAATAAACATCCCAAAATACAATTAAGGGACGGCTCCCCAAAAAAAGGATTGACTGTATCCTAAAAGACACGTTTACCAGTCCATAACCACCCGTTGAACGTGCCTTTTGACTTAAGCTGCTTCGCCCTACGCTGGGGACAGGAAGATGTTGAAGGCCACGGCAAACACGATGAAGAGGAGGTATCCCACGATGCACATCCAGAATCGAGGGTCCCTGAGGAGCTTCTGATTGTAGCTGCTGAAGAACACATAGCCAACGGTCATGCCCGCTATGCCACCAGCAATGTGGGCGACGAAGGAGACCTGGCAGGAACAGGGATGAGCAAAGTACGGTGAGGGGAAACCGGGAGCTCACTGGGTTCTGATAAGGGCCACAAGCTTAAATTTTGTTTTCTTTCAAGACCTAATGCTGATGCAAACGGTACTTTCATGCTTATCAGCAGGTGTTACGGAAGTCAAGCATCTGTGCCGTTGATATGCAAAACCCGCCGATTTATCTCAGCAAGCACAACTGGAAGAGCCGGTTTAAAAGATGTGAGGATCACCGTAACACCTTAAAAACACAGAGGCTGGACTTTTTGTTCTACTGGGGGGAAGATAAAATTAATGGCTCTGAAGAGGAAATGAGCAGAAAGATGTGAAATGGACAGTCACAGGAGAAATAAAGAGAGGTGACATAACATTGTGGGATTTCCCCTGGCAGCATCAGCACAGCTGCGATGCTCCCCGAAGCTGAGGAATGGCTTTCATCTTCTGATGAACTCAAACATGTGACTTGAGGATGGGCCACGAATGGGGGGGTGAGATGCTGGGCACTGCTTCAGAAGTGTGACCACAGGATGTGAGGCCACTTATTCATGTCAGCATCTAGCACCAGTCTTTTAACTGTTGACCGCCTCATCTTGTCTAGAAGGACAGAAGCTGGCTTCCATTGTGCTGTGGATGGCGAATGATCCAGAGTCACAGGATCCCTGACAATCTCACTCTTCCATAGTGCCTTTACGTCAACATTTCCCGGTTTCCGGGATTTCACTGGTATGACTCTTACCTTATAACCTGAATCATGAGTCAGAAACCTTCTGTAGAGGGCAAACCCCATGTCGGTCCCCACTGGTGGAAAAGAGAGGGAAAAAAGTGGATGTCAGAGGTCAGGGCAGCACAGTTATAGATGGTGAGCTAAGCTCTGGTGAGGCTGCAAGCCGCAGGGAATCAAACAGGGTTCCCATGCCAACCTACCGATGAGCAAGATCGCTGCGATGCGGAAGATTCCCAGCAACGGCAACATCTCCCTGAAATTCTGCGTGAGAAGAGAGGGGCACAGCAGTCAGGGATGGGGGTTGGGCTGCAAGTAGCAGGCAGAGTAAATGGGGCCCATATAGGCTTGGGGTTGTCGGCAGTAAAAAGGTGGATTTACCACTATGGCGTTCATGAAGTAGCCGCCCATCAGGGCATAGACTCCACCCGAGGCCCCCACCAGCGCATTCAAGGGATCAAAGATGGAGCTCGCCAGAGAACCTATGGACAGGGAGACACAACAAACATGGCTTCAGCACAGAACTGGTTTGGAGAGAAGCAGGAAAAACCAGCAGTATGAGGAGGGCCTGGCGTGATCCCATAGCAAGCTGAACGACAAGCCTGGAGCTAGAGGGAGAGCAGCACCGGTAATCTGACTGGGGGGGTGATAGTGACTAATAAAAAAAGCCAAAATCCTGTAACACTGGGATGAATGAATCCCGCTTGGAATTTTATATGCACAAACCAAGTGTGAATCTGCCCCCAAGCACATGGTGTAGAGCTACAGTAGAGGGCGCCAGCGTCAACTCACCTGCAAGGACGCCGCTCATGTACACCATGCCCACCTCGAAGCCCTTGTGCACCAGCTCCAGGGGGATGCCCAGCAGCAGCTGCATCAGCAGGTTCCCCAGGATGTGCTGCACCCTGTGCGGATGGGAGGGGAGGTCAGCTCCTTGGGAAAGACCAGAGTACTAATGGGAGCCTGGGAATGTGGGGGGGTGACAGATTGA
>JABFDZ020000014.1:249734-261145 GCA_019775955.2 Pollimyrus isidori
GTTTACGGGTCTGTCGCGCTGCGTCCGGGGAAGCATTTAAATCCCAGTTAAATCAGGACCCCACAATGGGCCCGGGCACACTGTACAAATCCATTCCTCATGGATCGTGCTGAATTGCTCATCTCAGCCCCATCTTCCAAGATGCATTCAGTCTCCTACAAAAGGTCCATTCTGTCATCGAGAAGGCTACACCCTTATCCACTGTAAACATACATCCTCACATGAAGAGAAGGTCACGGGGCTGGCGGCAAAGCACTGTGCACAGAGGTGGCTCTTACACATCCCAGTATGTCTACCATTTCATACACACAGGCCCAATTATTTCGGATTAAGCCAGTTAAGGTTTAAAGAAATAAAGTCGCACCATTAACAGTCGACTGTTGACAGACTCCCTGCTAGCTGTACAAACTGTAGTGCAGAAAAACACAAGTGGAAGCAGAAATATGAATTATGTACAGGGGAAAGAGTGACTTCAGTTTTATTTATACAGAGAAGGTGGAAATTAAAAGTCAACATCCGTGTGTGTGTGTGTGTGTGACATGGAGAGAAACTGGGACAGGCCTGCTTTGGCAGCATAGGCAAGGTAACAGGACAGTCACGGGGACGAGCTTCCCAAAGCACGGCGTGTTTTCAGGACGGTGCGTGCACACACCGGCGAGGACGTCGATTCAGATCAGGCCAGCAGCAAAACAGAGCGGAGCTCCTCCGGGGAATTAAAAAGGTAAAATCATGGCACCCAAACATTGTGAAGAAAATAAAAACAAAGGACGTGGGAGATGGTACGGAGTACAGCAGCCATCTTGGTAGAGGAAAGCTGGTACCAACAGAATAGGATCTTCAGGAGACATCTGAAATACACAAGTGAAGAACATTAACAAGGCCCTCTGTGCCTGTCAACAGGCGCTTTCACACTGAAACTCCGGAACCTGGCCTTGGCTTACAAGCTTCTGGGCTGTCACGACCTGGAACTTTTTGTAGCTCCAGGCCACTTCAACACAACTGGAACTGAAAGTTTTATGCTAAATAAGCATGAGAGAGACAGAAAGCTTGCAGGTTAAACTTCACACAATGTCATGCCAAAATACACGGCCACATTGAACCAATGGAGATTGTTAGTTATTGGGGAGGGGCGTCGATTGAAATCAAAAATTTTACTTATATGACCCGCAACATCTTTATGGTTCTTAACACTCACAGCTCGCTGGCCTGGCTCCATACCGCCGCATGATCTGGTCTTGTGTGAACTTCACAAAGGACTCGTACTGCTCTGAAAGGGACAGCAAGGAGTAGATGAGAGAAGCAGTGGGCCCAGCCCAGTGTCAAGCACCAGGGGCCCAAGACATCACTAAGGGGGTCACAGTACACCTCCATGGGCACACCTGACCCCACATGCTGACCAAAGGTGACAGATGGACTGGCGGGGTATTCCGTCCCACCTGCACCACCGAAGACTACTTGGAGGTCCTCGTTGAGGTCATACCTGCAAGCTTTGTGTTGAGGATCTGTTCATACTCTTCACGGATCTTTTCTTCATGGTCTTTGAGGAGACGCTCGCACAGGTAGCCCACCTGGCGCAAGGTAAACGAGGGCTGGTCCTTTTTCACAGACGAGGCCCCTGGAAAACACACTGTTAAAAGGTGCAATGGCCCACAAACACCAACAGGGGGAGGCAGGTGAGTGGTGCCTGCCTCCCAGACAGAGCCACATGAAACCTGCAGGGCTTACCAGGCGGGGAGCTGGGGGCGGTGAGCGTGGGGCTGGTGCTCTGACACTCGCTGGGCCCAGCAACCTCCGTTTGGTTGAAGGCGCCCTCCAGCTGCCGTCGCCGCTGGTAACGGCTATACTCCTGTTTGAGGTTCTGGAAGATCTGCTCTGTTGGGTGGGGGAAGAAGAGGGTCAGGAACACAGCTAAACCCTGGGGGTAGGAGCACTTAAATAAAGAGAGCGGGAAAAAAAAACAAAAAAACCAAGAGATTACGACACTGGAGTTGGATACAAGTGGACAAGTGGTAGGACCACAGAGTTGGTAAATGCAAAATGCATCCCTCGCCAGTACAGTGAAGCGAGTTTCAGAGTTTCACACCTGTGAGAGCTGGATGGCATCATTTTCCTGAGCAGGCAGCAAAGCAACAAACATCTATGAGCCAGGCTGAGGCCCTGATGTTATCGACATGCTTTCCCAGGGAGGGGCAAACGCTGTCTGACACCACACTTTCCTAGCAGAAGTCAAGTTGCCCAACCTCCCCGGGGGAATTTCAGCTCAGTGACCCCACCTCCCCAGACACATGAACAGATAGCAAAAACACAGCTGCAAGATGTCATCTTCCCCAAAAAGACATTCCCTGCTAATACAGAGCAGAAGTGAAAACAGGCCGCAAGGGCGTCACAAGCCCAGTCCTGTACTCACTGCTCTTAGAGAATCCTTACATTACTGTGACGGCAGCTAAAAGCAGGACAGCAAAGCATGGCACAGGGAGGGGGTGCATATGGGACACACTGCAGAAAGAGCATACAGAAAGGTGACAGGTAGCATGCTGGCCAAGGACAGTTAGAGTCCCATCAAAGGGACAGCTGTCGCATTTGGAAAGAGGTACTCGCTCTAAGCTATAAATAAATAGGTATGGTTCCCAGCTGTGAATCAACCTGCTGTTAGGAAAGACTTTAACTAAATGGAGAGAAAGGGGTTACCACCAGCTATGGCTCTAGAAGGACCAGGGTGAAAGTAATTGAGCACAGCAGCAGCAAACTGAGCAACCTGCAGGGCACTAGGGTGTAGGGGGGGGTCCTGCCTGTGGGTACAAAGGCTCTCCAACCAAGGGTGTCTGCAGCACCACTGTTTCATTTTGTACTGCCCTTTCACAGCTGAACAAAGTAGATGCACACACAGCTTTCGCCCTGCCGGCATTCAGGCAGTGGAAAAGGGGCGACCCAGACAGCCCAGGCGCAGACATTGCAGGGCAGCAACGCAAGACCCAGGATTAGGCCGAGTCTGGACTGTCATCTGGCCCTGTTTAAACAGCCGTGCGGCAAGCTCATCCAATCACAATTCACTGGGAGGGGAACAATGTGGACCTTTATGTTCCCCGGGATTTCTGGGGGAATGGGGGTGTACTGGTATGCAGTCGACAAGCCCATTAGGAGAAGCAGCACATGCAAACTAGGCAGCCGGGTTGAGAGAGAAAGCATCCACCTATTCATCCAATCCCAAACTCAGGGGTGCATCCTCCCACATTATATCCTCAGACTTGATAGGATTCCGCTGGAGGTCAGTTCTGACTGACGCGGAACACAACCCCAGCCCCCACTTGACAGTGATTCCTATACTGCCTACTGAATCCCAGGCTCTGGTGTTGCCTAGCAACAGCATGACCCCACAGCGCCGGGATGGAGCTATCAATCATTTAAACTTCCGGAAGGGGCACAGCGGAAGAGACTAAGCCGGCAGACAATAGGGGACAAAAGCAGAAAGAAAAGGGGGCAGGTGAGCTTCTACCGCTGACTCTCCCCTCCAACGCTCATTCAATTTTCCTCACCACTGGTTCAGCACAATGCTGAGATTTTAGGGGCCCGCAGGCAGAGCTGGCCTTCACAGTACAGGCCAAGCCAAGTCTGCATCGGGCCAAAGGCTCTTGCAGGGAGGGGGCAGGACAGGAACGAGGAGGTGAATTTTAAGCATGGCTCCAGCCTGAAATCAGAGCTATAGGGGGGTGGTGGGGAGGCAACTTCACTCGCAGAACTGCTCTAGACAGTTAAGGTGTCAACCCAAAGCGCAGCTCAAGGCAGACAATCAGGGCTCAAAGGAGAGGCTAAGAAATTAACTTACTCATCCACATCCACTGAAAGATCTCACTGTTCACATAACTGACAGACAAGAGCAGCAGGTTGCCCCCTCCTTTCTGGAGATGACCAGCAATCAGTGTTCTTCACAGCTGTTTGGGTTTGTGGTGCCTGGTTGCAGTCCCTGACCATAGAGACACCTGACACCAGCTGGTGTCAGCCCCACCCAGACAGCACTGGGACAGAGACACCAGAAGCACAGTCATACCCCCCCCCCCCCCAAAAAAAAAAGTAACCCCAGAGCTTCTGTACTGCAGGCAGTCTCATCCTGTTGCTGGCTAAATAAATGTGTCTGCCAGTAGACGAAAAAGGGGGCAGGGGGGGGGGATTAAATCAGACAGACTTTCCATTACAGCAGACAGGCTTTACTGCCAGGTTCAGTTCAGTGCACAGTGTTATCAACATTTACAGGCTGTTAGCCACACCTCCAGCATTGGGTCCAAGACGGATAAGACACCACTGCATTTACCTTTTCAGCACAAGAACCACAAGCCTGTCAACACGAACCAGCAATCGCAAAGATGATTGATCTTGAAAGCACAGCAAATTCATCATAATACCTGCAGGTGTCTATTGTCAAAAGAACGAAAAGCACATGACCCACCCTGCAACTAGTGTTTACAAAGCATTAAAGCTGAACGGCACATGACTCTGGGGAATGTACCAGTTAAGACATGATTGGCTAAAGTTAGTTATGTTGATTCTTAAAGCCATGCCAGAAACTGCGGCTATATTTATTGTGAGAGTATTGTGTTTTAATGGGTATTAAAGAGCCAAGGAGGTGAAAACTTCATAACAAGATGCTCAAGAGCAGCTTTCAACAATTATTTAAAACCAGAAGCAAAATAGCCACTGCATTTACACTGCGAGAGTTGTTGGCATTGAGATGAGATGGATCGCACTGAGAGCCCATGAACAGAGCATGAGTGAATAAATATAAGCAAAATGATGAGTCTTCTTCTGACAGCTTGTTGGATTGAGAAGCCTAATTACAGCTACGCTGCACACCCTCAGAATGTCACTAAAAAGCCCCTGGAAATCAGGCTCTATGCACAGCAGCAGATACCTCCCATCTACCAGAAGTCTACAGCGAGGAGCATCCGAATGCAGCATCAAGAGCACTTGCCATAATTGGCTAAATCAAACTGAAGAACTTCAATCAAACTTCAGCTGGGCCACAAACACTGGGATGCCTTCCAATGCATTCAAACAAAGGGAGGGGACAGTGCCTTCTGCAAGCAAGCCCAAGCTGGCTTCAACCCTAGAGATCTCTGGAGATTAAATAAAAAGAATTCTTGCCATACAACCTCTATGCCTTTTGCCAAGCATTTCTCAGAACGATTCCACCCTAGGGAAAAAAAAAATAGAACTAATTCACAGGGCCAAGCTCACTTCTGCAGACCGTTTGGTGAGCCTAAGAATACCATGCAAAAGTCTGGCTGTGCCACATCCACTATCAGGGACCGGACAGATGGAACGCATCGACGGACATCCATTTCTGCTCCTGACAGCAAAGGGTGCCCCCACTGCTGTTCTGTTCTATTGCTATACAGGGCAGCAAATGAGGAATAACTGGAAGGCAGCCACCACACGGCCAAAGTGGGGTGCCAACTGAAACCACGGTGTATGACTTGCAGCGACCAGCAGGAGCAGCGAGCGAAGAGGGGAGTGCGGGGGTTACGTCAGCAGTCCAGGAGAGCAGGGAAAAGTTGGAGCAGGAATGAAAGCGCAATCAATCGAACAAAGGAAATGGACACCTGACCCTATCCCACACAGCACCTGTAACAGACCACTTGGTCTCTGAAAGGACACAGCGGTATTCAAGACAAACACCAAAGTACTGATGGTGAATTTGTGCACGAACAAGAGACTGCTTCTACTACAGACTTCACCAAGCAATTTAGACCAGAGACAGACAGCGACTTATTAGCAGACTCAATTAAAATTCCTCCCATGCAGATCCGTGATGGGGGGGTGGTTGTCACGCTGAACTATAGCAGGACCTGCTCCTATTTTAAATGCACGAGACAGGATTACTGTGGTGCACAAAAACAGCTTCTCAAAATACAGTGGAAGCTACAAAATGCAGTAAGGGTCAGCCATTACGAATCGCACTGTGGTGTAATCCATGTCGACACAGTGCAGCATATTAAAATATCAAACTGGATTCAAAGCAAAGCAGCAGTTTAATTAGGATTTAAACAAGCTGGGGGGATTATCTGCTGTCAGACTTCCTCCCACTGAGCCCTACGACGGTCACAGGATTACAGCATCAATATCCAGGTAATTCTTCCGTACCCACCCCTCCACCCTCCGCACCAGTGAATTCCCAAATGGGGGGGGGGGAGTTTCAGATGAGTGGACAGGAAGACAGCCAAAAAAAAAAAAAACCTGAACAGTGTCCTCTTAATTGGAAGGGGTGGGGATGTAAGAAATGGCTAGATCCAAGTCTGACAAAATGTATAACAGACCCAACGAGGTGTCTTAGGGAAACTACAGTCTCTACATGCACACCACGAAAGTACGTTTCTTCCTTTATTCAACAGCAGTGGAAGCACTATTTTGATACCGCTTACATAAATGGCGCATTTACACAAAGGAGAGAGGCGGCGACGCCGGGCGAGACAGCCGGAGACTCGCGTGCGTCGCCAAAAAGGGGAGAGTGTCCAGAAAGGGTCCGGTAGCGACGCGATAGGCTCCGCGTCAAAACAGCACCAAGCCATTAAATCGGCTTCATCTCAGGGCGAAAAGCTGTGACGGTGGAAAAAAAAAATCTATATACGGTGGCTTATAACCACTGAGTAGAAAAGCAGGCAGGCAATAGATTAGAGACGGATGTGCGAGAGGCCGACACGCGCACGCCAGCATCAGACAGCAGCACTCGCACAAGGTGTGAATTTGAAATGCGACATTTCTCCGCAACAAGAGGAAGAGTGTGCACCCAAACCCCCCCCGGGGTGTCTTACTCTTACGTGTTAGAGGAACGCACGACACCGCCCGGAGTGATCCGGAACGAGCACGCACAACTCCCTTCTCCATTTTTATGGATCTATATTATGTCACATCATGGCTGAAGCGAGTCAAGCTGCCTTTAGACAACTCCGCAATCGCCGGTAAACTTCACACGGCGTACATCCACCGATCATGAACCGACACGGACAGAAAAGGAAACGAGCCGTCAGACAAAAACAAAACGAGCTGAAAGGGGGGGGACGGGGGGATCGGCTAACGAGTTAGCATTGACGAAAGGCGTCATTTATAAACCAACGGTGTAACTGGGTTTGCGCAATGATTAAAGTAAAAAAAGACAAGTACAAAGCACTCAGCAATCACAATAACCAAACATATAAATGCTAGACTGCTAGTTAGACCCGCTGATACACAAGCCCCTCCCAAGGGAAATCGAAGGCAAGGCCGGGCTAGGCTAGTTAGCATTAGCGGCGGCCAGCTCAAGTCGACCGCACTCCCCGAACTGGGCCGGGAAATCACTCAGAACTGCCAGGCGCCGGCCTGCATGCTCTCGCCCTGGATCCCGGTGTTGTCTTTAATACCGTTATCCAGATCTCGTAAATAAATCTGCGTGTAGTCTTATACCGCCCCTCCCCTTGAGCTCACTCCACCCCAACCCCCCTTCCGTGCACCAAATCCCACCCGTTTCGCACTATCAAATGCACGCATATATTTCTTCCTCCGTTCCAAACTACTCACCTGGTGTGAGCCTGTGCTCCCCCCCAAGCGCCTGAGGCGACATGGAATGCGATGGGCTTTCGGCAGCCGGCCGCAGGCTGCGCCTCTGCGGCGACGGGGTACCCGGCGTTCCCGGCAGCGGATTGCACCTCCTCCGCTTTGGGGACTGGGGGCTAAGAAGGACCTCAAACTCCATCGAGCGCTTTAACGTGGCCCCGCACGCCATGGTAACTCGGGGATATACGTGAGAAATAGAAGATAAAACAAATCAAATTTTTACTGCGAACCAAAAGACAAAGGTCCGAATTGACTATTAAAATTCAATTGTTTCCTCTGCACCGTCGTACAGTCCTACAATGGCGTCTCTGACCGGGTTTATCTGCCAACTGCCGAGCTCGGATCAAAACTCCGCTACGTCACGACGAAGGACTGTACCATTCTCCAGGAAAAGGGATAGCAAGGACAACAGTAACACCAATTTCGTCAATAAAGAAGAGTTATAACTGCGAAAATATGCATACATAATTTTTGCAAAACATACACATGCATGTGCACCCTAGTAAATATCTATAAATATGTGAATACAAGCATGTAAATAATTCAAATAGTCATCGTGCCCCCATTCAGTAAGTAGCAATCGTTGTAAAATTAAACTAAAAAGTAGACCTTCACTAGACCAAACAACTTGCCTGATGGGGTGACGTCATTAGGTGGGTTGCGTCTTATAACATATATATGTCAGTTCATTTTTTCTGCGTCACCACTGTAATGTGTAACCTCTGTTTTCGTTTTGGATACAGTCTGTCTTTACAAACTTATAGACTTGTAGATTTACATTCTCTGTGACGTTTAAACACGAAGCGTCATCGACCACCTGGCATGATGTTATGCAGCTTGGCGTACCCTTCAATCACATATAGCCTTCTCTAACTTAAAAAAAGTTGTACCTTGAATCAGATCAAAAACACTTTAGACATGTTTTCCCTCTGTATGAATTATGTGGTTAGAGAAGCTATCGATGGATTTGAAACTGAGAAAAAAAGACTGAAAGTGAAACAGTCAAAAAAAGTGCAGAGGTGTTTACATTTGCATGTTTCATGCTGTTTTAATATCTTTCTTCTGCATGACAATGTTCTACAGTCTCACATAGCTATTTTATTTTATTGTAGTGCCAGCGTGTTTATGGCGTATCCCGTCGTTAGTTGGCCGTATATATACCTCCTGTGTGTCTTTTTGAAAGTGTACATATGTTATTGTTAGTACTCCTGTTAATACTTCTGGGGCCGGTTTCACAAAGCAGGATTACTTACTTAACCAGATAACTTGCTAGATTTAAGGTAGTCTGAGGTAAATGTAAATTGATGAAAATAAGGTCTATTTAGCCCAGACTACCTTAAATCTGGCAAGTTATCTGGTTAAGCAAATAATCCTGCTTTGTGAAACAGGCCCATGGTGTCACATTTCATAAAACATTTTACCTTGTTTTGGTTCCCAAAACAAGCGAAAATACAGCTCAACAAAACCAGAGCTCACCCACTTTCCAGGAACTTGTGTTGATTGTGCTGAAGTAATTCAGCTTCACGCTACATAATCAGCATTGTTTAAGGAGCCATTTAAGTGGAAAGTGTGTACATAGTCTTAATCAGAATGCCATCATTTCTGTAAGAATAATTGCAGCAGGGAATATTAAATGTTTAATGACTTTCTTGTTCACCCGTGAAGAGTTCTTCAGGTTTAAATGGTTTCTTATCCGACAAAAGTCCGCGAAATGGTTCAGCAGTGACACCGACTCCAGAGAAACAAATTTACAGGGAAAAAATGGCATTTTTTGCCGTGTAAATGGTTCAGATAAATCTGCACTTATCTTACTGGCAGGATTTTATTTCGAGGTGTGTGGTACCTCTCTGCGATGCAGATTTGTGGGGTGGGGTGTAACTCAGTACTGAGATTTCCCATCACTGTTCACGCATTCGAGCCGCACAGTGTTTGTATTGTTTGAGAAAAAAACAAACCCCTCAGCTGCCTCCTGTTTTTCTTGTTGTTGTTGTTAACGCCAGCGTCCGGACACTGAAGAGTGCGATTAATAGCATAATAAACTCTGAATGTTTACTGGCTCCAGGAACATCTTGTCCTCGCAGTTCCCGTCTAGAATTGCTCTGAGTTGCACGTAGTTCGATTACAAAATGGGCCAAAGGGACTGGGGATCCGAGTCCTGGAAGGAAGCTGACTGTCGTTAACCTCGCCAACATCTCGTCCCGCCCAGTGGGGGCTTCCAGCCGGATAGGAGACGGACTTCGGGTCAAATCTTGCGGCAGTTATGGTGGTGAAGAAGCGAGGACTTAGTAAGTGCCCATTAGAGGAAGAGTCCGGGGCCCAAGAAAATGGAAAGAAGATTAAAGGAGAGAGAAAAGGAAAAAAAGAGGAGTGTGAAGTTCATATGGCGTCCATGAACCTAAACTGTGAGGCAGGACTCCATGTACAGGAGGCCAGCATTTCATGACCACTGACTGTCAGGCAGTACAGACAGCACTACACCAGCATTTCATGACCACTGACTGTCAGGTAGTACAGACAGCACTACACCAGCATTTCATGGCCACTGACTGTCAGGCAGTACAGACAGCACTACACCAGCGTTTCATGGCCACTAACTGTCAGGCAGTACAGACAGCACTACACCAGCGTTTCATGACCACTGACTGTCAGGCAGTACAGACAGTACTACACCAGCGTTTCATGACCACTGACTGTCAGGCAGTACAGACAGCACTACAGCAGAAGCTTGTGCGTTTGGACTGTGGGACGTAACTGGAGTCGTCAGAGGAAGCAGACAGACAGACGGGGAGAAGCACCCGGTTTAATTCAACGTTCCTGGAACTCTTAATTCAGCACAATGACTTGGAGTAAGCTGGACAACAACATCGTGCCATTCAATCATCCGTTTAAGGCACCACTAACGAAACTGGTTAGCAAAGTAAGTTAGAGCTCCAGGGGACGGTTTAACAAAGCAGGAGTTCTTGCTTAACCAGATAACTTGCTAGATTTAAGGTAGTCTGGGCTATATGCATTTGAAGGAAGGTAAAGTTTGGTTAGCCCAGGTTACCTTAAATCTGATAAGTTATTTGGCTAAGCAAGAAATCCTGCTTTGTGAATCTGGCCCCAGGTTTTTGTTTTCTCTTTCACATGGTAAAAAGCCTCAGCCAATTTGAATGCCTCCCCTTTCCCTCCAGTGACTGAACAGTCGCAGGCTAGGGCTCAGTGTGTTTCTGTCATCTCCTTTGTGTGATTAAACACCTGTGTGTATGTGTCTGTGCGCATGTGTCTGGGTGTGTGTGTGTCTGTGCGCGCGTGTGTGTGTGTGTGTGTCTGTGCGCGCGTGTGTGTGTGTGTCTGTGCGCGCGTGTGTGTGTGTGTGTCTGTGCGTGTGTGTGTGTGTGTTTGTGGGCGTGTGTCTGGGTGTGTGTCTGTGGGCGTGTGTCTGGGTGTGTGTCTGTGCGCGTGTGTGTGTGTGTGTGTCTGTGCGCGTGTCTGGGTGTGTGTGTGTGTGTCTTTGCGCGTGTGTCTGTGCGCGTGTGTGTATGTGTCTGTGCGCGTGTGTGTATGTGTCTGTGGGTGTGTGCGTGTGTCTGTGCGCGTGTGCGTGTGTCTGTGCGCGTGTGTGTATGTGTCTGTGCGCGCGTGTGTGTGTGTGTCTGTGCGCGCGTGTGTGTGTGTGTCTGTGCGCGCGTGTGTGTGTGTCTGTGCGCGCGTGTGTGTGTGTCTGTGCGCGTGTGTCTGGGTGTGTTTTCTCCTCTGTCAGTAATTGTGATGCCACACGGGACCCACCGCCTACATGGCCTACATGGGGGGGGAACAGACACAGAGCAACCGAAAGCACTGGGCCATGT
>JABFDZ020000014.1:269282-279622 GCA_019775955.2 Pollimyrus isidori
CTTGCCCTCCTGCCTTCTTTTAATTTTTTTTGGTTTTTTTTTCCCCCCTTTCCCATTTTGGGTCACTAAATTCAACCCCCCCCCCCCCCCCCCCCGATTCCGATTCTAGTGGTAAAATATCAGTTCTTACCCGGCTCAGCGAGTATTAGTCTCAGGGTTGAGTGGACTAGGTATCGCGATCGGTATCGGCGATACCAGCTTTGGGTAAGATCCGAAAAGAAAATCAATCGTAGCGCCCATTCCCACTTCTGACAGATGAAGCCACGCCAAATAGGCTCCAACGCAGGATAAGTATGAATGGAGAAGAGTCGTAAATGGAAAACCTGGCTTTCTAAAAGACATGCTTATTGTAGAAAGAACACAATTTACAATAAGCATGTCTTAATTTATCAAAGGCGGGTAGAGTACAGCTTTCAAAACCGTATATTTATCAATTCTTATATGAAGGTATAGTTTAATTGGTGCGAAAATATTTGTTACATACACACCAAACACGTGTATTATACAAGACACTGTATTGAGCAAGATATACGGCACACATAATAGTAATAAATTACATTAGTTTTTAATGGATCAACATTTCTCCATGCTTGTCTGATTGGCTGATTTCGTAATCCAACCTTGCGTAATATAAAATACGTTTGAAGACACTGACACAATAAATTATCTACTGCAAAAGAAAAAGAAGAAACCACCTCCAAGGTTGAGAATTATAGGAACAGCTAATGAGATTTCCACTGGTGTGAATTTCTTCTGTGGGAATAGTACCATGGGGTGATATGCGGACACTTCATTAGTGCGTATCTGATGTTAGGGAGCATCCCTGTGTTATTGCGCTTTCTGTCTATCCGGGGGGAAAGATTTCAAAGCTTGCAACAAATCATCATGCCCACAAATTGAAAAACAAGACGATGCAATAAGGCTGGTGCGAAGATATTTCACAACTTCCCTCAAATAAAGTAACACAGTTCTCGCGTATGATAAGCTCTTTCTGGTTGTGCATGCATCACAAGATTGACCGTGCATGAGCAGGGTTCGGCGGGTCACTTACCATCACCTGGCATATGTCCCATATCGCAGATTGGGCAGCTATTATTCTCCGACAGCCCCACAGAAAGCCCTGCTTTCTCTCGAACCTTCGGGGCTCTCTTTGCACTTAGGGAAACAGGCGCGTTGAGGTAGGGTAAGGAAGGCGAGGGGGTGGAGCGCAAGAAAGAAGAGGAGGACTGAGACGCGATCGTGAGAAAGGATGTTGTGTGAAAAGTTTATTCTCAATTATCTTGTCGTCTACACAGCAAAACTGACTGATCAAGTTCAACTAATCAGAAATGCTACGTCAACTGAGAATCAAATTAAATTGACTTTTACTGCGACTGGTGCGTCAGTGATTGATCGATAAGATATTTTATTTGATCTCGATATAACTTGCATTTCCCCCCGGAAAAAAGATACCGAAGAAAACACATAAACGGCGAAATAGCGAAAAAACGGTCGTTAAAGTAGTTCTAATTGTTAAAAAATGAATACAAATAAAGAATAAATGTTAGACACCAACGTAACCTGTTTAGAAAGCTAGATGTTTCCCAGTGAAAATCTAATTCTTCACCCCAAATTGTACAGGGGAAGTTGGTGGCGCAGAAGGCAGTGCTATCGTTCGAGCCCTGCTTACTCCTGACCCCATCAAGCAAGACACTGAACCCCAAATTGCTCCCGGTGTGCAGGTTGGCACCTTGCATGGCAGCCTCTGCCACCGGTGTATGATTGTGTGTGAATGGGTGAATGTGAGGCATAAATTGTAAAGCGCTTTGTAGAAAAGCGCTATATAAATGCAGTCCATTTACCATTTACAGGAACCTTTCCCCACTTTGTTAGAAGCCAGTTTGTCTTTAACCACTGCACCACCTGCTGCACTGCACCTTTAGCACCTGCAGTAGTAATCAAAGACTCCCACCCCTCCCCATGGAGTCGAGCAGTTACACATACCTGTATTCATGAGGACACAGAAGCACAGTGGATGAGCGCGGAGTGATGAAAACCAGTCAGCTGTGTCCAACTGTGTCCTAATTCGGGCTGCGAATGTATTGCTCTTTCATACTGTAAACCCCTCCCCATGCTCCCGGAGAAGGGTGGTGCAAGTGGTGTGGAAATGTGGGTTATTCTCCTTTGGATTCAGAAGCAGCTGTGCACTTCGCCCAGTTTTTTCGGCGATGCTGGGATGGCGCCAGTTGGTCTGGTGTTTGAATTTATTCGAACAATGTCTGCAAGTATAACAGCACACAATAACGACAGCTTCGCCAGTGCGCTGCTTAAACAGATGATGAGCATATGACCGTCACGAAACTGTATTGCGAGTTACTTTGCACAGCTGTGAGCACCTAGTATCTTCATAAAAGCGACATACTAAATCAGTAGCAGGTTCCTTTATTTACATTGAGATTTATTTATCAGGTAACTTGTCCCATAGCTGTCCGCGTTGGCGCTAACCAGAAGCAACATTAGCAGAGATGTTTTTCCGCTGAATTGCAAAAACAAAGGAATTAAGTTTTAAAAGACATGGATTTGTAGTTGCTTTAAAGTACATCAGAAGAGTGATTCCACTTTTCTCTGTAAAGAAGAATTTTTATACTCGTTATAACGTCCACAAAGTTGCTCAGAATAAGGCCCAGTAAAAAAAACATTAGTTTATCATACTTTCAATCAGAAACAAGTGATGAGGGAGGGCGAATTTTTTTATTATTATTATTTTTATTTCTTAGAAAAAAGATAACGGAAGATAAGTTTTCAACAACAACAGCAAACAAAAGTAACAACAACAGATATCTTGAATATGGCTTGATCTGCAAAATTAACATGAAAAGAAAATATTTTTAAAAAAATGTTTCATTCGAAATTTACACAGGAAAATACACTTAAAAACTGGGCCTAACTGAAGCAGAGTGGAGACGAACCCAGCCACTGAGGCTGGAAACTGCCGTCATGTTTCTGCAGGAACAGGAACCACAGTGGAAAGCAGCTAGCTTTCAGGACCACAGCTGCCCCTGTAGCTGCAGCCCTGCCTAAGGGCCATGTTCAGAGCATGAGAGATTACCCCTGCAGACCTGACCCTGACATGAACACAAGATTTATATAGAAATGGTGAAAGATCAGATAAGGGCATCAAAAAGCCAAAAAAAGACTTTGAATTTCACAATGGCTTCGGGGGAGCACCACAACTTCCCAAATCATATGCAAGTGCCCTGCAAGCACGGCCAATAACAGGCTTACAGCGAAAACCTTTCTACTATTACTACTGCAGGCAGTAAAAACCGTCAGTGACATTTCATATTGCCACAATTACAGCAACATAAGAATCAGATAGGAAGTTTAATAGCAAGGAAACACTGAATGTGTTTTATTTCAGGGATGGAAAATAATAACCTATAACATAATACAGTACATATAACCTATGACATAAAAGTGGACACATTTTTTAGAGCTCCACCTAAAGGTCTCAGGGGAGAATTACAGGGGAGCTGGTGTCCTTGTCAGGGATGCTGAGCTCGCCTTAGCACCCCCAAAATTCGCACCATGCACGTACCAGCCAAATGTTACATTATGCAATCCCACTGTGCTTATAGCTCACCATAGACAATAAACCAAATTCAACTGCTGACAGTGATCAAACCCTAAACTGAGTGGAAAGGTGTGGGATGTGTACACAGAAGATCAGTGACATCACACTGACCACAATAATGGCCAATTAGAACCATATTTCCATCTATGGCCCTTTGAAAGCCGCAATGAAAAATAACACAGTTCACCGATGGGCGACACTTTGTTACATCACGTGATGCAACGATATTTTCTTGCTCTTACCAACAGTGAGATTTGAGCCATACCGTCATAAAACGCCCAGCAATATGAATCAGAGGCTAAATATCGACAGTAAGAGGCAGCTGGTGGGTGGATTATTGGGTCCCACTCCTTCTGTCTGTCACCAGTGCCCCTGTAGTGACCTCATAAGGACAACAGAAAGGAAAGTAGATGTGATTAAGGGAGGCCGGCGTCTCTTCAGCCGGGCACAACTTAATAGGCTGAGATGCGCCTCGGGGCCGGGTGTAGACCAGCAGCTCCACTTCCAGGCCAAGATACTTAGGAAACCATAAGGAAGCAGCCAGTGTCTCAGTTTTCTAATAGAGCAGCAATGCTTGACTTTCATTATGTAGATGTGACAGTAGGGACCCTCAAAGAAGACAACAATGGCAATCCGGAAGTTAGGTGACAGGGGACAACCTAAATCTAAGTCACGTCCTTGAGGTTCAGCATAAGAGGGAAGTGGTCAGTGTGTGATGGTGGACAGAAGTTGGGGTAGTTTTGGTATGCGGAAAAAATTCCATGGGGAAGAAATAAAATGACTCTGAGGGACCATGGATGCCTGTAAGCAGAACACATGCAGAAGGAAGAAAAAGATTCTCCCCGGTCCAATTACATTACAAGAAAGGCCACCTGCCTTAAGTTCATGGCGCCAGCAAATGCCAACTGCTCCCCACACTCATTGCACGCTCTTTACCCATCAGCGTGCAAGAGCCGCTCAACATTCTTTGCGCCTGGTGTGCATTCCTGTCGTGCAATCTGACAGATTTGCCACGCGACGGCCCAACTTTCTAGAAGCATACACAGGGGTGAGGCTACAGGGGCACTGGCCCCAGCTGGAAGCTGATTGGCCCCAGAGTGCCCCTTCCCCTGTCACTCACCAATTTCAAAACATATCATTGGCTAATGATAAGGTTGGCCCCTGTGTATGAATTACAACCTCTTTTATGTCCACCACTTTAAAATGTCCTGGTATTACCCAAGCAACCTTTTGGTCTGTGGGCCAGCTGGCACGAGTTAAGGGTGAAGTGGTTTTGCTGCTTATTTATTACATTTCTCTGTTGCCCTACCTATCCATAAATGTCATTTTGCTTCGTGCAGGAGCCTCCGGAGCAAAAAAGCTACGGCAATCCGACCTCCTTCTTACTACAAATTGACCCAACTGAGTCATTTCTCTAACCCAGTTTCCAAACATAGCTCCCCCCCCCCTCCACTGAGGCCAAGCCTTTGGTTGGTCTTGCTTGAGCACAGAAGCTACTCTCTGCCTCAGCTGACATTTTGTATTCCCTAGGTAGCTCCATTCCAGACCTAAAGACCAGGGACCTACATAGGGGGCCACAGTGGCACAAGCACCAGGTGGAAGATGATTGGCCAACAAGGTACCTCCTCCCCTGTCACTCACCGATTCAAAACATATCATTGGCTAATGATAAAGTCGCCCTGTCTGTTTGAATTGTGTACCCCACCTTAAGAAATCCCAAAATATTTCTTTGTACAGATGTGTGTGCACCCAGAAAAACAGCAGTGGTACTCAAAAATCTACAGCATTTTAATTTTTTTATACATTTGTTTTTAAATTATCAAGACTTGCCCCGCAAATCTCTCAAACTCTTTCCTATGCTGATGCCCCCAGGGGTGGCAAGAAACACAATTTTCTGCATGTGTATTTTAATGCATCAAGAACCTAATTTCCTTTGTTGTCCTCATTCAAAAAAAGGAGGCTATGCAATATAGACAATCCGATCAATTCATTATAATCAGAGTAGTCATTAATTTATTTAACCCATTTTCAATCAGAAAATTGGGTCATCTAGGGATAACCTGGGGGAAAACAGTGGCACATGACCAAACAACCCAAATATTTGGGCTGTGGTTAGATTTTGATACTAATGTACTCAATGTTAGGGATAATTGCACTTTTCTTAGGTGACCCTCATTTATGAGACGTAATCTGTATCCTGGTCTGATTTACTGACCTGCACTATATTCTGTGGGTGAGTAAGCACAACAAATTATATACTGTTCTCTTTAGCTGATAAGAATATTTACAGATCTACTCCCATAGAACAATGTCTGGCAAACGCAATTATAGACAAAATGTGTTGAGAAAAGCAATTTCACAGTCTCACTGGCAGTATATTGACACCTAGTGGTGTCACGCAGTACACGGAAAATTAATTAATCCCGTCGACACACTCGATGTTAAGTGGAGTGGGTTTTACTGCAAAACAATTCAAATACAAGGCATAATACAACATCTCCCATACAGCAGTGGTAATGGAATTAGCAAAACTAATGTCTAATGTAGTGGCAAATTACAGTAGCATAAATACAACTGTGTCACTGGATTTTCAATAAATAAATTAATTTCCATTCATTTTATTCTTCCGCATTTGATGTTTCTGCCTCAGATATGTCAATTTAGCAGGTATTTTGTGATAAAACTTCAATATTTCACAACTACTTCGCCAGCAGTGACCAAATACAAGCTGAAGTTAGTAAACACAAATTGGCACCTTTAAACTCATGAAATCAAATTAATTCAATAGCCTACATCGATGGTAGGCAATCTTATATTCAAAGGGTCACTGTTAGTGTGTATGCAGGTATGCACTGGTTGTGTGGTGATGGCATAATCAAATTCTAGGCTGTCCTTTAACTAAATGATCTGGTTAACTATTTCATCCCATGAAATAAAGCAGTAAGTAATGTCCCTTGTAGAAAATAATGTCTTGAATTTTCTCTGCTATTATGACAGCAATAGGACGTTACTTTGATGAATCAAGAATATGACATTTTCTTGCTATTGAAGGTATTCAAATAGTGAATATACAGTAAATTTATTTTTTGCAAAGAATATTGTGTGTATTTTAGTAAATGTTAAGTAACATGCAAATGTAGAAAATCTCAGTGCATGCAAAAACTGACTGGTATTGTAAACCTTTAAATGTCTGCAAAAATCAGTTTTCCGCTTGTAGCCGGAGGCCATTTTTCCATGTGCATCTTTTGACTTCCTTGATCCAGTCGGTCATCTTGCGGTCACCTCACACAAGACAGCTGTCCCTTCCCTTCCGGCTTCAGAGAAAATTGTCCATCTCAGAGCCAGACGTCTACTGGTGACAGGACAAACATGGAGACACACACCTCTGCTCGATAACAGGGAAGGGGTCTGTTCCTCATTTAGTAGCTTGGGTGTAAATTAATTAAAGCAGGTCAATACAACCCCCTAGATTTGCCTAAATGAGTGGAGACCTCGATTCACACAATGATCAACTCTTAGGTTACGTCCTCGGGTAGCAGATACAATATTTCCCTGCCTCCTCTTACTTTGTTTCAGACAGGAGTGGAGGCAGAGTGGGCCAGCCGTATGTTAGCTTTCGGCAGTTTGTGCTAACTTTCTCACAGCGAAAATGTCTGGCATTTCTCTGGGATTTATATTTTCAACATATGCTTTGATAATTAGAGCAGAAACATTTCGATGCTTTGGGGCCATAGCAAACGGAACTCCTACCCAGGAAGTGACACAAATATGCAGTAATTCGTTCATCACGTGATTCACTTTCTCAATATGACAATATGTCTATGTGCATTACTAAAACCTGAAATTCTTATATAGTGGTTTCATATAGAACAGAACGATATAAACAATACTGTCCTGTCACAATAGTTATATATTTATATTATTCTGTAAAACGGCATATTAGTTTAAAATAGGGGTGATTTTGCATTCAATTCTTTTAAATATAGAAATCTACATTATGGACGTAGTTAAAATTAGTTAAGTGACTTAGTTAAGCCAAATTGCTTACGATATATTTCGGAAAAAGGAATGCAATCGCAATATGGCTGCTTGATTTTACCGCATACTTTCCATTAAAAAAAACCCAGTGGTTAGGCTACATATTGAGATACGTTGTGTTTTGTCGATGTGAGAGACGTAGAAAATGCGAAATTAATTTTGGAGATGTAAGAAAAGGTACACGTGAAACTTAAAATAGGTACTATAAATGGTTGACCTACTTTTAATTAATTCAGTACTGAATTCGAATCAACACGTCGGATACATTAGGGAGAGCTTTCTAAAGACGTGATGAATTGTAAAATAAACAGCTGGCTGGTTTGTCTTTCAGAGTAAATTGTATTGTGCGCAACTCAGCTTTCAATATGCACACAGACCAGTCCTTTATTTTGCAGCTGTATTGTTTATAACAGGAAAATGCAGTTTTAAAGACGTAACGTTGTTTTCGAGCAAGGCAACAAATACTGCAACGCGGAAATAGGGCAGCTTAGAGAGAACGTGAATATTAGATTTAAAGTTACTGAGCAGAACAGGATATGCGTGTTCAGTCTAACCATTTCGTTTGTAAAAGTTTAATTATTAATATCAATTATTCTTCATAAGAGGCTAATAAAATTATGATGGTTAACTTTATTTCAAATTAACCTATTTTCAAAATCAAACAATAAATCATCATAACAGGCAGTTTTAACACACTAGATAAGCCTGTACAAGCTTTGAATGTATAATGGAATTGCAAATATATCACTTAAAATATATCATAATATATAAACATATAATATTCAAACAGGAAATACCATTTTAAAAGCTCAACTCCTCAACTGAAAATAAACATAACTCGTGGGCGGGCCCTTTTTGTTCCATTACATAATCCCGACGTTAAAACCAGCATAGAGCCTCGGTCTCTGATTGGTGTACAGCCTCGGGACTCTATTCTGATTGGTGGGACTCCTAGCCCAGCGACCTACATTGTCCGGCCAGGACGCCATTTTATTTCAAATTAGACGGTAAAAGCAAAGGTGACTAAGGCGTAGGTAGTGGCTTTTTCTTGTCTTTCTGCGTGGTTGCCACAGTTTTAAGCTAACGCTAAGACGCGTTGTTTCTACGGCACATCTACAGAGGCGTCCGTCCTGAGAGAGATCGCGGCGTCTGAGGCACACTTTGGTTGTGGTGGAGTCGGTGAGTGTTCTTTTTGTCTTCCCGGTCGGGCGCCATGTTGAGCTGTGACTTCTTTGTTTTGGTGTCTGGCCAGAAAAAAGTTACTTGTATATTTCAGAATTAACGCATATAAATTAAAAAGGTGGGGCAACGGACAGGCGCCATTTCCCCTAGAATTGCTTTCTTTATATCGCACAGTCATGTAGGCTTCAGCATTACGTCGTGTCTGCTAAAAGTCCAATATGACTGAACCAGGGCGTCAATCCCTGGTTGCGTGGTTGAAAGAAGTTAGTGGAGTTTTTACTGAAATCGTCTATAATAAAGGATTATATGTTTTGTGTCCTTATTGAGCACCATATTTTGCATGCTTTTCTGGATATGTAACAGAGGGCGTTTTGTTTTCTTTTCGAAGACTTGGGCCTTTGTGGAGCGCCGTGCTCCGGGGTTGAGTTGATGTTCGACTCTGCTCTGCGGCCCATGAAAGCCTCAGACTCGCATGAAGTGAAGTGGACGGAGGGAAGAAGACTAACGTTAGCTCCAACGACCTGGAGCCCCATCGGCGAGGGGAAACTGAGAGAGAGGGAGGCTGAGACGCTCAGCTGTTTGACGACAAAGAGGTGAGGAGGTGTGGGAGATCGTGTGTTTTACAAGGATATGAAATAAAACTGAATAGAAATAAGACCCCTCCCCTCCTTGTGCAGGTGACACTTGTGAGAACAGAATGGGAGGAGGAGAGCGATACAACATTCCAATTGCTCACCCAGAGCACAAGAAGAACCACCAACAAGGAGGGGGCAAAAACCGGGGAAGGAGCCACAACAGCTCAGACCCAATGCGTGCTGCTGCAGGACCAGCAGGGGGCCAGTCGCACAGCCCCCGCAGGGCAGACATGGGCTCCGGTCCCTCCTGGTCTCCCGAGATGCGGCAGGCTGTATCTATGGAGAAGCCTGTAGGCTTTGGCCAGGCTTGGGACCGCTCTGTGTCCCAGCTGAACGCGCTGCTGGTACCCCAGAGTAGCCATAACTATGCAGGGGCCAAATTCAGCGAGCCTCCGTCCCCGAGTGTTTTGCCTAAGCCTCCAAGCCATTGGGTGGCGCTCTCCATGGCTCCCTGTGACCGCCGTGAAGTGATGGCCTTTCAGCTGAAGAGTCTCCTTAAGGTCCAGGCCTGAGTAGACTCTGTGGATCAGGGTGCCCTTTCATTGGCTAACCTGTCAGGAACGAGACGGTGCTGTAATATGCGTTTCAACATGGTTTTAAGAACTTTTTACACTGTCTCCCAGAGGAAGGACTGGCCGTTTGGTACTCATTCCTGCGCGCCTTTTGTTTTTGAAATTTATTTATAGTACAATTTTTAGCAGTGATATTACAGCAGCGTACCCTTGCTGATAGGCAGATGTCTGAGGGGGGGGCTTGTCTCCTAAGAGTGACAAACTTTCAGCACTGATGTCGTCTATCCGACGGTCTATTGGTGCTCTTTCGTCCCAGTTGGGGTGGGGGGTGGGTGGGGTTGGGTGCTCAGAATTCGGCAG
>JABFDZ020000014.1:298725-332710 GCA_019775955.2 Pollimyrus isidori
CTGGATTTAAGGAAGCACTTCTTTACGCAGTGTGTAGTTAGAGTATGGAATAGTCTTCCTGATAACGTAGTGCAAGTGGAATCATTGGGTTCCTTTAAATCAGAGCTAGATAAGATTTTAACAACTCTCAGCTATTAGTTAACCTCTCCTCAAGTGAGCTTGATGGGCCGAATGGCCTCCTCTCGTTTGTATAGTTCTTATGTTGTTATATTCTAACAATTAACAATTAGCATAGTGGTATAAGAAATTTACGTGCCTATCATGCCTATAAAAAATTAAACAAGCCTGTAAAATTAAACGGCATGCACTGCGGACTCAAAAGGAAACTCAGCTTTTTCATATAAAGTATCTCTTGTTCCCGAATACAAATATTTTTTAAAGTATTCGTTCAAAATAAGTATTCAGAAAAACATGTTATTTGTGCCTTACTGAATACCGTAATTGAGTTTGGCTCCACCCCTAGTTTATAGGCTTTTATACTTTTATTTACTTTATAGACTTGATATGCTACAACCATGTAAAACATGCTCACGTTTTCCTCTGGCCTCCGCGTGTTCGCGTAGCACACTGTCATGTTTGCGAGAAAGGTGTCTTTTTAGATTGCAAAGTGAATCTTTACTTATTAAAACAGTTTCACCACATTGTTCTTTTTTCTCTACATTATTGTCATTTGAACGTTTGACAAGAACATTATATTTGTATGACCTATCGGTCTCCTTTGTGAAATACTTTGCGTATTCCATCTTTACCAATTTGTGCAATAATTATACAGATGAATTCTGGGTAGATTTGGGCATGCCTCAGAGTAGTAGTGTGCGCGGTATTGGAGCGAAAGTGGAGGGAATTTGGAGCGGGACAGAACGACTGCTCCAGCTTTAATTTAAAAAACCACTCCGCGCTCTGACCAAATTCCGAGCGCTCCGCTCCTCGTTCACGCTCCGCTCTGCTCACATGCTTTGACGTGAGCTTGATGCGTGTGGAAAGGTGGCCAGGCAGGACCCGCTCAGGCGGACCTCAGCGAAAACGTACCGCATTGTTTGCTGAGTCTCTGCTGGAGCTTCTCGAACTCTGCCGAAGGAAGGACAGGCCAGAGTTACCATTTGCACAGCGGGGACACTCAGGGGGCACTGGGCAGGGTCTCAGGCTCGCGGTGGCCCAGGGAGATGTCCTAGCTGACCCACCTTCATCCACCAGCTCCAGTGTGCTGACGTCCTCTCCTCTGCCATCTGACACCACTGCCCTGTACACCCCCATTTCCTTCCTTGTGACCTACAGAGACAGGGTTACTATCAGCAAGCTTTAAGCGTAATAAATGACTCAGCAATATAGTAGGAGATTCTTCTCCTTAACCTCAAGTGCTGAACTGTTCCCTGCTGTGCGACACATCCTACATAGAGGTGCCCCTAGGGACTTCAGAATATCATATTGGGCCCCAATCCAGATCAATCCAATTATATAACAAATAGTGCTAATGCTAATAGTGCTAATGGGGAAGTTGGTGGCGCAGAAGGCAGTGCTATGGTTCGGCAACCAGAGGGTTGCAGGTTTGAGCCCTGCTTACTCTTGACCCCATCGAAGTGTCCTTGAGCAAGACACTGAACCCCAAATTGCTCCTGGTGTGCAGGTTGGCACCTGGCATGGCAGCCTCTGCCACCGGTGTGTGATTGCATGTGTGAATGGGTGAATGTGAGGCATAAATTGTAAAGCGTTTAGTAGAAGAGCACTATATAAATGCAGTCCATTTACCATTCAATGCTCCCCCCGCCCCCCCTTTACAGTGCCCCACACCAGTAGACACCAAGAACATTCAACACACCCAACAGGCAGCTTCCACCTACATGTTTGGTTACACCTCAACCCTAAACCCATGCAGCACAGGATGTTGTCACCCTTTTGCCATTGACATAACTTTATACTGATTATAATTAGCATGATGTGTAATTGGTAAGCAGGGCACCGTAATACATGGGGTAACCCAGGCTGAAAATTTAGTTTAAGATAATTCCCCCTTCACCCAGCCGGTCAACAACTTTTATCATTGCCAGCAACCCCCCTCTTATTTGATCGTATAGCTGTTGGGGGGGGGGCCTCTGACAACTCAAACAGCCCTGGGCCTCTGTTTATGTTAATGTGCCCCCACAAACACTTTCTAAACGACCACCCCCCTCAGCCAGAGTGTGGTGTAGCTCTGATTACCTGTGGCACAGTGTACGTGCTGACCCCAGTCTTCAGGTCATAAGTAGTATTGCTGATCTCACCCCCGTCTTTGAACCATTTCAGGCAGGTGTCCCGGTTTACGTTGGTCACCTGCCAGGACACACAGACAGACACACACATAAACATAAACACACATATAGAAAACACGTGTGCTTCAGGAAATGCTAGATCATGCTCAGAGTTCAGACCCAATGGACACCATCATCTTTACAGAACAATGTGCACAAATTGCAAAGGGCCTGGAATATACAGTAACGTAGAGGTAGCATTACGCACCTGACATCTGAATATTAGCTCACAGTCCTTTGTCACTTGCCAGGACAGAAACTCCAGGAAGTGAGGTCCTGGAAGGGTAGACCATGATCCATCAATGACTTACATTCCCCTGGCTTCTGGAAGTCGATCAAAATCTAACCAAGCTCTGGGTTTTCCTTCAGCCTCGGATGACCTTTATCTCTCTTTGAGCTGAGGCTGCATGTTATGCTTGAGTTGGGATATGCAGTGTGGTGGTTCATTTGCTTTTTGACCCTGGTCTTGTTTAGTTAAGGCCAGTGAGCCTCTGGGTGGATGGAGTCTGGGCCGGCGACCCCCGGGTCACTCACCCGACTTTCTCTTCCAGTCCTTCCTTTTGGCATCGGACTGGGCCAGAATCTGACGGAACTCTGTCAATGACAGAGCGGCGAGGTTATCTTACCGCCAGCCGGACAGAAGCAGAACATACACAACCAAACCTTGGTGTGATGATATTCTGGATCTCCGTCCACCTCTTGCTCTGGCACACTTTCAGTACAGATAGCCCATTTGAAAAGGCTCAATTAAGGTAATTAATGTGCTAATGAATCAAAAAATTAATTTGCATCTATGTGGAACAATTTGTGGGAGTGTTTTTTTTTTTTTTAAAGTTTGACCTACTTACTCAAAGTGAAACTTCATTTTGCAGTGAACTCATGAGCTTAATTAGTATCTAACAAGGACATTTCTGGGGACAACATGTATAACAGTATGGTCTGTGGGAACAGGACCTTTGTGCGTAAAAGATAGTATTTCTTTTTCACACACACAACAAATGCAAAGAGCTGCGTTTTGACATTTCCGTCTGATGATGACCTTCGACTGTCAAATGGATAATTACAGCAGGTTCAATGTAGAAGGTCAGGCCTTACTTTCATCGACTAGGACCAGTGTGAACTGGTTCTTCGCGCGGCCGTCTTGAAGCTGAGCAGTGTAAGAGCCCTCGTCATCTGGGCACAGCTGGTCGATCAGAACCTCCAAAATTCCGTGAGCTTTGTGGAAGTTAATCTTGCGCTCCTGGGTCCGGTGAGGAGAAGGATGGAGAAGGAGTTCAGCTGCTGTCACCATGTGATGTCAGTGACTGACCCATATTTTAATGTTAAGATGTATCGCGATCCCATTACACAGAAATGTTGTGTCTTACAACTAACATTCCTTAGGGGATGTCTTAGGTCAGGAGTGCCATAAGGGGGGGGCGGGGGAAGGAGATTAGGACAATTCCAAGGGCCACTGAGTGATAGGTACCCTGAAAAATTTGGAACATGTTTGTATTGGTTTGGGTTGGGGCTCAAAATGCTTTCATGACGGCCAATATCTCAGGCGACACTGATGTCTTAGGGAGAATATTCCACAGATGATATTGAAGTGTAAAACACAGCAATGAACTTCAAAATAAAATGCGTCTCTCACAGAGATGATAAGACTCATAGATAAGTTCTCCATATCAGATTACTCTATTAATTGGAGCAAGTCAACTATTCTTCCAATATCTTGTGACATCCAGTTCAATCCAACCATCCCACTTTAATCTGGGAACATTAAATTTCTGCCAAGCTCTCAGATTTGACGTGATTAAATCATACTCCTCTGCTTAAAAAGATGACTTTGCACAGTGGAATAATCTGCCCACGTCACTTCTGGGAAGAGTAGCAACAATCAAAATGATTGTCTTACCAAAAATTAACTACATGTTCTTGATGGTTCTGAATCAACCTCCGCTGACTTGGTTTAAATCCCTGGACTCCTCAATTTCAAAATATCTATGAAAATTCAAACCACCACAAATAAGTTTAAAAACTTTACAGAAACTCAAAAACTGTGGGGGGTTGGAGCTTCCCAATTTGTACAACTACTTTCTTGCCAATAGATTGATATATGTCCATAAATGGACTACGCAAAACAACTTAGATCTTCATTGGCTGGATATTGAGCAAACTTTCTGTAATGATATTCGAGTCTAGGACCTGCAATTTATCAGTCATATACTTAAACAGCATTGCTGTTTTAAGAGCATGAACATCAGCACATCGCTGACAGCCTGGTGGGAATTTTTTTAAATGAACCAAACTTCACTAGTCCCATGCAAACTGACACCCATCAGGAACAACCCTGACATCCTGTCATATAAACAAATGATGAACTTCCATGTTTGGCATAATAAAGGAATCAAGCGCCTCGAACATATAATTCAAGACAATCGCATGATGTCATTTGACAAAATACCAGAAACTTATGGCATTGACAAAAACAAATACTTAGAATATCTTCAACTTAAATCAGTAATACACAACAGATGGTGCCATAGGCAATTAGATCTGGAGCTTTCACCTAAAATAGCAAACTATTACTCATCAACCCAGCCACTAACTTCTGGAGGCAAATTTGCTTGAATACCTTTCGAATGAATCAGAACTCCAACCTGCAGCTATTACAGTATAAAATTTTACACAGAACACACTACACAGGGCAGAGGATGTTCCAGATGGGTATCTTGTAAGGACGCACCAGATAATTACCTGTATGCTTTCTGGTACTGCACACCGGTCAATTTTGGCAAAGGATTTGTGAAGACTTATCGACACACCTAGGGCATCCCATCCCACCCTGCCCCTCACTCTGCCTGCTTGGGGACCTCACTAACACTAATATACAGTAGACACAAATAAATCTTGCATGCTTCTCACAGTACTAACCATTGCCTAGAAAACAATCCTTCTGAACTGGAAGTCAAAAGAGGATTCAAACATAAATCTGTTAAAAAATCTACTCTTGGATTATGTTTCCATGGAGAGGATGTCTGCCTGTAAGAAAAATCAATTGATCGATTTTGAAGATAGTTGGACTCCAATAATCAATTTTTTAATGTAATGTTATTAGGGGTGGTGGGGCCTTGCCCCGCCTGGCCGGACCGGCTCCCCATTTTCCGGGGGACCTGGGATTGTCCCGTCCTTGACTGCTAGCTGGGGTCTCATCGGGCGTGGTGAGGCGGTCTGCACCTGGGGTTCCCTGCTCCCTGGCTGCCTGTGGTGCCCCTGAACACCCCGGTTGGCCATCCATGGTGGCTGTGTGGGATCGGGGACTAATTGGGGCCAGTCGGGGATCTGGTCCCGGTGCCGGGGGGGGGGCACTCCTGGCACGCCCTTATTGCCCCCCTGGGCCTGACACCACATTTCACACAACAGTAGGGCTTTGAGGGGCAGTGGGGAGGTGCGCCGAAAAGACATATTAGACACCATGTGACACTAGGGCTGAGGCAGGTGGTGCTCTGCCATCTGCCAGCGGTGCGGTGCCTGTGCCTCGACTGCTCGCCCACTTTTCGCACTTTAGTCATGTACACAGTCCATATTACATTAGGGCCTTGGGCGTGTGGGGAGGGTAATGGGGGACTCTGCCATCTGCCAGTGGTGGGGGCCCTTCGGGGGCTTGCCACCTGTTCCTCCTCCGCGGGCCCCCCTGTACGGGGGTTGGGTGCCCCCTTAGTCCCTCGTGGGCTCCCTCTCGTGTTGAGAGGGTGGATGTCTCGGAGACGTGTAGCCATAGGCCCTTGGTCTAGGGGGGCGGTGGGGGGACCTCGGTTGCCTGGTTTCCCCTGCCTTCGCCTAGGGCCTGGGGGGGTAGGTGGGGGTGCTGTCGCGTCCCCTGATGGCATCGAATGCCAGCACATCCAATGACAAATCAGTTCACACCTATACTTGCACATATAAGAATGGTTGAGCGATCAATATCATTATTATTATTACTGTTTAGTGTATGTTATAAATACAGGAATTGAAATATACATGTGTACATGTATACATGTGTGTATGCTACATATATATTATACATATATATATAATATCTATTTGTAACATTATTATTGTTATTGATATTGTTATAATTTTTGTTGTTTGATGTCCTTGTAATGAGGGTTATGTTCCTTATGGTTGTTTGTGTTTCGTTTCCCCTACACTTTTCATTTTCTCCACCTACATTTTTAGTAGTCTTATTTCTTTTTTCCTGTTTTTTTTTTCTCTTTTTTTTCTTCTCTCCCCCTCTACCCATGATGATTTATGTCTGTTATCATTACAATTGTTGTATCCCCCCTTTCTTTTTTTCCAATTAATATCACAATACTAGGACGGGTGAGTTTGGATTGGCCACATTCTTTGCTCTTGAATTTGATGTAAAATAAAGTTATCCTCTGAAGAGGGGGGTGGTGGTGAGCAATAAAAAAATAAAAACAAAATAAAATGCAAGGACTGAAAGGGTTGGGGATTAATGCATAAGATGCCCCACCACAAAAAACAAGAGCATCACAAACCTACATTTACAACCCGATATCTAATAAAGCAGATGTTAAGTTATGAATTTATGCTCTAACATTAATAAAATGTATTTATGTTCTAACAGCAGCAATATTCCTCTACTTTGGGATCATTTTACGTTTCCAGAGGAGAGAGGCAGAGACTCCTCACCGGGGTGCTGGTGATCTCCCGATCGTTCAGGATGAGGTGCAGCTGCGCGGCCTCGCTGAGAGGCTCCGTCTGCAGCCACAGCCGGATGGAGCCCTCCTCCGACACGTCCACCGTCCAGGGTGTCTTGACAGCGATCACTGCGGCGTGCGGCACACATGTCACAAACGACGACTCCTATACCGATTCCCGCTCTCCCCCATGATGGACTCTTTACAGCAGACAAGGCCGACATTCACAATCATGAATAGCTCATGTCTGAACACTGTAAATCCGTGGGCATTTGGGCACCTTGTCGGGGGGGGGGGACATCAAGTCATTGTCGTCCCATTCACACGTCTTTTAAGAAATTGATGCAATTTCATACCTAAAATATTTGATATGATTATATACGTTGTTCTTTTATCCTATGTTTGATGTCCATGAGCTGCCAATCAGTTCTGTTTCTTCCCGACACAACGTCAAATGTGTTGTCATCCACGGGCACCTATTACTCTCAATCTGGCCATGACTGTAACCACGTCTAGGACAAGCCATCTACAAGATGGCTGCCACAGTGACAAAGCTCTGGAGGACCCAGGATTACGCCTAAGGATCCAAAGTCGCTCTTACAGCCAGGGGACATGGAGGCAAAAAATAAATGTACTGGGAGGGACTCCCTTCCCCACTCGGCAAAAAGTACCAAGAGGACCATAGCAGAGGGTCTAAGGTGACATTTTGTCAGGGGGCCCAAAATTTCCAGCTATGTCCCGGCCTACAGATCCTCTTGCTATTTTAATTCTAACATTTCTCAATAAGCATTATTTTCAATGAGAATATAGCCTCTGGACTAGCTAGTGGTTAAATAAATAATAGCCGGGCTGAAGTGTGTTGTGTTTGTTATGGTGATGGCCTGAATTTGGAGACTCAACCTTTCCCTTTAAGATGGCTGAGCAAGTTTGGCAGGCTGTCATGTATAATATATGCTTTTTTAAAGTCGGGTCATATTTTATGGTCATTGTGAGCATGCTCCTTTCAGGCTCTTCAAAACCAGCACTGCTTTCTTTAGAATTAAATTATGAGGTGTGGCACCGTTTATAGTGTAGAGAAACAATGCTATTCTTTTTTGCCCAAATTACCGGCCGCAGTTCGGCGTCACAAACACTTACGTGGATTTCTGACTTGCCAGCTGAGTTCCTGCATCTTCTCCAGATCTGAGGGCAAAACAAAAACCAGTATGCATGTCATTAATCAGGAGGTGGCACAATAGTGCAGTGGTTAGCACTGTTGCCTCATAAGTCAGGGACCCTGTGTCATAGTGGGTTTCCACTGGCTACTCCGGTTTCCCCCCACAGTCCAAAAAAACGTGATGATGTTAAATGGAGTTACTAAATTGCCCATAGGTGTGCATATGTGTGTGACTGATGTGTGAGTGTGCGCTGTGATGGGTTGATGTCCCATCCAGCAAAGTTCCCTCCCTTGTGGCCATAGCTTCAGGGATGGGCTACAGACCCCCCCTCATGACTCTGAGTAGGACTAGCAGTTACAGAAAATGGATGTGTGGATGTTATCCATCAGTCATACAAACCAATCCATTCTGCATGAATGCATATAGAGATAAGATGTTGAAATAGTGCAATAAGGCATTATAAGAGGTGAAGAAACACATGGTTATATGCTCACAATGCCATTGACCTTGAGCCAGACTAAGCTGTTTTATGAAGGTTTGATATGATTTTTGAGTAATGAACTCAGATGTGAAAAGCCAGAAAGTACAGTTGCTCTGCAGTGGTGCTCTTCAGCAATAGAGATTAGCTGTCAGTAACAGAAACTTAGCCTTTAAAAAGGAGACTCACACTTAAAAAAAGAGGCTTAGCCATCAACAAAGGATACTTACAATGGAGACTCGCTCTCAAGAGCAGCCCTACGCTTAACAATGAATTATTCTCGACAACAGAGCCTTACCCTCAATTATAGATATTTACACTCAGCAGTGAAGCATTATTCTCGACAACGGAGCCCTACCTTCCGCAGTAAAGTTGTAGCTGGAAGAGATGTCCTGCTCATCGCCTTTCACTATGGTATAGAGGCCCAGGTCTTCCTCGGAGGGGTTCAGGAATGTGATGGTGGACCTGGAGGGTGAGCCAGACAATGGAGAAGCGTGACTCCAATGCTGCCCAATCAAAACTGCAGCAAGTTGAGTGTGGTGAAGATGATGTGATTGTTCTTTATATTGTCGATCTACACATTGTCCTTAAGACGTAACCATTTAATAGCCTTGTGTTCCTGGATCTAGGTTTCTGCCTTCTCTTCATTCTTTCTCACCGGTTGCCTTTGAGCTCCACACGTGCCCGTCCACCATCAATGGGCTCTGTGTAGTTCTTGGCCCACACCAAGTGGCTGGCCTCGGTCCACAAAGGACATTCAAAGCCCAAGAAGATGAAGCCATCGTTGTCCACCCCGATCTCCACATCCTTTGTTCCTGATGGTGGAATAGTTCAGATCAGTAACTGTGATGATGTCCTAGACCAGTGGTCCTATTCCCAATCCCCCACCCCTGGCAGAATGCTTCCATTCCAAACCTACCTTAATCAGGCTCATATGGTCCTTAATAGGCTAATAAAGAAAACAGTGTGGGTTGGAATGAAAACATTTTGAGGGGGGCACCAGGAACAGGATTGAGAACCCTTGTCCTATGCTAATCAGAAGTCATCATTTTTAATCAACCAAACGGAAATAATCATTTCCAAACACCCATTCAGTCACCTGGCTTTGTCTGAGCTGTGATTGGCTCGGATGGCAGGGAGGGCATGCCCACACCAAATTTGTTGACTGCAGAAACGCGTAGAATGTAGGTTTTACCTGCCTGCAGACCTGACACCTGTGAGAAACAGTGTGAAGTTGAAAAAAATCTAAATGTTAAATATTTGTTGTGATTATGTAGTGAAATTAGCTAAATTTCCACAAATTACAGCCATTAATAGAATAGCTGTGCATCATTTCTGGGGCAGCCTTGCACTGAATTTCAGTAATCAATCACAGAAATCCACAAATTACAATGTTACTGACCTTAAGATGGGTGTCTGGGATTGGGTCTTGGGTCAGCAGAGTCCAGCCCTCTGCCTCGTCCTGGCTGTTGATCTCCACTAGGTACCCTGTGACCTGACTCTGCCCCTCGTACATAGGCCCCTCCCAGAGCAGGACCAGTGATGTCATGCGCACTTCTCTGAACATCAGGTCATAGGGGCACCCTGGTGTTGGGGCGAGAGATAGATTGCGTTGCAGGGTAATACCTCTTGGCTCAGAGGGGCAACATATGCCTAAATAGCCTTGCACCCATTTTTATCATGCAGCACCAATCACTTGAGTTTTCAAAGAACACACATAGTTATAGATATGATGCATACTGTCAGTGAAAATATTGACTTGTATACCAGACATGTAGGTTCATATCCTGGGGTATTTGGGAGAGGTAGGGTTCTACCCAGAATGCACCAGGATGACACATTGACAAATCTTGTACGATCCTTCTGATGGAGCTTTTGTGGGGACACTCTCCCCCTTCCCCACAGTAACTGTACATTTCAACTCACATTGAGCCTCTTATGAAGCGCATGGTCCTGTTACTAAGGACAATGATTCTCGACCTGGTCCTCAGAGACCCCCAGACAGTCAACATTTTTGCTCCCGCCAAAATTCCAACACCCCTGTACCAGTGTTGGGAGCTGCAAGGGAGCAAAAATACGGAATGTCTGGGGGTTCTTGAGGACTGGGTTGGGAAACACTGGCTAAGGAAAACACGGGGAACACAGTGTCCTTTATCTCATACCAGGCCCGAATGGAAACATGTAATGCAGGCCCATTATTGAATGGACCATCACGTCAAAAACAATGAATAAACACTGGCGATCATAAGGTGGGGGGGGGGGGAACCTCACGCCCCCCGCCCTCTCCACGTGGGACGTGACGGCTCCTTTGCTTAACGATCTTCGGTCGTGTCTGAATTTTTAACGAGGGTGAAGAGGAGCCAGCTTGTGGAATTAATGAACTGTGCATCGAGAGACGCTGTGTGACCTCCATTTTTAATGTTGACATCGCGTCATAAGTGACCCCCGTGGCACTGTTAGGCTTCCGACGCCCTACCCTTTGTCTCTGAGGTATTGCTGTCCGCACTCAGGCATTTATAATTCATACGACCGCATCATTGTTTAGCTTTATTTCTGATCACATCTATTTCTTAGGCTAATGAGTAAAAGTACAGAAAGTAAAAAATGAAAGCATACAGTAAATGCGCTTCACCCCTAGCTACCTACCCCTAGCTATAGGGAGAACAGGCAGCCTGAGGGCCTGAATTACATGCATTGTGGAGGAAATGCAATGATCATCCATATTCTTGGTGGGGGGCCTTGCAAGTCACCTAAGGCTTCTGAAAAAGTTGAGCTGCGTATCTACCTTATTACGAATCGGGACTTTTTCATCTTGAACATTTCCAGAACTCGCACCCGGATCTGGACGCCTGACCCTGCACCCCGCTGACAATGATCTCACGCCCATTTCGTTTCCCTCTATTTCCTCTTGGTGCTGAGTGCAAACCAACCGCATGAGTTTCATTCCTCACAATCATTTTCTATAAATGCACCTATACTTATACGGCAGGTACTTCCTGTCATGTGGTACGGGAACCATATGACCACGATACCTTAGCATTTCATACGAATAACATATCATAGGATGGACAGCTTCACACACTGCACTCTGTAGCTAATATTGGGTAGATATAGCGAGCTTAACATAGAACCGGCTTTTTCCTCCTGATCTGCTTCAAGCGTAGCTGAGCTATGCTTTCAGAGAAGCCTTTCTGCATACCACTGCCGTACTGAACTGTTAGTTTTGCATTTGTAGCCTTCCCATTAGCGTTAATGAGTCTGATTTCTCTTATTAACAAGATGTTTTCAGCAACAATAGCTGCTGACTGGATCCTTTATTATTTGTCACATCATTCTCTGCAGAACACAGTGGTACCTTGGAACACAAACTTAATTGATTCGAGATGCGATTTAATCGAGGTCCAAGTCAAATTTCCACATAAGGAATAATGTAAATAAATTTAATCCGTTCCAAACTCCGAAATGATTGCTTATATTTAACTACCCACCTAACTAATGATAAAAAGCTTTAACAAATAATATAAAAGTAATATACACATAAAAAACACAGATACAAAAGTGATAAACATGAAGTAAATGACCATCTATGAGCACTTTATCTGTATTGAGGTGAGCTGATGACAAACTGGAAGTGGCAGGTGGACTGGAGGAGGGATGGAGGGGTTAGGAAAGGGAGATGCGTCACGATCCATACAAGTTTTAGCAGGTCTGGTTTGTTTGGTCATGTTGTGGCTAGATTTTTCTCAACTGACCTGTTGGCAAAGTTGAACGCTCCAAGATTTCCAATCTTCAAAATATTCAACAGACCCTTTTGATGTCTGAGTTGGTCAGGTTAAGAGGTGTTCAAGTTCCAAGGTTCTACAGTACTGTAGTATGTGAGAATCTCAGGAGGGCGACAAACGCTGCATTTAAGTTTGCTGAGATTAAGGATCATGGACTTTTTGCTTCTGAATCAAAAGGTAAGCAAATGTCTTGACCCTCTATGTCAGGGCTTTTCAACTCAGGCTCTCGATTCCAAATCCAGGCCTTGTTTTCAGTTCTCCCAGGTAGTTAGTTTAATAATTACTGCCTCTGATTGGTCAGAGGCTTCACACCTGGCTCACAAGTGAAGGAAGGCTGGAAAATCAGCAGGGCCCTTGAGAACAGTGATTTGAATTGCCCTGCTCTATGTGGTTTGCAGATAGCCACATGAACTGCTGTTTGCATTAATAGGCAGCTGTACCCAATAAACTGGCTGCTGTGAGTAAACAGCCTTAAACCCAGGAGGCCGTTTTAATATTAACATATTATTAGCATAATAAGCTCTTGCCTTGCTCCGTTGTTGGGTGGAGTTTATTATAGTTTGTATGAGTAACCAAAGCTAATACAAAATGAAAATACACCTAAATGAATAATTAAGTGAAAATTGCTTGTCGGCAAATACAGAAGCATAATAACATGGAGACGTGTCATCCACAGGCCCAAACAGACCTTCCGGGAACATTCCCAGGACACTGTGAAGACCTTCAGCTGAGTCACCAAGCTGGCATGAATTTCCTCTGGGAGACATATGTGCGATGGCAGTATAGACTGCTGAAGTGGATGCCAATACATCACTCCACCCACCTGGTTCGTCCATGGTCCATGGGTCACACAGGAACGCGTCACTGGGCTCCGAGGGCGGCCCCAAGCCAACGATGTTGGTTGCAAGAACCCGAAAGCGGTAGCGATGCCCCATCTGCAGGCCGCTGACCTTTGGGCAGAAGATACACGGTCCCATCAGAAGTACTGAACAGACCTTAAAGCCTTACACAGAGACAATTTGGGTTTTTTAAGGACCTGAGCTGGGTCAGTTTGTGGTTCCTTGGTGATTTACACAATATCTATGATTACTTGGGGTCCCCATGAATGTGGAATGAGAGTCTAACCATGGTACAATGAAGGGCAGAAGGCAGACTGCAACTGTAAGACATCAAACAGGACATGTCAGTGTCTCTGCTCTGCCCTGGCTGAGGTGGATAAAGACCAACTTCTCAGCTTCAACGCATCAAGCAGACCTGGTACATTTTATGGCTCTGCTCCTTGCATAAAATGAGCCCTGATTATACTGTTTGCAAGACGCCTTTGTTATCTGCCTGTACTAGACACATAAGGCACATATTAAGGCACATAAGGCACATAAGGCTGCAGAGTGTCTCACGCATCCCGTTTAACAAAATAATCTACCTGTTCATGTCCAGGATTCCAGCACTCTCCATCCAGCCTAGCATCTAGGGGTGCTATACCTTGATTATGCCATTGAGCCCTTTGGTAGTTTGGTGAAGCATATATGCCCTTCTCATGATGATGATATCAAAATATCTGTGATTTGTATTAGTTAGTAAGTTCAGGCTCTACCAGCTCTTAATCAGAGGTACAGAAATAACTCTGTAGGTATAATTGTTTTATTCCCGTCCAAGTTCACATTCCTCCTGAAAGTTATCCACAGACCTCAGGTTCAATGCCAGGCTTCCTTCTTAACATCTCCTGTAGCTGAAGATGTAGAGAGGAGGGTTGGTCCTGACCACAGCAGTTTGTAAGGGAACCATTCAGTTGCCCTACCACTTATAACTCCATTCATTTAGCCTTAAGTCCTCATGGTCTCTTGTGTCTGCTTCTCTCTTTTTGTTGTGCTGCTGTGGTTGAACATGACCAGAGCACCTCCCAGTGTGTCAAGCAGGCATCCTAGATGCCCAAACCACCACAACTGGTTCATTTTGATGTGGGGAAGCAGCGGCCATACTTTGAGCCCCTCCTGAATGTCCGAGCTCCTCATACTATCTCTTAGGCTGAGCCCAGGCATTCTGCAAAAAAACCTAATTTCCCGCTGCTTGTATCGGCAATCTTATTCTTCTAGTCACTACCCAAAGCTATTTACCAACACAATATGTCTCCCATACCTTATGATCTTCCCTTGGCTCAGAGATCATAGGCTAGACCCATAACAGCAAAATGGACTGGTGTGCTGGCATGACCCAGTAGACTGATGTGGTCATCTGTCTCTCAGTCCCTCCAGCAGCTCATTCACAGAGCGAGTGCCCAACTTCTGTGATTTACAGGAAATTCACTTTGAAATGTTGGCAAATGCATTTGTCATTTTTTTCTTTCTGGAGTCATTATTTTCTGGGATACTACTCAGTCCATTTGGAGGCGTCAAGGATTAGTTTTCGGTCCTCTCAATATTGGCATTTTGTTTTTTTTTTCAGGTTTTCATTTCCTTCTGGGAACATGACCATAAATCACTGCAAAAGTTGCCAGTAAAATGTGCCGCACTAAATAAAATTCAACTGACCGATCAAATGTGATTCCAGAAGCACCCTGCAGTTTCCTCAAGAAGCCCGCTTAGCAAACAGCCATTGCTGAAACCACCCCCCTTTTGTTGCCTGGCGACCGGATTCACGTGGCACCTGCTGCCTCAGGAGTGCTGGCAGCCGCTTGGCACAGCTGGGTGCCTGGCGCCTCTCCCCGGCCGCGACGCTCTTCCCTGGCTTCAGCGGATGTTACCGGCGCCTGGTGCTCCGGCGATGACGACACAGGCGGTGCTTGAGAATCTGAAGTTACCCACCACGTGTGCCAACAGAGATGCTCTTGTTACCTCGCGTCCCCCAGGGTACAAAGTAGATAGCTATGAGGTGTAGGAGTAACAGCTGGTTTGGGTTAACCTGCCCCCTGCTGCCAAGTACAGGTAAGTACCTTAGATACACACAGACACCAACGCCAAGGACAGAAGATCTGCAGTTAGAACATTGGTCCTTCTGTTCTGTGCCTCCATATAAAACAAAAAGGTTACTGTAGCACAGATCAGACTTACTGTTCCTACTGTACTCTTACTGTATCACACTGTACCCTTACTGTACTGTATCAATACTGCACTGAACCCTTACTGCACTCTACTATACCCTTACTGTACTGTACAAATACTGTACTGAACTCTTACAGTACAATACTGTACCGCTACTGACTCCCATTCTTCTGGTTCTTCACACAGGGAGGTTTACACTTAAGGTTTAAAAATAGATCTACGCAGTCTCTAGAGAAGTCACACAGTGCTCTGTTTTTTGAATTATGACATCCTGGTACCAAATGACTAACTGCTTGTTCTCCTCATCTGTACTGTACTGTAAAATTATCCTGTGATAATCCTGTTAATGTCTTTTGAAATAATGCTTTTTTCTCCAATAGCATATTTTGGGGGCGTCCAAAGATAGTTAGAGCAATCTCCAGCTTTAGGAAATTACATTTTATTTCTGTGTCTTCTGCTTCTCCTGTTTGTGTTTCTAGAAAATTCTCGAGACCGCCACCTTTGCCTAATAGTTTTAAACCACCCAAAGGAAATCCGTAAGTTTGGCTTGCAAATGAGGAACTGGGGGACTGTCACTCCAGACAAGAATGAGGTAGGATTAGTCACATGGAAAGACATCTTTATCTGAGCACTCTGAGAACATGACTGGGGCTTTGTGACAAATCCCGTCCAGCAAAAGGGGTTTAAAGTCAGAAGCTGCTCTCTCTATTGATCTGGACATTGATCTTTTTCTTTAGGGGCACTTAACCTTTCCTAAGATCCCTTCATTCGATGTCAAAAGAGATTAGACACATAATGTACCAAGTTAAAAGTAACGCTCCTCAAAAGAGCCATATTTTTGTCACTTCCTCCAGGGCCCTTTTTTTCAAATAAAAGTCACAGAACATACTTTTGTGCTTTTGTGTTGATTAATATTATAATTCTTTCCTCTGGCAAAGTGTTTTTGTTTTTTTAAAAAATAAGAAATCCAGTTATGGCCACCAGATGGCGCTAAGTTATTTTAAGAATTCTAATCACAGCGGCTGTAAAAATGAATATAAATTTGAATCAAGGCAGATTCAAATCCTATGGGCTCACATTTCAGACAGTCTCTAATGAGGCTGGATGTACCAGCTGCCTGCTGCCTGTTAAACAGGAGGACGGACTCCTGGTAGCACAATTTACTCCAGCTCTGGAAGCAGGCGATTATTTTGAATGCTTACTACTGAAAAAATCAATACAGTGCATTTTCATTAATTTAATGGCAATCACAATACTACGTTATATAAATACAGTGAAGGGCATAACTCGTTTTCAGATGGGAAAGCTCATTTGGAAGGATAATCATAGTTGGGAAACACCTTATAGTTCCTTGGTTGTCTGCCTAGAGAGGGCGCTGTGGACCACATTATTGAACCATTAGTGTCTGGATATTAAAATGAAGTCCACTGTCATGTTTTTTTTCCTTTGTCTTTTTTTTAGATCAGGCCGGCGATTACATCCTTACCCTGTAGGTCCTCTCTTTCACCAGCTGAGTATTGACCTCATGCCATACTTCTGACGCTGTGTCAGTCCGATCCAAATAGTATCCCCTGACTGGTTCCCTGCTGGTAGGGGCCCTCCACCCAATCACCATCTCAGTCCTGGTGCAGTTCAAAAGGGCGATGGCTGATGGCCTGGATGGGACACCTGTGGGGTAACCAAGGAAATCGTAGCGATGGAAACAGCAAATGAGGATGAGTGATCACCATTAATGAAGCTGCACTAGGCGGCAGGTATCAGATGGAAGAGATTCTACAAACAGCATCTCACTTGTCCTGCCTCCAGTAGCATGTTCCTCCAGAGCAGGGATGCTCCTGCCTGATCCAGGAGAGCTGGTATCCACCAGGTTTTCCATCCTACCTGGTCTCTGATGAAGCACACCTGACCTCAGGCAGATAGTAACCCACCAGGTAGGACGGAAAGCCGACTGGATAGCAGCACTCCAGGATCGGAGCTGAATATCCCTGCTCTAGGTTTTTCAACTGGTTTTAGTTCAGTCTCCTGAGCAGTTGAACTGGTCTGCATTATTGACCAGCTGTTCAGTCTATTGGTTTGTGATATAACTGTCAACTGTGTCAGCAGCTGTAACGGCAAATGGACTGGTGAGTGGAGAAAACCAGTTTAGCTGAGACCCCCCCGAGGGAATTAGTTAGCACAGGATGACCTTTATTTGCTCACAAATTGCTCTCGCTACATCACTTCTGGTTGAATGACCTCTCAAACTGAAAACCCCCATGAGAAGGATCCTCCAGCCATCTGATGTGACTGCAACCACACAGTGACGCTCCTGACGTGGGGAGGGAGTCTGTGCACTCCCGCTACTCACACAGGGCTGCTTTTGCCCGCACTGCAGTCGATTCCTCTGAGTACTCGCTGTTACCCGCCCGGCTCACAGACTTCACCCGGAAGACGTACATCTTGTTGGGGGTGAGCCCATGGATGGTGAACCTATGGCACGGATAGGACATGGTCTCTGTTCAGCTGTAGTTAGCCTGGTTATCTTAGTCTGCCCTGACGTCTTATCGGCTCTCTGGGAGTGGGGGGGCTTGGGAGTAGAGAGGTTCTGGATTTAGAAGCATCGATTCGGAGCATATGGTGTCACTCCTATCAGCAGTGTCATGGCCGCAGGGGTCACGTGCCAATGGTGCTGAAACGTTCACAGGCAATCCTGGCTATATGACATACTAACATTTCTTAGACAATGGTACCAAGGGAAATCAACCAAATACAGGCAACATAATGTAATATTACAGAAAATAACAATCACTGTTCCTGTCATGTGGCATGGTTGTCCAAGTTAACTCCTGTGGGTGTTGTTTGCAGTGCAGCCTGGGTAATGTAGTGCAATGCAACAGAGCAATGCTTCAAGCAAAATACTCGCTTGTAAACTCCTCTTAATTTAGAACCCTGTAACGATGCACCTTGTGGCTGCATCTTGATGGACTGAGTGGCTTTTCCTCCACAGCTGGCCTCCTGCTGGCCAGCCTTACCTGCTGCTGGTGACTGGTTTATTGTTCACCGTCCTCCAGTTCTTGGTCCCAGCTTCACAATAATACAGGTAGTAGCCCAAGATGCCTTCTGTCACCTTTGGCTCCTTCCACAGCAACTGCACCGAGGTGTCCGTATCCCTCAGTGCCTGGATGCCGTGGGGCGGAGAGGGCGGTGCTAGTGAGCAACAACAGGAGACACTGAGCGGTGAGGACATCTACACAGCTCATCACACACACACACACACACACACACACACACACACACACACACACAGGTCTTCTCTTTGAGCCTCACACACTCACCAGAAAAAGGCTAGGATTTTTTTAGGATGGGGGACATAAGAGGGGCCGACCTTATCATTAGCTAATGATATGATTTGACTCAGTGATTGACAGAAGACATGGCTCTCCAGGGGCCAATCAGCTTTCATCTCGGGCCAGTGCCTTCGTGGCAATACCCCTGTATGCATCCCTGCGCCATAGGCAACTTCAAGATGGAAAAAGATACCTTAATATGACATAAAAATGCCTCTGTTTTTGTGGTAAATGGTGTCCTTTTAGGAAATCCAATAAAACACAGAGTTGAAGTCTGTGACCCGGATCCCCAGTCAGCAGGAAATAGACACGTCATGCTCACCTATTGGCTGCCCCAGCAAGATGAGCTGGCTGGGTGGTGAGGGGTCGCTCACCCCATACTTGTTGATGGACCGCACACGGAAGCAGTAGGACTTGTCCTTCTGTAGGTCGAAGGCGGCGAAACGAGGGGAGGCCACTGTCTGGCCCAGGCTGGCCAGGTGCCAGCTGTCATGCCCCGCCACCGACTGAGGACACAGACATAGAGGCTCACTTTTCCCACTTCCTCAATGGCCTCCTACACCACCTCCCATACATCCCCCCCCACCTTCCCCCAAACATATTTCACCATTCAGGTTTCTATTCCTCCCCATTGTACAAAAGCCGCTGCCATTTCGGATGGATGACGGCAGGTGTCAGTGCAGGCGGGGGGTACGGCGTGCTGGGCAGCAGTGCTGAAAGAAGGACCCACGGAGCAGGAGAGCCCGGCCACGCTCAGACGCTTCCTGATGGCGTGGAGCCACATTTCCAAGCAGAATAAAAACTCCAAATGGCAGCTCCCTGCGATCAGGCCTGTCTTTTTTGAAAGCACTGGGCTCAGTGATACGACTGACATGGCAAAGAGCTCTCGGAGTGTGAGGCGGCCGATGACATAACTTCTCCTGGCGCTGTCACCTTTTGTGACCCGTCTTCAAAGCTGAGCGGCAGGATTTTTCTTAAGAAGTGACACTATGTGCAAAACAAGGGGAGATTTCCACTGTGAGACGTGGTTCTCTTCCCTGTGTTCACGGCTACCAGTCCCGCCACCTTCTTCCTGCAACATTTCACTAACACCACAGAAACACTGCTATTGGCGCTACCTCTGCAGTTCCAGTCTGGAGATATTATACACAGACGTTAAGTTTCATTTAATGCTTTAAAAAATTGGCAGAAAGTTTACAGCAGTACATGAGTTGTGTCTCTAGCTCCAATTACATAAACATCTGGCACAGGAAGTGGATGCTGCGTCAGGTGGCCAAAGGTCTCACACATTTGCATGTTGGAGTATAGAACCAGCCGGCAAGGCCAGAAAAGAGGAGACACTTCTGAGACTTCAGAAGCAGAGAGATACTATCAGGGCTGTAGATGTGGCGAAATGTCAGGTTTCTTTATGGTAGTAGAGCTTGTTCTTTCAACTTCAAACCCTGACACATTTTTCCAAACCAAAAAAACCAAAACCCTTTGAGCTCACATGTTGTTTAAAGTGATGACGCAGACAATTATGTAACCAGCAGGGGGCAGTAATATGATGGGCAAAATAAGAGCTTCTGCAGTAGTGTGCTGGAGTGACCTGTATTGGAGATTGAGTCAACCCTCAAGAAGACCCAGGAAATGGTAGCAGGTTTGTTTCCTCGTTTTATCCCCTTGTAGCTGCTGTAGCTCAACAAGTAGCATATTATGCTGACAACACAAAGGTTCCAGGTTGAAATCCCAGAGAGCAGACATAAATTGTAATTCTTCCCTCTGTTGTAAGTAATTGTGGATGTAAGTGTCAGACAAATAAATGTAATGTATCAAACAGCAGTGATGCCTGCAGGATCAAGTGAATAGTGCCTCTTGATAGAGGGGCCAGCTGATGGAGTAGGCTCTTAAGGTGTGCGACATGAGAAATGCATAAATGAAGCAAAAACACTCTGAACCACGCTCTCCGGATGATCCTTGCTCACCCGCTCCACGTAGAAGGTGAGTGGCTCGCGGCCCCGTGGCTCCGGCTCTGTCCAGCCAATCACCACAAAGGAGTCGCTCACCTCACAGGCATGCACATCCGTGGGTGGGAGCGGAACCCGCACTTCGCCTGGGGGGGCGGGGGGGCATTGTGTAAAAAGATGAACTTTTACACTTTGCTATGAAGCAAGGCAGATTTTACTGTGAAGCAAATGTTACATGTGATGTAACATCTAAGTTAAGTTGAGATATCTGTGGAGTACTATGTGGCTTAGCAGATTCAAATACTCCGCCTATGTGTGAAAGGGAGCTAGTTTGAATCTTCAGATCAGCGAAGCGTTTTCACCATTTTTTTGGGTAAAAGCATCTGCTGAATATTCATCAGTGTAAATAAATGTAACAACAGAGGAGCTTGTAACTAGTGATGGTCAAATGAAGCTTAATGAACCGTTTGCTGTATTTTTTGACTCCACAAGATGGTGCTCTCGCTCTGCTTTGGAGCATGCTTTGAGCCCTTTCATGAACAGAGAGCAACATCTAGTGGGGTCAAAAAATACAGCAAATGGTTCATGAAGCTTCATTTGGCCATCACTGCCTGCAGCTTGGAGTGGACACAGACGTGATCACCTTCTAGCTCGTCCTTGGTGATGACCATTTCCTTCCCATCAAACACCTTGAACACTGGAGAACATGAACAGAACATAGTGTGGCATCAGTGCAAGCCAGACCTTGTACAATGTGGTGGCCAGACAACACCCAGTGATTATACTGCGGTAGCAATAGGTTCATATTTTGCCAACTGGGGGGTGTGGAGGGTTCTCCTCAGGAATGTTTTGCCAGGGGACAGACAATCACGAACATTATTCATGAATCATCTTGAGATCGAGTTGAAGCCACTCCACGATGGACTGATTGTCAGGTTGGGCAGCTTTGGTTTACAGAATTAAATACTCCATATTTAGATTTTGTGGGAGAGGGGTGGTGACTTGGGTGACCACGTATTTATTAGGGGGGCCCATGGCAGCCATGGCTCCCCCTGGCCACCCCTTAGAGGTGGTCCTAATCTAGCTGGCCCTGTGACCTACCCTTCGAAAGCTAAATCGCAGACATCTGCGAGATGCTGTAAGCCATAGCAGCAGGTTATTTCCAACAGTTAAAAGAGCTTCACCAGAAGCGGCAGCATCCGGTTACACCATTACAAGAAGTGATACTGGTGAGTCTTACCCATCTTGCGGCCGGGCTCAGCTGGGTCTGAGGTAAGGATGGGCTCCGTGGGCTTGGAGGGGCGGCCCACTCCGGCCTGGTTCAATGCTCGGACCCTAAACTGGTACATAGAGTTCTCTAGCAGGCCTCTGATGGGGTAGCAGCAGGCCCACTGTGGGGTCTCGTTGCAGCGCATCCAGTCCCCCACACCAATGTCACACCTTGGGGTGGGCAAGTTAGACAAGACAGAAGACATAAACCCAGACATGGGGAAGTGGGCAGAACTCTGAACTTTGAACTGTGATTTTGCGGTTTCCTAAAAGCTGTTTGTCAGGACTGCTGAAGAATACCACTGTAAATCTGACAGAACAAGCTGGATGCTTGGCTGTCCTCCCACACATGCAGAAAGAGTCATGGGGTCTGCTGTAATTTACCTACCTGCCACCACTTACGTTCTTCAGCTGCTGCAAGTGGCCGGTTAGTCAAAATGACTGGATACAAACAAACAGCAAACGCAACAGCCACTAAAATGCTCGTCATCCGGCAAGCGAGAAGACAAACACGATGAGGTGGGGGGGGACTTATGGCTGTAAGTCACGTTGCTAGGAGACTGGCAGGGTAGGTGACTACAGCCTCAGCACGTGACTCCACAGGACTTGTTCTCTGCCAGGTCCTGCCCTTTGTCAAGCCACCCAGAATTGGGACAATTATTCCGGAAGATATCTGTGCACGCTTGTATGTGCCTGAGCACCCGCTTGTATGTGCCTGGGCACACGCGTGCACATGCCTGGAAACACACGTGTACATGCCTGAGTACACGCATATGATTTTAATCCTTCTGCACGGTTGAAGTTGAGCTTTAGATGAAAACAAAATCTCTAATAAGCATCCAGCCATGAAGATTGAAAGGGATTGACCAGCTGTGGCTGACAGGGACTCCATCCTTGCTTGCTTCCCCCCTTTGTCCAGAGCCCCCCTCTCCAGTTGTAACCCCAAAAGGCAGCCAGTCGGCAAACACTTGGATCGTGGCAGATAAGTCAGCACCAGACTGAATTTGGACCCACTGCTGCCTGACCCCATGACCGTCTAAGCACTTTGTGCTTGTGTGGCACTTCTGTGTCTCCAAACTGTGCATGAGGGATCTTGCAGGAGGATTTACGTAATAACAGTAGACCAACATCTCGAAGCAGCTACGTCCGCCAAGGGCAAAGGGCCCCTCAGAAGTAGTGACAGTAGAACGACGGTCACATGCAGCTTATACACAGCGCACCGGTTATAGTGTCTAACCATGTTGCCTTCCATAGATTCATGACTGAGACACATGAAGGGCACCCCCTGCAGGCCCATTTCCACTCACTTCTCCACGTAGTAGCCCTGGATTTTGCAGGCCCCATCTGCGCTGGGAGGTGTCCAGGTGAGCAGGATGTAGTCCTTGTTCACGTCGTGGCACTGCACATTCATGGGTGAGCCTGGAGCCCCCGGCATGGCCGCCACCCCATCTGGAGAGGGGCAAGGGTGAGCCAGTGAGAGACAGAGAGAAGAAGAAAGCGAAAAAACATGTATGAGAAGGCAGGTACAACCGTGTTGTGAAAAAGTCTTAGGCAAAAGAAAATGATGTTTAAATAATCTTCATGTCGGCGAAGACCTACGATATCATATCTATCAAAGTGTGTCAGCTTAGCCATTTCAAACCCTCTAAAGTCACCCAGTATTTCCATTAACCATTTTGGTATTTTTTTTTCTTGCCCGCTACCCCACCTTGTTTCACAGTTGAATATCCCTTTGAGTTATTTAACTAATTTTGCTAATTAATTAATTGATTAGGTGGTGAAATTTAATGAATACATGGAAAAGCTGAGGTGCCCCTGAGGAGAGGTTTGAGAACTAAAGCGGTGTTCATCTAGCCATCCAACAGAAACCTTTTTTATTGTGTTATATTGATTTGCATATGTTCTAGTGCAGTACTGGTCCCAGCTAATTTGGCACACTGGGTATGCATCACCGCTGGCGCCCCCTGTTGGAGATAAAGTGAACCTGACTGGCAATTGGGCACCCTATGGGGTCACCGATGACGCCTATAGGATTGGCCGGCCCTGTCTCAGTCTTATCTGTGTTTTATTTTATGAGCCTATTGGCTCATCCAGCCATAAAGATATACTTACTCCTCTGATAAACAACTTTTAACATTATCTTTCACTGCCTAAGATTTTTGCACAGAACTGTACACCTAACTCTAATTTTGTGATAAGGGCTGTAGCATAGATGCTTATTTTGAATATAATTGATGCGATATTCTGACTTGCTGCACCACAGTGCTGTGGGGAGTGCCCAGGGACAGACTGACAACAAAAAGCACTTGATATATTTTGCTGATTGCAATCACCCGGCTGGCCAATAGCATTACCCATCCATCATCTCCTGCAATCGACCTGGAAACATGCCAGTATCAATGGATGGGTTGGCTACCCCTGGTATATAGGTTACACAATGCCGGAATTAGGGCCAGGCATTTGGAAACAGTGGCTCACAAATACGTAACGGGACGCGGGAGTCTCCTTCTTAAAGGTTCCTCTTTGCAAGAAGAGGTTAATTCAGCAGCTGTCCTTCAGGGCAGTGTCACCGACCCCATGACCCAAGCCAGCGAATCAGCCCATGCTCCTGGATGCGCCACGTAGAGAGCCGCAGCCCGCATCCCCGCTCCGAGATGAGGGCCGTAGGCAGCCGCCTCTGCTGGCCCTTTCATTACAAGCCATGGCAGGAGTCTAAGGCAGATTCTCTAATATGACGAGAGAAAGGCAGAGCTCGCACGATTATGGCATTAATATCTTACTCATGCAGGAAGTTTGACGCCTCAAGAAAGGGCTGGGTGACAGACATTCATAAAACATTCATAGAACCTTGCCGTGTGAGGATTCTGGAGATCAGCCTTAAGTGGGCCGGGCCTGGACCTCCAGAATGGGTGATGTCGAAGCATCATGCCCTGAGAACCCCCTCCCTGAATAAAATGTCGCGCTCTACTATCCATATCCTACAGGGCCCTCAGCAAGCTGCTCTCACCTCCAGAAAAACACAATTCTTGGGGGCAGAGAACTATGTTTGGATGTGACAGCGCACATCGGACATCAGCCAAAGCCATTTTTGTTCCTGGGCCAGCACTGACTCACGGCATTGAGAATGAGCTTTTACTAATGAGTACCTAGTACCTGCCAGGTTGCGAGCATGACCTATTTAAGGCTACTTAAATCTATCTAAGGCTACGCCCTGTTCCCCTAGTAACCGTGACCTGGTTTAGGCAGGTTTATGAGCGTGTCAGCAAGTGATTGATGTGTTGTACGTGACACATGACGACGACCTAGGTAGGGTTTCTTAACGTGAAAAGGAAAACGTTGTGAAGCATGCCGGAAAACAAGTTTGTTTACAACCCAAGCGTGTCAAACATACATGCATAGAACATGCATAATGCTGTTAACAGGATTGCACAAGATGTGCAAAGCTCCGTATGTACGTGCACTCAACACCGTCCCTGAAATGTTATTAATACAAGTATCACATGACAGTTGTGTTCTGACATCTCTGATTGACTAAGCCGACTGAGGCCCGGGCATTGTTGGCAGCCCCACCTTTGACGTAGATGTATGCGCTGTGCTCCTCAAAGCCATCACAGGTGCGCAGCCGCAAGGTGTAAATGCCCTCCAACTCCTTGTTGATGGACCGGATGGTCAGACTGGAGGATCGCAAAGCCGTCTGCAGCTCAACCCTGCTGTTTTCACGCAACGGGGCTCCTGTGGGATAGGAGGAGGGTGGTCGGAGACCCCGAGACTTAAGTGAAGCAGGGTGGCACCTGTTCCTACTGTAAACTTCCAGAATGTCGGATTGCAAGGGAAGCCTCTTTAATATTTATAAAGGAAGACTTGGCCTGGATTGGCCAGATATTACGATGGAAGGACAAGGGTCATTAATATTTATCAAGGAAGCATTGCCTGATTGGCTGGTCAGTATAATGACAGGGAAAGGCTTATTTATATTCATAAAGGTAGCTCAACCTGATAGATAGATAAGGTAGCAATGGAAGGCTTGTCAGTGTTCATAAAGGAAGCACTACCTGATTGGTCAGTAAGTAGGACTGAGGAGAAGATTTATTAATATTCATAGAGGTAGCTTATCTGATTGGCTAGTGAGTAGGATGGCAGGGGAACGCTTGTTAATATTCATTAAGGAAGTGCTACCTGATTGGCCGGTGAGTACCATGGAGGAGAAGAATTGTTAATATTCCTAAAATAAGCAGCACCAAACCACCGTTGTAGTGCTTCCTTTATGAATTTTAATGAGTCTTCCCCAACCCCAACCCCACTGCTCACCATCTTTCAGCCAGGTCACATCCTGCTGGAAGGCCAGTAGCGAAGAAGTGAAGTCACACTTTAGGCTGAGTGCCTCGCCCTCAATAGCGAAGGTTGGGGGGAAGGTCAAGCCGATCCGGGCCTCCTCCTCCACAGCTGGCCCTGGAGAAGCACCCACCACACATTTACTTGCTCCCGTTAGTCCAAAGCCCTAGACAGGAAGCTTTACTGCGCCCATGAGACTCAGGACCCTCACTGGACTTGAACCAACAAACTTTGCTGTAATGAGTCCATGTCTATATCCACCAGAATAATGGTTGCTATATAGAACGGCTGAATAAACATAATTTTGGTGACCCTATCGACTCCAAATATTACTGCTGATAGGCTACATACTCTGTGTAGCTCAGCAGGTCAGGGCCCTGGGCCTGTGATCAAAAGGTTGCTGGTTCACACCCCAGTGTCAGCATTGAGATTTCACTGTTGTGCCCTTCAGCAAGACTTTTATCTCCAAATTGCTCCAAGCACTGTGTGACTCTGCGTTCTCAACAACATATAATTTATGTCCGCTAACTAAATATATGAAGTTGCGTTTCTTAACCGACAGGTCACGGGGCTATTGTCAGCAAGTTGCAGAATATGCAGTTGACAGCTTTTACTGTCACCAGTTTGACTTGTGACTTATATACCTGTGGACCCTGAGGTGAAACCAGTTGAGAGTCGCAGCCTGGAATCGGCCCTGAACTCCGACACCGTCGGGGAGAGTGGCAGTTGCCAGTGTTTTACTCTTGTAATAAAACGTCAAAATTGCCTAGTATTTAAATGGGTCGATGGCACGTAGGTAATGGGAAAGGCGACTGATCTGTTCGTGAGTAGAGGTGCCGACGTTGCTGCAGCGATTTGAGAGATGTGCAGCATGACAGGGAAATCCAGAAGATGAGGAATGACATTCTGAAAAGGTGCAGATTCTGACAACCTGTTTACCAAAGCATCCTTTTGGGAATAGCCCGGAAAATTGTTCTTGATAAATTGAAAATGTGCTCTGTGGTCTGTTCTTGTTTTTTTTTTTTTGCAGTTCTGGTAACATTTACAGATCTTTTACATAAGCAGAACTGCCTTTGGCGATTATTTGATCAGAAATAATTATCGGCATAAATAATACGCAGTTCGTACTTTTGTGCCCACATTTAACTTAATCTTTCACAGTTTGACACTGCTGTTTATTTCTTTTTTTTCTTTTTTTTTTGGTACCTAATGAGGCAGCAGCACCTCCTGCTGTACTGTCTCCCCCCCGTTATGCACCTGTCCACCGTCTCTTGTAGAGCAAGCAGAGGATTCGCTGACCGTTAGCTTGTGACTAAGTTCACGAAGGCGAGACTAACGCAGATGAAATAAAACCAAGAGTACAAGCGCGTTTTGGGGACTTTTTGTAACATGGGAGGGGCAGTTTTAATTCATACGGAGGGGCCAACCTTATTTTTAATGCCAGTCTAGACCAGCCTCTACAGGAGAAATAAATAGTTCATGGAAAGACGTGAATCAAATATGGGCTGGATCAAGTCCTGGGTGGTACTGGCTCCGCCTAAATGCCTCATACCCACAAAATGACTGCAGTAAAAGGGGCCAAACTCACTCAGGCTCCTGGAGGTCTCCAACCCATTCTTGCCACCTTTATATGCTGAAATAGGAAGAAACCAGACAAATTCAATCCACGTCATGTGAAGTATTCTTGGCAACGTGCTTGCAACAATGGAGACAAAGGGATGGGAGGTCCACTTAAATTCACTTTTAGATGTGTGCCTTCACTTAATGACAGGAAAGTTTGGCGTGTCACCGTGGTAATGTCAGGGCGGCTCACATTTCACTAGCAGGGTGGCAAAAGTGGTGGCTTCACCCAGAGGGCTTTTGGCTACAGCTTTATACTCCCCGGCGTCGTTTACAGAGGCCCTGGGAAGCGAAGCACAGAGCATTATTACTAACGAGCTACTTCAGATCTGCCTTGTCGTTCCACGCCCCCCTCTTTTGCTTACGACGGCTTCCCCAAAAAACGCTTATCAGCAGCTGCTGTAATGTTATTATACAAGCCAGTCTTCCTCTTTTGCCATTGAAGAGTAAACAAAAACAGATTGTTAAAGTAGGTCAGAGTCCTGCATTGGTTATGTGTCACAAGTATGTTTCAGAGTTGGGTTTCAGGAGACATGCAGAGTACAAATGTTCAGTGGTTTCCATACCTACTGTTTTGAAGACATATTACATATTATCAGCTGGGTAGAAATGTCAATTCCTGACCAGAGGCTGTGCTGTCGGTCAGCAGCCTCTGTAATTAGGGCTTTTGTTCATACCTCCGTATCTCCAAAGTGTTGAAGCTGTGGTTTTGCTGGACCTTGACGTTCCAGGGCTGGTGGAGTTGCCCGAGAGGAACTCCGTCCTTGTACCTTGAGTAACAGGCGAGGGAGAGTATGGACAGAGAGACTCAGCACGGGAACAGCACAGTGAAAGCCCTGCGGCCCGTTTCACAGAGGACCCTGCTGGTAGGCTGATGCTCTGACCGCTGTAGCATCAGACGCCTCCCCATTTAATGTCCCAGTCAGAGCCCCCGTTTAATGTTCCAGTCCGAGCCCCCGTCTAATGTCCCAGCCCGAGCCCCCGTCTAATGTCCCAGCCCGAGTCCCTGTTAACGTGCAGTCCGAGCACTCCCTCTCAGGGGGATGTGTGAGCAGCTGTGTGCGTGCACGTAGCTCCGTAACCTTCAGGAATGTCATTGCCACTAGTGATCCCTTAAAACAGGCCTCTTTTCAAAAGTGACATTTGGGCAGGACAAAAAGTGACAGCTTGTTTTTCGTCACCAGCTTGTATATGTTTGAGCAATTTGCAGGCTAAAAACATATTTGACATTAGAGTGAGTCAATGTGACATAATCAGACGTGTGTCTGTGCCTATCATGTAAACATGTTTATCTATATACAGTATACTTGTCTGCACGTGTTTTTTATGCATCATTAAAGAGTACACGTCCAGCATTTAAGTCACCAGCACCCTCAAATAACCCGCACAATTCTAAAATATAACTATGACAATGAATAATTCATTATAATAAGTTATGAATCTGTTATATGCAAAATGTACACTAATCTAACTAAAAATGACACAACATGACAAAGAAAAGCATTGTACAATACAAATATCAGTTCCTGTGCACGCTTATGGAGTTATGCGCTTATGGAGTGATGCGCTTATGGAGTGACGCGCCTACAGAGTGACACGCTTTTGGAGTGACATGCTTTAGCCGCCTTTCTGCCTGTTCTGCGGTAGCAATAGCGACCTCAATGAGATGTATTGAATATCTGATTTCATCTGATTTTACCACATTGTTAAAGAAACAGTACAATAATGATTAGTGTCTGCAATTACAATGGATAAAATAAGTGTAAGTGCTGTGCTACAACTTAGTGTTTTTCAAGACTAATATTCAACTCTGTGGAAAATAAACCATCTAGCAGCTCCTCAGCTCTGATACTTCTGGATATGAGGGCTTTTACTGTGCTCGACCCTGTCTTTCCACACTTGAGCCCTACCAGGTGACCTGAGGGCTGGGGCAGCCCTGCACAGTGCAGGACAGCTTGACCGCCATGCCCTCCCACACGGTGTGATTACGCAGGGGGATGGGGAAGTCCGGCTCTCTCATGCTCAGGTCTTCCAAAAACTTCTTGTGGATCGAAGCCTTTTGCTCCGCCTGTGGGTGGGAAGCAAACGTGGGAAGCAGTATCCATAAATACAAGCTTGTGGGAGTTTTATTTACGTAAAAATGTTCTGAGGGCAGAATGGAAAATTGATTCAAAGAGATCAGATTGTAGAGAAAGTGGCTTCAAGCAACTAGAGGACCAAGACATCTGATTGGTTGGTCCCAAATCCTCTAGTCGTCTGGACCCACCTCCTCCACAATCTGATTGGTAAGCCAGTGCAGCCACAGGATTCTTAAACTGTGTCTTCCATCCATCCATCCATTATCCAAACCGCTTATTCGTACTGGGTCGCGGGCTGTGTCTTCATACCATGTTTTAATTTTCATGCATAACATGAATGACGACGTGAGTGACTTCTGGAGTGTCATTAAGACTGAGGTGATGAACAATTGCTTGCAAATAATTTAATGCATACTGGTAAAACTTTAATAACATAAGGTGGAATTGTATAACATTTTTAAAACAAAAGTTTATATCTCAGTTTTGCGGAAGGAAACAGACAAATGGGCATGCTTTTACCCCCCCATTAAGATGTGTTCTGTGGTCCATGATGCAGAGCAACGTGCAGCACTGCTGTAGAGTCATTACGAGCTAATTTCTAGTTAATCATTTCTATAAAAGCCTGTTTAATTGTCCAGCTTGACCTTCTTTATTACTTTGCTTATAAGTGTGAAAAATCCCAAGATAATCGAGGGGACGTTCAAAGCTGAGGCACACCGATATGAATGTAGCAAACATCCAGGTTAGTTACAGACATCCAGGTTAGTTATTTTGAGTGCACCATGAAGACTTTGACTTTTGCATAATCGACCCCTCAGAAGCAAATGCATTTTGACGTACATTTTCTCATTCACACAGTATTTTTTCTGCTCCATCCCAGCTAAAGGAGTTCTGGTGAATTATGCTCTTCATCTCGCTAATTCTAAATATTCATGAGCCGTCAGGTCAGGAAGGGTTTCTTTTTGATTAATGTATCATTTTAGTTATGGAGATCTTGCTGATATTGACGGCAAATAGCATCTGAGCTACAGACATAGCACTCAGCTCTCTCGGTGCTCAGCAATCAGCCCTCTTAGCTTTGCACCCTGGAACAGAGAACTGAACTTTAGGCCGAAACTTGGAGGATACTAAAAAATTAGCATTATACCTAAAACCGTTTAATACATATTTCTGCAGCATTTCGTCAGAGGGGATTAGCAGCTGACTTTTGCAGGGCCTGACCACACAGAGCTGCCTTTTACATGGGTAAAAGTGACAGAGAAGTATGGGCTTTCATCAGCACTGGCCTTTAAGAATGTAAGAAACATTGCAAATGAGACAAGGCTGTTTCATATTTTATACCTCTACGCGCCAGTGTAATTTTGTCTAGAGTGTGAGAAGACTGTAAAGACCACATTACACCACCAGGATGCCTGTTCCCAATTCTCACCTCCATTTGTGTGTGAAAATATCTTTTTTTGTGCTGATTTACGCTGGTCCCCAACCGATTTCCAGTTGTGGCCTCGTGTTACCTATGGGGTCAGGGCTGATCTCATTTTAACACCCACAGGAAGTGGTCCACTTGGGTAGCACCCCTACGCACTTAATTTTGAACTTATTGAGATTTATATCTGGCAATCAGATAAGACATGCAGCCATCCAGTAAGTACATATGAATACATAGTTAATATCTGTAAGTACATATGAGTACATAGTTAACACCTGTAAACTCTGGACTGTAATGCTGTATAATCGAGTATGTTCAGACAGCACGGTACCTCTTGGCGCAGCGCCAGACGGTCAGCCCGCTTCCTGACAGTGTGCTGGTTCCGAATCACTTCCACCTCCACCTTCTCCGCCTCGTTCCCGAACAGCGTCCACTTGTCCCTCTGCCGCAGCTCATCCGTGTCAAGGGTCTGCTTCAGGACCTCCCTGTAACCCGCCAGTGACAAAGACATTGCATCAGCAAACCCATCTCGCCCCACCCACACCATCGTGGACAGGAGGCCATGTCCATGAACCAGTAGGTCTAACAATGGTTCATCCAAGTCCTTCTTCAGTTAAGAGCAAGACTTATGGACCTTTGCAGTAATTACTGCGTAATAACTATGCAACTGTGTCAACACCAAATCCATAGCATAGCATGTATAGAATTCGCCTCTGCTTGTGAAAAGTCTCATTAAAAATGTGCATAACAGCGTCATTCATTAGGCAAAGCTGTAACTGATATAGCAGATATAAAAAATAAATACTCAGTAGCACTGTGTTCATATGGTGAATCAGCCAACACCAAAGATCACCCTGTCATCCTCTTGCAGACACAAAGAGGCTTTGTGTCTGTCTGATCGCAATGGATCCTCATTATCTGGAATCCTTTTGTTGAGTGTGGAGCCATACATCTGAATCCAGCTTTGGGTTTGCCTGAGGCCTCAGTGCACATGTAATGCCAAGGATGCCTGAAGGTCTTGCGACGTTTCTGCGAGGTTCTATGTCGCGTTTCTGCCACATTTTTACAATATCAGTTGAAGACTGTGAGATCTAAGGTGTGGAGCCCCGGCATATGTCCCATAAAAGGGCTGAAATGTTATTTTATTTTTTATTTATCTAATTTTAGCACCATTCTGCTAGAGGTCAAGTCAAGATCTGAACATGATGCGGAGACCTGTTTGCTGAATATGACGCTTGTCTATGAATTTGCCCCATCAGACAAACAGAAGTTTCTGGAATCCAGCTCTGAGATTCGCCAATCATCTGAAAGGAATTTATCAGCAATAATGATGACCTGTGAGCAGGGGAGTCAGATATGGATTGCAGAAAAAAGGTATTATTGAATGAGTTTTAATATGGCTTGTCCCCCCATTGTTATTTACACTAGTGGTAATGGGGAGAGGGAAAGTAATGCTGGGTCAGAACAGAGAGGCTGTGCCACAAAAAGTGCTAGAAAACCAGACCTCAATCATATCCATTTTCACTTCATCAGAATCTCTGTGAGCATTATTTCATGGTAGGGGCAGAGAAATCGAAAGAGCGATTCATCCTGATCACCCTCCCTCACTGGCAACTGCTCCTCTGTACTTCAGACCAGGGGTAGGGTTTTAGGTTTGAAGATGGCTTCCAGGTTGAAAGACGGGGACGCAGAGAACTTGAGGTCCTTGGAACTTGGTAAATGGACTGCATTTATATAGCGCTTTTCTACTCTTCTGAGTACTCAAAGCGCTTTACAATACATGCCTCACATTCACCCATCCACACACCGGTGGCAGAGGCTGCCATGCAAGGTGCCAACCTGCACACCGGGAGCAATTTGGGGTTCAGCGTCTTGCTCAAGGACACTTTGATGGGGTCAGGAGAAAGCGGGGCTCGAACCGACAACTGTCTGGTTGCCGAGCAACAGCACTGCCTTCTGCACCACCATCTTCCCATCTTCTATGGTGTTTGCACGTTCTCCCCATGTCGAGTGAGTTTCCTCCTGCAGTCCAAGGATATGCAGTTAGACCAGGGGTGGGCAATCTTATCCGCAAAGGGCCGGTGTATATGCAGATTTTTGCTGAAACTCCCTAATTAGATTACTAATTAGAAGACTGATTGGCTGAAGAGTCCTCACACCTGGGTTTGAACAGCTGACCTACAGGTTATCCCAAAGACCTGCATTCACACCGGCCCTTTGCGGATAAGATTGCCCACCTCTGAGTTAGACTAACTGGCATGTGTGTGTCCAGTTATAGGCTGGCACCTCGCCCATGGTGTACCCCAGTCCTGTGCCCGGTGATGGACTGGCACCTCGTACAGGGTGTACCCCAGCCCTGTGGCCAGTGATGGACTGGCAGCGCGTCCAGGGTGTATCCCAGTCCCGTGCCTGATGATGGACTGGAACCTCATACAGGGTGTAACCCAGCTCTGTGCCCAGGAATGGACTGGCACCTCATCCAGGGTGTACCCCAGCCTCATGCCCGGTGATGGACTGGCACCTCATCCAGGGTGTACCCCAGCCTCGTGCCCGGTGATGGACT